>JAOWBC010001255.1:10789183-10804211 GCA_028566105.1 Hypoplectrus providencianus | reverse complement strand
AATATTGCGTTTCAATACGTGAATATCTAACTCAACCAGCTGTCCTTGACATGGTTAATTTGTTTATTAAAGATCTCAAGATCTAAAACCAGATCTTGAGGGCTACCATACACTGATGTCACTCTCTTTCATGTGTTTCTTGTAATTTACAGCCAAACTGGTGGTGCGTTGGGCAGATATCACCCAGCTGGAGAAAAGCGCCACCCTCCTGCTGCCCGACGCGATCAAGGTGAGCACCCGCGTCAACGAGCACGTCTTCTCCGTCTTCCTCAACATCAACGAGACCTTTAAGCTGGCGGAGCAGCTCGCCAACATCGCCATGCGTCAGCTGCTGGACAACAAAGGCTTCGAGCAGGACCGCTCGCTGCCCAAACTCAAGAAGAAGTCACCCAAGAAGGTGTCGGCACTCAAGAGGTGAGAAAATAGTGATGCGGAGCGGGAACACTTGTGCTCATCAATAATGAATGCTGTTTAAGCATGTTAATGGCATGCAGTCGATTGAACGGCAATGTGTTATGGTTGCTGCAGCATCTAGTTATACAGACACTTTAATTCAGAAGACAGAAAGTCTTGGTTGGTGCAAGCCCTAAAGAATAGGCTCAGAATCCTAATTTTGCTTGGTCAACAAATGATTTGTTTTCACTGCAGATTGGGGTTGTATGACTGTTGGTCTTATATAACACATCTAGAAATGAAACTGTAAACATCAGCCAAGCTGTTCACGTATATCACATATGGTTTTAATGTGATTGTGCATTTTCCGTACCTCAGGGATTTGGATGCGAGGGCTAAGAGCGAGCGTTACCGGGCGCTCTTCCGGCTGCCCAAAGATGAAAAACTGGACGGACACACAGACTGCACCCTGTGGACCCCCTTTAACAAGATGCACATCCTGGGACAGATGTTTGTTTCCACCAACTACATCTGCTTCACCAGCAAGGAGGAGACGCTGTGCAGCCTCATTATCCCACTACGAGAGGCGAGTTAATCTCCCTAAATGTCTCAGTCTGTTTTGATAAACAGCTGTTACAATGATTGACTTGATGTCATGGTGTTACAATAACTGGAAAATCTACCTTGATCTAAAAAGCAGTCGGCTGAAACTGGACAACATGTTAATGTGTTTGGTGATGTAATCTTGTGTGGCTGAAATAAAGTAACCAAAGTAACTATTCATTAGTTTCTATGCAACACAGGTTAGGACGCTGTTTAATAAGTAAATAAAACAGAAGTCATATATTAACTGGTCTCTTTTCAGCATGTTTTTTCTAAATATACAGTCTTATTCATATATACTCATTTATTCCCTTTTCACATGGTAACACAGTAACTTTTTTGGAATCAGGGTGTACTTAGTACCCTTCAACCATTAAAACACACTGTATTATTTTGGCCAGTAAATGTTTAAATCGGTTGCATGGAAATAGGGCAAATTAATGAATAAATCGATCAATGAATACATAATTATACTGAATATTTTTAAGGACTATGTTTGATTATATAAAACTATATCATAAAACTAAACATTTCCAAAACTTTTTACAGGTGACCATCGTGGAGAAGGCAGACAGCAGCAACGTGCTGCCGAGCCCGCTCTCCATCAGTACCAAGAATCGAATGACATTCCTGTTTGCCAACCTGAAGGACCGGGACTTCCTGGTCCAGAGGATTTCTGACTTCCTGCAGCAGACCACCTCTAAGATCTACCTGGAGAGGGAGCTCACCGGCAGCCTGAACAGCTCCGATGACGAGGTAAAAATAGTTTCACTTTGAAAATGCAAATAAAATTAAAACTAAATCTATAAAAAAGAAGTGTGCATCATTGTAACAACATCTATTTAAAAGCTCATATGATGTGTGTCCCCTCCAGGTCTACTCCCAGCATGGATCCCTGCTCTCCAGCAGCCCTCAGCACAGTCTGAGTTCAGAGGGCGAGCGTACGTTCAACCTGAACGACAGCAGCGTGCCCACAGCCACACAAGCCCTCATGACCATGTACCGCCGCCGCTCGCCTGAGGAGTTCAATCCCAAACTGGTGAGTTAAACTCAGTTAAAGGCATTTAATTTCATCAAGCATGGTAATAACACCTTGTTTAATAATACTGTGTTCATTCTTCTTCTCTTAAAAACTCTTTGTAGCGTTGTAAATTATTTCCTCTCCATAATTGCCGTTATTAAACTGCACGGATATTAAGCTGCATAAAGGATTGCTGCTTCCACCAGGCTAGCTTGACTATTTTTTCCCACTGGATTGTGTATAAATAAAGCCGGAGCTGTTCTTAAAGTTAACGCAACATGACTGTGATCCTGCATTACAGAGTATTACAGTATTTGCTCTGTGGAGTGTGCAAGAGATCAATCCAACCACTGGTTCAGGAACAGTCACAGCAAGATTCTGACAGAAGAAAAAGGTTAATTGTGCTCGAGCTACTGCATCTCATGAAATTGTTTTTTCCATCTTTGCTCAGGCGAAGGAGTTCCTGAAGGAGCAGGCCTGGAAGAACCACTTCACAGAGTACGGACAGGGAGTGTGTATGTACCGCACGGAGAAGACGAAGGAGCTGGTCCTCAAGGGGATTCCTGAGAGCATGAGAGGGGAGCTGTGGCTGCTCTTCTCTGGTGAGCAAATGTTCAGGGAGGCCTGAAATACTGTAAACACATACAGAGCTGCAAATGATTCAGGCATGCAGGCCGCACCCTGCATATTACCTGCTCACACTTGATCATAACATCACATGATGCATATTTGGTACAGGTGTAATTTATCCACACACATCCTGTTGACAAATATTATTGACCTATTTTATTCATGACCAGATTTATAGCCAGTCAGATTATTGAAGACTGAAATATTTTCTCAAACACTTAGTGCCAGCTCCAGCAAAGGTGATGACTCAGGCAAGATCTAATAATAAGCAAAACTATTTAATGACTATAATAAATGTTTATTAATTTTTTTTTCAGGTTTTTACTTCCACAATTGAATTTGCATACTTACAAATATCCAGTCCAGTATCCAACATGTGAATTATTAAAATCCTGTTAGTTGCCAGGAGTGACAGAGACATAGAAACCTATATGGGACCATGGTACATGCCTAACCTGGATCTATGTTGATGAAGATATTAGCAGTGTACTTAAAGAATAAAAAGGAAAAAAAACATTATGGAGAATGACCCCAATCAGATTGTATTATAATTTATAATTATTATATTATATAATCATATAATTTTCTCAAGGTAGGGCTCATTTAACTACTTAATATGTTATGAGTTTAAATTAAAAAAAAAGTATAATCACTTTTAATTGATCATATTTATGTTCTTAATTCTTGACCTGGAAAGTTTGTAAGACTGTCTGCTATATGCTAGTTCAGCAAAAGTATACACAAAATGAAAATTCTCAATTAAAGAATACCTAAAAAAAAATATATATTTTAGTACAATATTTGAGTAAATGTACTTAGTTACATTCCACCACTGGTTCACATCATGTTGAACTTAAGTAACATCTGGATGGATAGTTTCCATTAGCACACACCTTGTGACTTTTACTCTTCACCGACATGCTGCACAGTCAGGTATGCACCCGCTGAGTGTCCTGTTTACAGTGCAGGTACAGTCATGCAGCAGCTTGTTCTCATCCTCACCTGAGCTGAGTAGGTCACAAACAGCTCCTCTGTGTCTCCCCGGCGACACACTAATGGTTCACATGACTGGTCGTCATAGCTACAGTCACCCTCACTGCACCTTCTCAAATGAGTTGCCTTCACACTAATCTCCTACAAGATAAATATTTAGCATGCTTGTTTAAAACCTGCAGGTGTTGACCTAATTACGTGTCTTTTTTTAGAACATCAGACGCTAAAACCAGTTTGGTGACCTTAATGGTTCACTGAGGTATGTGAATAATGTGCTGAGGAAAGCCGGGAACTTGAACTGATTGAAAGAGATTCTTTCAGTGTTTTATTTCAAAGTTATTCACATATCTATCATAAAGTTCCAAATACTTCTTAAAGACTTTTGACAGCTAATGACCACTGACTAAGTTACAAAACGTATTTAACAGTATAGCGGTGAAAGTACAATTTATTTAACTTAAATAGTGAACAAAATAACATGATATAGTTTATTTAAAACAAGCAGTTTGGATTAAGCTTCAGCAGATCATTTCCTTTGAATACTTCATCAAAAATATTTTTTCTTTTTGTAGTTACTTTTCTTATAAAATTCTTTGTATATATATGTTTTTTAAGCAAACACACATACTTATAGGTATAGGCAATATTCTATTAGTGCTGGGATTGTTTAAACTGGAAAGTCCCTAATGAAGGGAGGGGTCATTTCTTTATAATTTGTGTCCAGGTCTTCACCATGCTGTTATCCAATATTTATATCAAGTAATAATAACAAAAAAATATGAACATATAAAACCAAATAACAGGACTGTTGACATACTGTGCATGTTTGCTCAATGATTCCCCTCATCACTAAGCTTTTTTTGTTATTTACGTGTATAACATTTTACTATTTAAAAAAAAAAAAAAAAAAATCTAACTTCTTAAAGTCAGTAATACTCTTTTCCAACAACCTTGATGTGACAAAGCCAGTTATGAAGAATCTTTTGGAGGCGCTGGTGGAGTCAGCTGTCTCTCCTCGTGTTTGTCAGGCTGCTGGCTGACACTCTGCAGGGAACAACACTGTGATGTGCATATTGATAAGTGACTGAAACACATAATGAAATGATGTAACGTGACTGAAACCTAAAAAAGAAAGACAGTGAATGGTTTGGTGTTTACCATGATGGGCTGTGTTATTCACCACACTGAAAACAGAAGTTTCCTACAGTACTTTGCTGAATGTGTTGAAATATTATCAGGAAGAGTGACAGCAGTTGTATACTTTTTTTTAAATTATTATTTTATATTTTTATTGCTGTAGATGTACCAGAACTAGCCATAAGCTAATTTTCTTCCAGACATTAACCCAACCTAAAAGTTTTCTTTATCCATGCATGCAATTTATGTGGACATTTATATTTGTTTGTGTATTTATATATTTAAAGTCCTGGTAAAATCTGTCGCATTTGATAGTGGCCGTATAAAGGGGGCAGGGTAGAGTTTGACGCTACAGAGGACTGTTGCACACACTTTTTTCACCTGTAGTTAAACCAGGACGAGTGAGAGATGAATGAAATAGACCTCAGCCACATCGTTTAAAAAATAAAAACAACTGATATCCAAACCTGCATCTCCTCCTGTCTTCTTCCATTTTTCTCTGTTTGCTAACACCCACAAAAGGTGACGTGAGGTTTGATTTGCCTGGTGTGACTATAGATTGTTGCGCCAGAGTGCAGGATGAGTCATCAAACATTTAAAACCATTTCACAGGAAGAGAAATGACAGGAACTTTGGTCTAAAAATACTTGACATAGACATAAATGAACTATAAATGGAGAGTTTGTGACTGGGGAAATGTCTTTCCTTTCACTGGGTGGTTAATGACCGCTTTGCATGTACCAGATCACAAAGACTGTTCCTAAAGCTGACCAGGAAGCTATTTATCTTCTTTGTTTATCCATAGGGGCGATAAACGAGATGGCAACCCACCCCGGGTACTACGAAGACCTGGTGGAGAAGTCAATGGGCAAATACAACCTGGCAACAGAAGAGATCGAGAGGGACCTGCACCGCTCCCTCCCCGAGCACCCAGCCTTTCAGAATGAGATGGGCATCGCGGCGCTCCGCAGGGTCCTCACGGCCTATGCCTTCAGAAACCCAAACATTGGTTACTGTCAGGTACGCACTGCTTTTGTTTTGATTTTGACATGAGATGGCAGAAACCTTGTAGTGCTTGAGCGGGCTTGTTTTTTTTACTTCTCTCTCCCTTGACTCTGCAGGCGATGAATATTGTGACGTCTGTGTTGCTGCTCTACTCCAAAGAGGAGGAGGCCTTCTGGCTGCTTGTGGCGCTCTGTGAGAGGATGCTGCCGGACTACTACAACACCAGGGTCGTAGGTCAGTATGGACACTTTCTTTGTATTTAAAGGTGTTTGATTCACGGTTTCTATTATATTAACAGCCTTTGTCTACATGACTTGTTCCCCAGGTGCCCTCGTTGATCAGGGGGTGTTCGAGGAGCTCGCCCGGGAGTACGTTCCCCAGCTGTACGACTGCATGCAGGACCTCGGGGTCATCTCCACCATCTCGCTCTCCTGGTTCCTCACACTCTTCCTGTCGGTCATGCCATTCGAGAGCGCGGTGGTGGTGGTGGACTGCTTCTTCTATGACGGCATCAAGGTCATCTTTCAGCTGGCGCTCTCCGTGCTGCACGCCAACATCCACCAGCTGCTGGGCTGCAAGGATGACGGAGAGGCCATGACTGTCCTGGGCAGGTAAGGACAACCTTACCTTTTACAACCTTTTGTAGATGTAGAATGAAGTTTTAGATGGAGTGCTGTGGTTGAAAATAATTCACTTCATATATCTAGAATCTTAATATTTAGGCGTTTGATAACTTGAATGAGTATTTCACAATTTTTCAGATATTTCTACCCCACAGGCTTGATAATTCTGGTACATAACTTTTGTATTGTAGATACTTGGACAGTGTGACCAACAAGGACAGCACCCTCCCTCCCATCCCCCACCTGCACTCCTTACTGACAGACAACGGGGAACCACATCCAGAGGTGGACATCTTCAAACTGGTCCGCAGCTCCTACGAGGTACTTCACCTGGAAAGGGATTGTTCAATGTAAACCTGCACTCTGTTTGGGCCTGAAGGGGTTACATAAAAAAGTGCCAACTGGCATTAGGGGATAAACTGCTGCTATTCAACACTGTGGGTAGTATCTGCAGATGAATGGTTTGGCTGAAGTGACTCATCTCCCCAGTGAATGAGCAACAAGCTCCACTGGCAACATGGAGCGAAGCCAATCTGCATATATTGTACTATATTGAAGCCAGTTGAAAATCTGCAAAGTGTCCCTTTAAGTGCCTCCTAATGTAACTTTGCAACCCATTCTCTTTCTCAAGGGAGCTGTAATGTTACAGCCTTCAATGAAATGCAGTATGTTTTCAGTTAATATGATTTGAACTTAAATTGAATTTAACTTCAAAATGTATTTCACGCAGAGAACCAGCTGTCTCCTGAGTCACTCAGCAGTCCCCAGCCATCCATGTTGTTGTTTTTAAAATGATCCACAGCTGGGCTGACCTTTTTCCCTGTTTGTCTTTGTCTTTGTGACAGAAATTTGGTTCGATCCGTGCAGATGTGATTGAACAGATGCGTTTCAAACAGCGACTGAGAGTCATCCAGACCATTGAAGATACAACTAAACGCAACGTAGTAAGGACCCATTGACTCACTGTTATTAATACTATAATCAGACAAATGTTTGTTAAAATACAACTGCTGAACTCCTCAGTCCATGAGCTCAGTGCTACTCATACAACAATTTCAAGACACTATTGTTTTATCACAGGTTCTTCAACAATGACTCTAGCTCTTGAGCTGTTTTAATGTCTAATGTATTTTCATTCTCCTCAACCATGACTCAACACTTGTAGGCAAATGACTATATTTGCATAATTTTTTCTCTGTTCCTGATTGCTACATTTCCCTTAAACTGTTTTGGGAACATCTGTCTTAACATACTACTACTGTGTTTAATCTCTACTTCTACTTCTACTCAATTTTCTTCCACTTTCAAATTTTGTATAAAGCCTTGTGTTGATTTTTTTTTCCTAATATGGAACCAGTGTCAAATGTTCTCATTTGGCTCACATGACAGTAACAACAATGTGAGTCCTGTATACATACACACTTCACATTTACCAGAAAATGGATAACTTAATCATTGGGTTTTTGTATATTTTTGATTTGGTTAAGTGATTTTGTTACTTATTTACCTGAAGCAATACTGTTGCTAATATTCTCATTTTACTTTTGTGATATTGATAGTAAATAAATTACACTGATGAACTGAAACTTGAATACAGGAACATGGCATCTCAAAGTGTATTAGTTCTGTGAGTTAAATTAGATTTGAGTTTTGGAACTAAATAAATGATTTTTTGTCATGATTAGATACTCTATCTCTCTTTACACTCAACATTATTGTCTTTCTTCTAGTTAAACCCTCATGTTATTGTATGTTTCAGGTCAGGACAATAGTAACAGAGACTGCCTTCAGTATTGACGAGCTGGAGGAGCTCTACGTGCTCTTCAAGGTGAGTTGCTGCTAATGTGTTCATAATGTAAGTACTTCCAGCTCCCACTTACTGCTGCTCTGCCACCTAGAAAGTCTAGCAGTGAGTTACATTATTTCACTTCCATTCCAGTTAACAGAGCTAAACTAGAAGTAGCTGGCGTTGCTGGCGGAGGCTATTTCTATGAAACGTTTTTAGATTCCTGTGATATTCAGCAAATTTCAGAGGAATTAACAGAGCCTGGCCTCCAATACCGTCTTCAGCTCTCTTTGTATGTGCATGAGATGGACAGCCACACAGCCTCCAGAACTGAAGCAAAAACATCTCAATGTCCCCCCCTGGTGGCTGGCTGCAGTATAGATCCCGGACCACTCAATGTGAGCAAATGGGGCATGAGCCAAACTAAAAAATCCTGTATACATCAGATAAATCTTTCTCATGATGATTAATGCCTCATTATAATAGTTTGTATCACACTGCTTTTTGTTAAAGTCATCATTTCTTTTGTTAAGTTTGGTTTAAATATTTATGATGTGCTATCTTGACCAAAATTGAATGCACTCCTTCAAAGTTGTTGAAGACTGTTAGGAAGGATAGGTCTAAATCCTAAAAGCAAAAAAACTTCCACATACTGTCAAGTACCTGCAATATGCTTCCTTTTTTTGCAGTGTTTCGGTCATTCAACATTCATATTCCTTGAACAACATATAATAAATAAAAAAGGACCAGAAATATTAAACCTAAATGCGTAGGGTCTAACAGTGGTATAATATAAAGAAGCTCAGATGCCGTTAGAGTTGGAGTTTTTTTCACAGAAGTTTACATTTTATTTGTCATATTTGAATTTGAATGACTTGCCTATATTTTACACCTCATATCCCTCTCTTCTTCTCTTCAGGCGGAGCACCTGACCAGCTGTTACTGGGGCGGCAGCAGCAACCCCACAGAGCGCCACGACCCCAGCCTGCCCTACCTGGAGCAGTACCGCATCGACGTGGAGCAGTTCAAAGGCCTGTTCAACCTGCTGTTCCCCTGGGCCAACGGAGCACACTCAGACCCTCTGGCCCTGCGCTTCTTCCGGCTCCTCGACCAGAACGGAGACACCCTCATCAATTTTCGGGAGTTCATCAATGGCCTTGGTCAGTAGAGTGACATGTGTGTCTTTGGTCATGATGCATCACAATAAGAAGTGGTCCAGATGTGTCCGCTCTCTAAAGTGTGTCAGTGTGTTTTAGGTGTTCTGTGTCACGGGGACCTCACTGAGAAACTGAAACTCCTCTACAAGATGCATGTCATGCCTGGTGAGTGTTCACTGCTGTCTGTAAGTCCTATTCAGGAAACTACAGGAAATATTTCATTCAGTAGAGAAGGATTAGGAGCTGCACAGCAAGGAGGCGGCTCAGTGGAGAGAAAATGATGAGCTTTTTGGCTCTTTACCTGGCAAATCACTTTACTGGGATTACCTTTGTCAGCAGGTTTTGTTTCAATGAGATAACTGGGAGGAAATTAAACTTTTTAAAGTACTCCCAGTATATTGCATTAAATCCTCAAACTAATGAATACTTACTGACTTGTATGACCTTTATGAAAAAGCAGTAGCCAGTTGTTAAAATATGGCATTCAAAGGACACAAGAGTGTGTCCATGGAATCCATGTAAAAATGTCCAAAAAAACTACAATGGACCTATTTTCCTCTTCTTTTGAACATGTGTAGGTGCTGTGGTAATGTGCCAGAAGCTGTCAGCATTTGACTTAACATCCAGTTTTAAGCCGCATTTTCATGATACATGTCATAGATCTAAATTGTTTTTTTGCCACATGAAAAATTTCAATAATCAAAACTCTTAACAGTAACAATATATCTAATTTGCAGCTTTTATTATTGTTTTGCTTTCAAGAAAATTACATGATGTATGGTTGATTTAAAAAAATTTAGGATAAAATTAAATTAGTTTAACTTTTTTTCAAAGTCTGATGATAATTAAACAAGCTTAGTTTATTTATCCTCAATTCTTTTCTCCCAGAAGTGACTCATGAACCAGAGGAGCCAGACTCTGCCTTTGAGGCCACACAGTACTTCTTTGAGGACATCACTCCAGAAACGTCCCTCGGTAAGAGCCCAAGATATTTGTTATCAATTTGTAGCTTTGATCACATACCCATACCCATAATATGCAGGAGCATCATAATGATATAGCCAAAAATCAACATATATTTATGTCCCCACACCAAACATGGCACCCCAATTTTTCCAAGCCTGTTTGTGCCATGATGACCTTTTTTAACTAGCCTCAAAAATAACTCTCAAATCTTACAGATTTAAATAAATTTAAAAACAACAACTTAAAACTGAATTCCTCCGATTGCATCAAAGAAATGCAGCACATACAATTCTCAAACAAAACTAAAAAATAAAGTGTAAAAGGTAGGAGGGTGACATCGCTTCAGTTATTTTGAAGAGTAAAGTCATTTGTTGTTCTTTTATCCTGTATAATACCGTTATTTAAAAGATAAAGAACGTGAGATCATTGGGCCATCATGATATTTGCATGAGTCAACATGCGGTTGTGGTTGTGGGGAAGTCATGTGATGTGTTTGGTGAAGTGTCGGTGTCACTAACCTTGAAACAGCCGACATGATGTGCAGCCTGCATCGTTCACACTGACTGGAATGGAAACACACAAACAAACACAAATATGTACACAAGTTAAATCATGCTTGTACTGTACAAGCCTGCAGGAGTCTCCTGAATATGCACACGAGAGACAAACTGCCTTACACACCTCTGCTGATCTGAGAGCTGATGTTTGGACAATTAAACTTTTAGAGAGCACTGATGCTGCTTCACTGCATCCTGTCCTGGTGAAGATAGGGAGAGCAGTTAACTATGTGCCAACAGCCTGCAGTATGGAAGCAGGAATATGTTCGTTTGTTTTATCCTCAGAATGCATCACAAGGGACATTTTAATGTCCGATCCTTTTGGCAACTTTTTGGTAGCTGTGTAAGGTTTTGTTTTTTAAACTTGGGAAGTTCAATCACAAGTTCAACCACAATGAGAAGTCAGAGCCGATATTACAAAAAAATGCTTTTAAGTGGTTTCAATAAGGACATTGCTGCTTTATCAGGCATTCTATCTAGATCCCTGGCTTTGAAATTCTGTTTTTTCCTTCCACCAGATTGAGCCATTGACTCATGTTTTGCCTGTAGGACAAATAGATGCTGTTTCCTTATTTTCCTCTTGGATTAATAATGCTCTATTTTGGAATAATGTAGAGTTTGATACACTGCATGTATTATTTGGAAAACAATTCAAGGCAAAGTGGTATGATGTAAGCAAACTGGCACATGTATTTATTTCAATGGTTAGATTCAGGAACTTAATATATACTTGGTAGTTATACTGTTATAAGGACTGAAGTTGGCTAAAATATTGAACTTGGTGAAAGTGAAAGTATTATTGTATACATTTATAGCAGTTTTTACACATGGACAGTTTTTGTCGTCAAAGGAGATGTGAGTGATTCAGCTGACACTGGATAACTATTTTAATTTAACAAGTGATTATGTTTGCTCCTCCCTTTTCAGGTCAAGACTCAAAGTGTAGAAGTGAGAGAGACGATGGCTTCGTCAGAGTTACATTTAAGACAGAAAAAGGTAAGCAGCATGTTGTAAACGTAACGTAAAGCCTGAACGTATACATCTAATTCTAAACACAACGTTATCCTATCATCCAATCTGCTCAAAATGTGCAGCATGAAGATTGGTCTCACTACTGGGGCAGAATTTCTTTGAATTAATACAGATTGATTTGAAGGATAAAAATAATGTGAACACAGAATAAAGAACAACAAAAAGGTTCAGTTTAACATTTGTATGTGTTGTATTGTAACACAGGAACAGGCAGACTTTGCTTGCACCTTCATGCATTTGTCTAACCACAGGAGAGGTGTGAAATATTTCTTAATTTTGATCACGTATTGTTTGTGCATCCCACAGTAAAGAAACTGAACACTCCTGAATATCGCCATTACCTGAAACTATGGAACCAGGAGACAAAACCTAAACTAGAAAACAACAAAGACCTCCCAAAGCTGAACCAGGTAGGCCTTCATCTTCTGGATGTGTTCTGTCTGCATCAGAAACCGAAGTTGCAGCCTGTTCTAACTTACCTTGTGCTTCTCCCTCCAGAGCCAGTTTATCGAGCTCTGTAAGACGCTGTACAGCATGTTCAGTGAGGATGTCGCCGAACAGGAGCTCTATCACGCCACAGCGACCGTCACCAGTCTGCTGCTGGAAATGGGAGAGGTGGGAAAGCTCTTCTCCTCTGGCAGGAAGGAGCACATCACGGAGAGTAGATCCGAGCCGAGCGTGTGTACGAGGGACGCTGCAGACCCTAAAACCACCGAGGAGGCTGCACTGGAGGACGTGTTCCAGCAGCGGGGCCCGGATGACGGGTTTACCCCTGCAGGTCTGGAGAACAAGCCCTGCGAGGACGCGAAGGGGGACGAAGGGAGCGAGCAGCTGCCACCTATGCAAGACATCAAGCTGGAGGACTCGTCCCCCAAAGACACGGGCACGTCGTCCGCCATGCTCATCTCGGATGACGAGACCAAAGATGACACGTCCATGTCATCTTACTCGGTGCTGAGCGCGGGCTCCCACGAGCTGGATGAGAAGCTGCAGTGCGAGGACATCGCAGATGACACGGTGCTGGTGCGCAGCGACAACGCCCCCGGCAGCGAGAGGAGTAACCGTCCTCACGGCGGCGGACCCCACGACAGAGGGCTGCCTCACAGCACGAGCATCGACAAAGACTGGGCCATCACGTTTGAGCAGTTCCTGGCCTCCGTGCTCACCGAGCAGGCCCTCGTGCATTACTTTGAGAAGCCGGTGGACGTGGCGGCTCGTATCACTAACGCCAAGAATGTGCGTAAAGTAGGGCGCCCCCTGCTGTCCTCAAGTGACTATGAGATCTCTCTATCCGGCTGAGGGTTCGTAGACTTTTTAGAAAAAAGGGAAACGTGATTATCAGTCATTGTGTACAAATGTCTCGGTGAGTTTTAGAGGACAATGAAGGTCAGTGTATGTGTGTGAATGAATGTGACCAAAAACTGCTCTTGGGGATGTATTTTATCAGATGTGAAAGACTTTTATTATAACAATCACTAGATTCTGTCCAGCTCAGAGGGAACAGGGCGTTACACTGCAGTTTGCTCAGATGAAATCAGTGTGTACATGTAGTAGCTGTACTTTATAAGACATTATGCATAGGTGTTAATATTGTAATCTCTAGTACTCTTAGGCTATGTAGAAGTAAATGTCCACAGATACAGTACAGTTCTATACTGGGATATTGATAGTCTATGTACGATCACCTAACATTATATCTGGTCAAACTGTCGCTTCATTACTTTACAATTCCCTTTGTTGTTAATTACATGTTTAGTTTCTCACTGAATGAAAATATGAACAAAACAAAGCTGTGAAAATTCAATGATTCAGTGGATTTTCACGTATTTTTGTTTAATCTTGATTCAGCTCCACATCTGTTTAAAGCAGTGTGACACTTTCATTGAACCTCTGTTACACACACACACACACACACACACACAGACACACACACCTGTGACTTCTGGCCAAAATGATAATCCCGTAATGTTTCTGGTGTGTTTACACTGGATTTTCATTAGTATTCCATTTTTTTTTACTCAGAAGAAAACACAGCACACCCGATGAAGGAACTCATGTCCTGAGAACAGATTACACACTAAAAGAACTGCTGTTGAATGAAGAACCTGCACTTTCTTTATGTTTACAACATAATGTGATCCACTAATATATTATGGCCTTTTCTTTCTTTTTTTAAACATGTTTTATCCTTTTTGTTTTGCTCTGTACATTTTTACATGACTGCTTTCAACTTGTTTTTATGTGAATATTTTTTTTTTTATTTGAAATGTCCTGGTGTTATCATTCTGGACTCACTGTATATCACTCCATCTTATTAAAGTTACAGTATGATTGATTCAATGCTGCACAGTAGAAAGCCTCAAGTCTTTTTTTTTTTTTTTTTTTTACTTAATCAGACTCTGTGCCACCATGTGAGCTGGGACATTGTGCTGTTGCCATCTGCTCGAAGATCAATTATGCTATGAAATATTCATTGGCTACGTACATAATTTTTTATCCCCAAAAATGTGATTCCACAGATGAATTTATTATTACTTATTATTTACTCTTTCTGCAGGATTAACTTGATATTTACAAATCCTCTTTTTCTTTTTGACATACACATAATTGTAAGTGAATGTCTGTGAATCTAACATGGTGCAGTGAAAATATTTAACTAAATTTGAATATACTTGACTATTAATTTTACATGTTATATTGTACTTACACACCACAGACTATCCGGGGCTGGGAAACTACATTTATTCGAAGATTAAAGTCATTCGATTATTTTATATTTAAGATTATTAAGTATAATCTGTGTACAGAATGTAAGGTAATTTCATACCATGGTGGAATAATAATTGAAATCTGTACTGAAAGTAGTGGTAATACAGCTCAAGAATATTGTTACAAGTAAATGGGATGCATTTAAAATCCTTTGAAATACAAAAAATAGCATCCAGTACATCAATGATTTTAAAAACTAAAAAGTCTAACAGGAATGTGGATAAAAATGCTTGATAAATTTTTCATGTTTTGACTTTTGCCATGAACAAATGTCTGGATGAAATAAGTACAATGCTTGAATAAGTAAAGAAACTGACTTTTTTTTTTTTTTTTTTTTTTTTTTTTTTTTTTAAAAA
>JAOWBC010001255.1:10728711-10739959 GCA_028566105.1 Hypoplectrus providencianus | reverse complement strand
TCTATCTATCTATCTATCTATCTATCTATCTATCTATCTATCTATCTATCTATCTATCTATCTATCTATCTATTATTAGATAATAGCACTGTTGTGTTTAATTTAAACAATACACACTATAATAACACTATATTGTATTCGTTTAAAAACTTTTGGGAAATATGTTTATTATACATTTTTAACTTATGCCCACAAAAAATACAATACACAGGTTAAAGAAATTATTAGGAACAAAAACATACATTAATAACAATACAACAAAATTGAATGATGACAGTAATATGTAATAATGATTATATTAAAAAAAGCACAACTTTTATGTAATTATATATATCACTAAGATACCTCAACAACCGTACCTGGATGGATATAGAGCTTATTTTTCTGTGCATTCGATTTTTTTTAATTTTTTTTTATTTATATTCTTTTTTTTTTAATGCATTCATGAGGTGACTTCAGGTTAACTTTGCTGTCTTTAGTATTTATATTAAAAATCTGCTGATCACAAAATAGGATCATTGAAACGAAATTCTCTGACTGAATTGTGAATTGTGCAAATTAACTGCAGCTCAATACTGCAGCATGTCCATAATTATTTAACATACCATTTTAAATGTACCATAGTGTGTTGGCATTGATTTGCATTTGGTTCTAAACAAACCTAAAGATTTCAGATCACCATCTCAAAGTAAATCCATTAGCTATGGATCTCAACACAGTCTTCCTGACAGCTTTTGTGGTCTTGATCGTTGATTAATGCATCTAATTAAATCAGAGTCAATTTTAATGTCAGGCTTTTCATGCTGGGTTTGGACGTGGAGTCATATGGTGTCATTTGGCTGTCATCACGATTTCATCTATGACTGATTCTGCTCTTGTTTGGACAGGTGGTGACCTGTCCAAACAAGAGCAGAATCAGTCATAATACGAGTTATGAGTGAACGCGTGTCAGAATGCAACTGTGAGGTTAAGAAGGTACAAATATTTGGGTAAATCTGCTCATGCAGTGAATAATTGATTTGTGTTTGTGCTTTATTTCTATGTGGGATCAGTGGAAAATCATTGTGCCTGTAGGCGAGAGGGTTCGACTGACATTTACCTCCTTTGACCTGGTCCCTGAGGTCTGCGGGGACTTTGTTCAGGTCTACGACGGCCACGAGGCCGGCTCGTCGTTACTTGGTAAGCATGACATAATACATGTTTCCAGTATTCAGTGAGGATTACAAGAGGATAAAAAGGTGTGCTTTACATGCATTAGATTTTCTCAAATACAACACAGTATTTTGACACATCAGCACAGATTATGTCAAAGCAGGGTGAGCAGTCATAATGCAGAGGGTCAGAATTTCAGAATAGATTCTGGCCTTTGTTCAACATTAGCTATGTCAACTGTGCGGGTACATGAATAAAAGATGAGCTCAATTAAAAGTTTGAGAAGTTGTACAATGGTAAGAGAGTCTGGAGTCTATTTTAGGCTTAATGAATGTAAGTCTGTCTGCACAGACTTCATTGTTAAAGCAGCAGTGATCAATTGAAAATTGTCAAAACTGAAATTGGGGGAGTTGTTGTTATTGGGCTGGCCTTTGATTACTAACCACTTTTTAATGGGACGATTTGGATATTTTTTGAATGAGGTTTTATAAGTAACTTATCGATTGTCCATCTATTGTCTACAGTAGATGGCGGTCAGCATGCCACCAGTTCGTAGACATTAAAGCTAAGGAGCGTGCTGCGGGAAGCAGGAAAGACTCGAAGATGCAAAGACTCTTTAAGTTCATGCTATATTTTGAAAATGTATTTTCCTTGTCGTCCAACGGCAAACCACAGCCATTAAATCCATCTATGCTGTCTGCTAAACTGTCAGACCCTGTTGATAAAAACAGTATTTTAACTCACAGGAGTTTTTTTGTCTGATTATGTGACCATTGTTATATAAAAAAAAGTGTGATTGCAATTCATCACTCTTCCAGCAAAAATGCTTTAGATTACAACATCTATTCTGATGTTATGCATCTTGTCCTGTGTATGAATTCCTTCAATTGCGGGTCAGCAAAACAAATTTTAAATATATTAGAGTTTTGTTCGCTAGTGGTAAAAGAAGTTAGAAAATAATGGTTGTTTTCCATTTCCTTCCGTTATCCGTTTACCACTTGTATACATATCTTTCCTCAAGGTAAATTCTGTGGGGGGACGCTTCCAAAGCCAGTGGAGTCCAGTCGCAACACCATGGTGGTCCGCTTCAGATCGGACAACAGTCTGACTTCCAAAGGATTCAGAGCGACTTTCACCAAGACCAGCCTTCCACCTGTAGTTCCCAGCACAACAACAGTCCGCCCCACTTCCACACCCAGACCCACCTCCACCCCCACACCCAGACCCACCTCCCCACCTAAACCCACCTCCACACCTAAACCCACCTCCACTCCCACACCCAGTCCCACAACACCTGGTAAGCACACACGCTCTGAAACTTCTTTTTTTTCCTTCTTCGATCAGTCAAAATCTCGATTCTAGGTTAAACATCTAATACATTTTATCCCTGAAAGCAGCTTCAGTATCATTGTTAATTGTTAATTCATCATTACCACACTCATTTTTTTCACTGATCCACAGTAAACAATAATATCATTAACCACATGATCTATGAGGGTTGTTTGTGGGCCAGTGAGAGCTTGTTGATCCACCTTACATATCTGTTGTGTCTCCATGTGCAGTTTTCCCTGCAGCTCTAATCAAGTGACATCTACCAATAACAATGACTGCAAGTAGCTCAGTGCGTAGGAGTGGGGAGCTCCCCTCGAGGGTTTATCTATTCATCACTGTACTAAAGCTATTGGCAGACAGACTAGTTCTCTCCAGTGGCCAATTAAGGCACTACATAATGAACCTTCTAATGGGGTTGTTTTGTATCAAAGTAAGGTGGCCCTCATCAAAAGAAAAACAAAAGGGATTGTTCAATGGAGAAAACACAGCTTTTTTTTGTCTGGCATTGGGCAGGAAATGGTTCAGTAATCCTTGAGGGGCGTAAAGGAGTGTTCCAGTCGGAGGGGTTCCCAAATCCGTATCCTGCTCATCTGAAAAGCTCCTGGAAGATTTCTGTGCCAAAAGGATTCCTGGTTAAACTACAGATCACTGACATGGCCATCACAGGAGAGACTGGACAGTGCAAGGAGGACAAACTGGTCATCTCAGACACTTACAGCACTTTAGGTGAGCTGTGACGTAATCTTTCACTCTTTTACATTAATCCCACATTTTTTTGGTTTATTTTAGTTATGGTTTGTCTGTTTGTCTGCTAATGTATTATGGAAAAAAAAAAATTACCGCCATGTTTTCTAAAACTTGTTGGAAGGGTGTAGCATAGGCAAAGTCATTAAATTTTGGAGCCGATACCAATTGTGGGGCAGTTGCACAATTTATTGCTCACTCTTGTGAAAATTGCAAGATAGGTTTTTTTTTCTGCATTCATGTTGTGAAGAAATAATCAGACAAATGGTTTCCCTATTTGGAAAACGCCACTGAGATGCCCTAAATAACTTGTTGGCAAGTTGGCAATCAAGGAACGCAATGTTCTTTAAAAATAGCTCTGAGCAATAAAATATATAGCATGCCATTAAAAGTAATCAGCGAAACTGATGTCATAAATATTTGAGCTGCAGCATCAAAGCTTCTTATGCCAAACGATAGTGTATTAATTAAAGTATTATGTTCATACTGGTAGTATATGATATGGAGAAAAAGTATGTGAACACTTCCAAATTACCTGTTTTTTGTTTTTTTTTTTGCATTACTTATTTTAAAATGTGATCTGATCTTCACTGTTGTTTTTCACATTGTTTTTGTCTATACTGGGGACTTCTGATCAGACCACATTTTGGACAAATAATGCAGAAAACTGTAATTTAAAAAGGTTCACACTTTTTATTGCATTGTATATTGATTTACTGGTCAGCCTTTCTAATAAAATATTTTTTTTTCTTCTTTACTTTACCAAGGAAAAACCAAGTTAAACAAAAAGAATAGTATTTTTACATTTTTCAAAACATGTCTGGAGGGGGGCTTTAAAGTTTTATCCTGCCTGTGACTATCAATTGCATGTGAAGCCTGAACACACATCCTCTCTGAAATAAAGGCTACAAAGTCCCCTTATTCTTCTGTTTCAATTCAGGGTGGTCAGAAAACATGACAAGCACAGCAAACAAGCAACCCAACCCGCACTTAATATGCCTCTGCTTGGAATTTAACCATCATTAAATATGAGGACTTTGACTTTGACTGCTACAGTATAGCTCAATAACCGCCCCCCTGCTGTAAAACGGTTGATTAGGATCTTTGCAAAGAGCCCAGCAAACTATAAATTACCTCTGCTCATTATTCACTTCAGTGGCTGCTGTGAGGCTGATACAGCTTTATCTATTGCTGAGTTCTCAAGGACTAAAGCGCTGAGGTACAAGCACACAGAGATACAGAAGGAGGTGAGACTGGTACATCCTGTTATTTCAGGGAGGAGGTTGTGGTTTTATGCAGCTAAAGGTCTATTTTGAAAAGCTGATAAGCTTCAAAGGTCCTTCAAAGAGCTCTAAAGCAGGACTAAGGAGCATATATGAAGTGCTAACACAATGTGCATATTAAAATTTAAAGATGCTATGGGAAACTTTCCTCACAACACTCACTTAACAGCCAGTTCGTGGGGAACTTTTGTATGATGTAGCATAAATTGGCCTGCCACTGTTTTGGCAGACAAGACAATGATAGTCCCAGAAATGTTGGCAATAAACACTCATATTACATTATTATAAACATCTGAGCAAATGCAAACATATATAATAACATTTCCAAAAATGTATATTGAAGCAAAATCCTACAAAAGTTAAAATCTGAATATAAAGAGCAATATATGCATCATAGTTGATGTCAGTAGCTTAAAGTGGGCTAAAAAAAAAAAAAAAAAAAAAGCTGCTTGCATTTAAAAGCATTAATTATGTGCTACAGACGATACCCAGTTTGTGCTTCTTTTCATGTACATGGGCTCTTGGTAGACACGGTATGTTTCCCTGATATTGTGTTCAGTAACTGATGAAGTCACACGCTCAGACAATAAAGTCACCTTCATTTGTTTCAGCATCCCCATCCATCAACCAGTAACCACACCCGGCGCACTCGGCCGTCACTTTACCCAGTAGTGCTTACACTGTTTACGGCTCTCCTCTTTTCCGTCTTTGAACAGTCCCACCGTTCCTGAATCCACTCTCTCCATTTTTCTCCCTCTCCCTCAGGCACACACTGTGGTTACATCCTTCCCCCCACGGTGGTCAGTGCCAGCGACACAATATCTGTCTCCTTCCAGTCCGACAGTCGCCTCCAAGACAGAGGTTTCTCTGCCAGGTGGGAAGCTGTGTATCCTGAGGATATCGCAGGTACTGAGGACTAACACACACACTCACACACACTTGGGCCTTTGGGGAAAAGAAATATGGCAGTGACATTCACCCACTTTGACCTGGAAGCCAAAGATATATTTACCTCAAACTGCCTTGATAAAATCATAGTTCAGCAGATCAACAGGTTAATTAAAACCTCAGCGAGAACATAAAACCATAAAACATCTCACTTTGCTGTAATCGTATTACTTCAAGAGAAAAGTTATTGCATAAGAAGCATGAAAGCACAGGTCAGAGTACAGTTAAAAGCATAAAAGCGAGATTAAAAGGCTTTTATCTTTTTTCTTTATCATGATTATCACACAGGACCCCACGTGCAGAGGTGAAAGTACCTCATTTTGAATGTGAAAGTAAAAATACAGTTGTGAATAAATAATGCATTTTTACTTGAAGGTAAAATAAATAGTTCATTAAATGTCTAAAAATGATTAGACTTATATATTTTTTTGATTTGTATCCTTATACCATCCCAAAACCCAATGTTTAAATCCATTAAATTTGCCTGTATGCATCGGTGTCGGTGTGTCTGCCAGATGACACTGAGACATTTAATGACTTCAACATCAATTCAAGACTCCCTTCAACTTAGGGCAGCAGTTAGATCAACTAAATATAAATAACTCAAAATAAATATATTATTAAAAAAATGCTAATTTTTTTATCAGATGCAAAACAACTAATCATACAGAATAGATCGCAAATATTTTAATTTTAAATGCATCATTATAAAAGCAGCATGTGATGGTCAAGGTGTAGCTGTTAAGTATTTTGGATGTAAAACGTCTGTCATATTTCCCTAACTTAGTGTTTTGTAGCCTATTTGTAACCCTGAAGAGGAAAAAGTTCAATATATTTTTCTGATACAAAATAAACAAAACCTATAAATGACATAGACACAACATATAAACGAATACCTGAAAACGAGTATTTTAAGTAAATAAGTAACGTTAAGGAATCACTCTCCACCAATGCTTCTATGTTTTATTATAATTTTTTGTACTCCAATATACAGCTCTGGGAAAAATTTAAGACCAGTGCAAAATGATCAGTCACTCTGGTTTTACTATTCATAGGCATGGGATTAAAGATAATTAGCATTTTTGTTTTATCCTTTAAACTGCTGACAGCATTTCTCCCATATTCCAAACACCCTCCCTATGTAATCACGTTCAATCCCGTCCTCTCCCTCTTCCAGACGTCCAGGGCTGTGGCCTGTCTTCCAAAGAGGAAACGGGAGTTATCAAGTCCCAGAACTGGCCGATGAACTACAAAGCCAATTCTGAGTGCATGTGGAACATCGATGTGCCTTTGGGGAAAAAAATAAAACTGACATTCACCCACTTTGACCTGGAAGCCAAAGATATCTTTACCTCCAAATGCTATGATAACATCATAGTGCATGAGATCGACAGTCTGACCAACGCACTGCTGCAAACCCACGGTAAGTCTGTGTGTGGAGTTATCCCTAAACAATTTTCATTATTTTATAGTCCATCATATTGAGAAAGCAAAGCCCTGTTGGCTTATCAATAAAACATTGTTGGTCACTTTACTATATATCATTTCTATCTTTTCTTGTTTATTATGGACAAATGTTTGCTTCAATTTCTTTCAGGTCCGTTTTGTGGGACTAAGCTGCCTTCTGACATCCAGACAAAAGGCAACAGGCTGGTGATTCGTTTCCACACAGACCTGTTTACGGAGGCTAAAGGCTTCAGGGCCTTCTGGACAACAGACCCCACTTTACCTGCTCCCACTGAGCCACCGGTACCACCCAACCCCTGGGACGACATCCCCATAGGTGGAGTATCTATTCAGCCTGAAACTGATGCTGCCAAAATAAAAAATACAATCAATAAATAAATAAGTTACTCTGATTCATAATAATTATATTCATTTCAAAAAGCAAGTAATTAATGGATAAATGCAACAGAATTAGCTTTTGTTGTTTAGTCAAGTTGGAAAGATCCAGATGTTCCAATTGGTCATCAGAGGGAAATTGCTTTTTAATCCCAAATTTAGGCAGCCAGCCTTACAACTTGACTTTATCATTGTAATAAAATGAGCGATAACCACAATATTTCAGGGCGTAGTATGACTACAATCGCCCTAAAATCAGCTTATTATGTCATTTATGTGACATTTTAGACTTGTTAAGGAAAATCAGGTTGGAGCAGGCGGCCTACTTTACCAAACTCAAAAAGTTGACCTTATTCTTGACTTTTAAACATTTTTCTCAACATTGTGTTTCAACAATCCTCTCAATATGCAAATTTCTTTTTTCATCCTCTCATAATTTCTTTCTCCCAAATTGCTGTAATCCTCTTACAAAATATTACACGACAATACTTGCAGTACATTTAAAGTCAGGATTTTTATTTTGTCTAAATAAGCACACTTCCACCATAAAGTAATGCATAAAGAAGTCTGAATTTCCCTCCACTTTTTCCCCTGCACATTGTTGCAGTAAAGTGTAGGCCCTTATCTCTAGTTATTTTAACACTCTTCAAGTGAGCTGAGCTGTATTTTCCACATGACCAACATTTGGTTTCAAACAGCTCCTCAGAAGCTGCACAGAAGTAGGCCTGCCTTCCTTCCTCACCCCTTCTTCACGCCCCTCCTCTCCCCCCTCCCCCCTCGCTGCACCCAGATGTGCAGTTAAACAAGGTGATATGATGCGCTGAGAATGTGAGGATGTGAAGCGGCCTTAGTGCTTCGCTTTCCTTCCCCGCTTGCTGTCACACGATCCTCATTCTTCACCCAGCGATGAGCCCCAGGTGGCCCAGGCGCCTGCCAAGCCAATTGCTGAAATAGAGTTTTATAGATGGACCCGGCTGCCTCTGGGGCTTTTTTTTTTTTTCCATCCAGCCTCTGACCAGAGGTGCCCTGTGTGCTGAGTGAAGGAAGACAAAAACAGAGTGAGAAATGAGGGGAGGAAATATGGGATAAGGGTGATGATTTAATGCCAGCTGCTTGGATGACCAAAAGAAATTTGCACTTAACCCTCTTGTTATGCTGCGGGCCAAATTGACCCATATTACAGTAAAAAAAAAAAAAAAAATCTGAAAAAATAAATAAATAAATAAGAAAAAAAATCAAAAATAAAAATAAAATAAAATATTTTTTTTGCTATGAAACTTCATCTGCTGTGTGCAAGTGTGTCAACATATATAAAAAAAGAAGTAATGTAATGTAATGTAATGTAAAACTAAAATATTTTATATGTATGTCTTTCTAATGTGCATTTAAGGTTTTAACATGTATGGTTTTTATGAAAACAAGTGAATTATCCTGATTTACCAATGCTTTCTGAGAGCACTACTGCACTAGATTTTGATTGAAATGGTTAGTTGTGGAGTTAATTATGAGATATAAACCTTTTTCATTGGGATTTTTTGTTTTCTGACACATTTGGATAATCAAACAGTGCCCCAGGTCTAATAGACCCACATACATTTAAACTGTTCCTGAGAAATTAACACTGCAACAGGGTTAAATGAAATGATTGGTTTGAAATTCTAGTTCAGCACTTCATGGCATTATGTTTGCATTAAGATACACTCAATGTACACATTACTGCAGACTGGTAGCAGAAGGGAAAACTGCAGTGAGGGAGAGCCGTGTCAACCTCACTGGAAAAATAATTTTAGAAATCTGAATGACAGTAAGTGCCAGTGATTGAGAGCCACTTCTCTACAAAACACGGGCTTATCTGTCTGCTGCAGATATGTGCTGTATATTCAGGCTTTGTTTATACACAAACAAATGAATACACACGCAGCATGGATTACCATGTTTTTTCTCACTTTCCCTCATAGACTGGCCCAGTACTTGTGGGACACCAGCCATTCCTCCTGCTGTCTTGTCGCGCATTGTGAACGGAGAGCCGGCCACGCCACACTCCTGGCCCTGGCAGGTGTCCATGCAGGTGAGAGACGGCCGCAAGTAACAGCAGAATAATCATCCCTTCAGTGTCCTTTCCTGCATTTTATTGTAATTTAAATGCAGGCCTCTGCCTGTTGAGAACACACCTTGTTGTACTGTATTTGTAAAACAGGAAGAACAAAAATCTAAATAATAGACATTGTATTGTTATAATACTAACAATATATAATGAAAATTATATGTTGATATATTTTAATAAATTCTATAACAGAAAAAACATTTAATATAGGATATTAACAACAGTCAATGTTCATAAGCCTTTTTTTAATTCATTGTATTTATTATTTTAGCATCACTGCCTTTATATGACAATTCAGCTGTTTAGCTGAGCAAGTCTTTAGACAAAAATCATACTTACAAATTATTTCAACATGTAAAATAAGATTTCCCTATGTATTTGCAAAGTACCCAGATCTTAAGAGTGTGTTAGTCCAACCAAACACCTTTTTAGACTTTCTATTATATCAAGTTTCATATTCTGTTCAGTAAGACCCCTTAAACAATATTTGTGCAAAAATAAATAAATAAATAAATAAATAAAACCAAAAAAGTGAATGCAAAAATACTTAAAAAACAAACAAACAAACAAACAAAAAAAAACATTTAATGAATTTCTCGCATAACCCACTGCAACTACAAGTGGTCAATCAGGTTGAGTTCTGCGCATATTTCATAATAATTTTGTTTGTTTTGATCAATTAATTAAGATTTAAGACATACATTTGCATCAAGAATAAATCACAACCATGTCATTGAAAGAGATTTAAAAAACGTTTTGATTGCTTATATACTTACTCAACTGTTTTCGACTGAACCACCACATAATTTGTGATTAGAAAAGCACAAATGCATAGAAGAGCTGTTGTATATTCATATACAGTTTTAAAAACTGAAGAAAAAAAAAAATCAGTAAATCATGTCTTAATTAATGAAAATGCAGATATCTTTGCTGACTTCTAAATCTTTCAGGTTTGGCCTGACAGTCGTCCAGATCCCACATTCTTCCACACATGTGGTGGGACTCTCATTCATAAGAACTGGGTGCTGACAGCAGCCCACTGCTTCATACGGTAAGCGTCACTCTCACTTACAGAAAAATTTACATTATTTTAAAAATGTTCAAGCTGCTTAAATCATTCATCTGAAAAAAAGAAGGATGTGCAGTAAGTCTTGTTTTTTCCACTGTTTTAGTGCAATTTTCTGCAAAGCTTTCTGAGACTTCCTAGAAGCCTGTTTATGTAATCTTAGAAAGCAGTTGCTGGTGTCCTTGCTTTCACCTCGGGCTTATCACAAAGCACAACCAATGCTTGTTAGGGATGCCTCAACAGCATGGCTAATGGTGTACAGTAGGTAGAGAGGCTGGTGCACTGAGGAGCCTGCACTCTGTTTTGTAAAACTACAGGCAGTTTATATGGTGCACTGACACTGACAAGAATCCCAAGGTAGCCATGTTAAATGTAAACTGTGAGGTATTATTATTATTATTGATTGAGGCGGGACACTGCAGGCAGAAACATTGTTATTTCATGCAATTGGCGAATTTTAAGATTTCTACCTCCATAACTAAAGCACCTTCTTTCAGACCAGTGGAAAGACAACATGCAAAACAGACATTTAGGTGTTTCTCCCTTTCCATTTACCTCACTTTCCCCATTGGTATTGGTAGATTTCTCCCTAATTCACCCAAAGTTAGCATAAATGTATACCTAATTTTGTACTTTTAAACATACAATTTTTGAAAACTGGTAATACAAATATATAATTAATCAGCAATAGTTTCATGTTGATGTATTAATTGTTTTTTAGGTTTTGGTATTACCTGTTTTACCCTCGAGTATAAAATGTATGAAATAAAAAAAAAA
>JAOWBC010001255.1:10688619-10700168 GCA_028566105.1 Hypoplectrus providencianus | reverse complement strand
AACAGTACAAACAATACAGAAAAATATAGAATTATTTAAATGAGGAAAGGAGCTGTGCAAACAGGAATTTACGAGTTGAAGGTATCAATATTTGCAATGTGTAAGATAAGGTCAGGTAGCTGCACACAATATTTAGGCAGAGTGAGAGTCATTAGGAGTCTTTAGCCTTCTTGATGAGGTCATATATACTGGTACACAAATGTTCTACTTTTTTACTTATTATGACCACAACTATTCATTGCACTGACACTAAAATATGTAGATGAGTGCAAGATTAAATAAAATGAGTAGTGTTTATAAATATTTTGGACATTTGGCTCATTATAATTCTACAATCTTGTTTCTAAAACACTTGTTACAGTTAAAAAAATTTAATAAAAACAGATTGCAATGATTTACCAATCATTTGAGACCTACATTCAGGTGAATACACTACAATAAAGGTATTTATCTCATGCTCAAACTGAAAGTTTTGTTTTTATGTATACAGTTTATCTGCACTCATTCTAATTATGATATTGACATTTTGTTTTATTTGACCTTTACACAATATCTCAGCTTTTCTTGAATCAATTTGTGCTCATAAAACCTTTTATAGAGTAGCAGTGTTATTCAGAACATAACTCAGAAACCTAACATCCTTACAACATAGACCAACAGCAATGATGGCCTCATCTTGTTAAAACTATTGAAGACCATTATAGCCACTTTAACACAGACTATCCTAGACTATTCTTGAAATGCACAGGAACATTTCCTGCACGGGCCATGTATACGTGCTCTGAAGGTTTTCGCTGTAATTTACCAAGAACTGTATGAAAAAGGTTCATGACAACACCTGGGGATGTCATTGTGTTGCCATGACGTCTGCTCTTAAGGGAAAAAATGGAGCTAATGTCTGCATCAGCTTTTCCTTTCTATGTCGTTTTTTGTGAATGACAAATTTAGCTTAATCAATTACAACCCCCTGAGGGGCAAAATCCATACCAGGTCTCTCTAAATAATCTTTTGAAGCTAATTATGTTCCCAAAGATTTACCCATTAAATGCACCACTGCCTAAATGGCAGCAGTATCCATAGATTTTAGAACAATCCATTAAGCACAATCCCTAAATGGAAATGTTCTGCTGATAATTGGTGTGAAGGAAAAAAAGTAGACCTTTCAATTCAATGTTTATCTAGAGCCAAGCCTATTTTAGTAGTGAGTGTTTTTAAACCATTATCAATACTAAAGCCACTGACGTCAGAGCCATTTCGTTCTCTGATTACCCCAACAGCCAGTTATTTGGCCTCAGTGTTCATTAGCAGGCATATGGGTCCTCTCCATATATACTAAGAGAAAGCCTCTGTGACACATACTTTTACACATCTCTTAGGATTCCTTGGTTAAAAATGCAGCAGGGTACTCACGGCATGGCTGTAATTAGGTTGAGATTCTTCTCCTACACTACAGTCAGCGGTTCACGCTGTTTATACCCACTCAGGGTCAACACGGTAAGACAAACATCAGTCTAAGCTTTCAGTTTTACGAGCTAACCTCTTTTTTTATCCTCTCACCTCTATTGTGGTTCTTTTATTGCTCTTTGCGTCATCTTAGGAGATCCTCGAATGCATGTTTCATAGTAGCCCGAGCAAAGGTTGAATGCCCCAGTTTTTTACCTATGTGTAAGTGGACTAATGGACTTGGTTGTGCAGAAATGTTCCCATTTGTGTATCACTTACGTCTCGTGCTGTCTCATGTTTCATGTCAGGAGACTCACCTGTTGTTGGCATCTCTCTCTCTCTCTCTCTCTCTCTCTCTCTCTCTCTCTCTCTCTCTCTCTCTATCCCTTCACTCTCTGTCTGTCTCTGTAAGAAAAGGTGAGGAAAGGGAAGAGTGACGGCGTGGCTCAAGTCATCCCTGAACCCAGCCGCTCTGATGGGTTGCCCCATGCAAGGTCCGTCTCCATACCAATTATTTTGCCCCTAACCTCTGAGCTTAGAAGCCCCAGCCCAGAGCCGATGGAGACAGGTCGCCAAGACACCACAGACACTGCCCCACCAAGCGGCCACCTGGATGCAAGCCAACCTGGCAGCATGGAGACACTCAACAGGTCAGTGTCTCTGGTCAAAGGACTTGCACCTGTGTCTGAGGAATTCAAAGACTTTTTTTTAGTAGGGTTCCTGTTTTTAAAAAACGCAGCAATGGCTATATTAATGCTAGATGCTCATAAATAAACAAAGACAAACTGTTATCTTTTTAGATAGCATGTTGTGGGTTGCATATGAAATACTATATAGATTATCTTCAGAGATTAAATTATTGATCATCAATGTAGTTATGTTGTCATGGAATTGTGTATGTCTGCAAACATTAGCCCAGCTCATCGAAATAGCCTCAGTATCTTATAGTACCATTATGACTGAAATATGGTATTTGTACCTCAAGGGATTGAAATACCTTTTAAGAATAGGTATAATGTGAAACACTAATCGAAACATGGATTCGAAGAACTGTGACACAGCTACTGCATGGTATGCAAAAATCTGGGTGACTTTGTAATGTGTCACATAGTGATAGGTGTCAGGCTTCAGTTTGTAGATTTATATCACCAGCTTTCATGAAAAAAGGCTTGTAGCCTATTACTTTGTCACTAATTGAGGGAACACAGCATATGTATCAGTCATGTGCCAAAAAACAGAATTCACTTACCCTGTGAAATACAGTCTGATACTCCTGCATTTTATTTGTATCACATGCCTGTCTGAAAGGCTGATTTAAGGAGCGCTGTATAAAAAACACAGTTCCGATGTGGAAAATGAGGGTGGGATTCTAGCTGTGGTAAATGGGTTATGACGACTGTTTGCATAGGTGATGTACCATCAGTTGAGGGTGAGGGTAAAAAATCTTGACAGTGATCGGAGATCTAAAGCCCGAACCTCGTTGCAATGTGCATCTGGCATGCAAACAAGCCTATTATAAGAAGCTGAAACTGGAACCACTTGGTGTCGAGTGTCCTCAGCCCTGGAATAGCAAGACTACAGCTGTGTCTGTTGTTGGGGTTCTTGCTGCTTAGACTGGGGGTTTAGACTTGTATTAACCTTAGCTGTGTTCACACCTGCATTGTTTGGATGAAAAACACAATATTAAACTGTATTATACTGTATACTGTAGTTTAGTTTATTTGCTGTGAATGTTTTCAATTAAATTAATTTGCTTCATCATTTAAAATATTTATATTTTTTGGACAGAAATTGTTACCACTTACTGGTGTTGGAGAACAAGCAGAGTTTGTCTCAATGGAAAACTGCAAAATATCAAATGGAGCAATTGCATGTGTGTGATGCTGAAGTGCTAAGATGAGAAATGATGACGCTGTTTTGTCCTCTACTACAACTTGGCGAGCCCACCAATGACCTTTAGTATGACATTAATCAGAGTTAAAACCATGTCAGCACCAGATCCATTAACACATTACATAAAAGTTTAGTATGACACACAGTGGTGTACTCTCACACATACCTGTATACTGTATTACATGGTATGGTGTAGATATATATATATTTCAATCATGTAAATGTAAGATATGTTTGCATATAATTTGTAATATAATTTTATCCTATTATTTTTGTTGTATTGGCAGTCATAACATTCATTAATCTAAAAAAAATCAAAAAGTGTGTATAAAATAATGTATAAAATAATATCAAAAATCAAATACTTTTTGTTTTTTTTTAAAAGATCAACCTCCCTTTAGCGCCAAGAGTATTGCATGTTCAACTCAATTTGTTAAATCAACAAGTGCCACCATCATCTCTTAATGGAACAGATGTTCCTGTCTGCATAATGTGGCAAATATAATACTTCCAAGGTGGCAGCAGCTTTCCTCACCATGCCAAAGAAGCTATAAATCTCCCGATGGATTTCCCCTGCACCTTAAATCCTTCTTGTCAGGTCGCATTGGGTGACTGATGCGTGACGGGGGACCCCAGAAAAGTGCGTCAGCACCCTGAATGGTCTGGTATTTACTAATAAACACCTACAGTTTGTAAAAAGACTGAAATGTGCCTTCCATACTGGCTGGTAGTCTTTGGTGCTTCCAAATGTTCAAAGAAAAAACATATATGAATAGGGTGGAAAATAGTTCTAAAATTTTATATTGTGTATAGCTGTGATTTTGACACTTAAAGTCATAAGCCAGCAAATACATGATAATATTCCATAAGTGGAGTTACTGAGTTGTCTTATCTGTAGCTGCTCTCATGCCTACTTCTCAGCTTGCTCTCACTTTCCGTAGGTATGTGTCAGACAGATCTGTGTTAGCACATTGCAGCACATACAGTAGCTCAGCCACCTGGGCCACAACTACATTAACCATGCCCAGAATGACCAAATGAAGGAACTACTTGCTCAACAATTTCTATTCTAATTAAAGTCATGCCTTCATAAATGTATACTTTTCATTCTGGTTTATTTTTGGCCTGGGTGATATAAAATGTGAAATCAAGAATTCAGGAAATGTGTTCACACCTTGTTGGTGGTAAAGAAGCCATTTAAATGTATCTGATGACATACATTTTAGATTTGATACATGCTCCCTTCTTTCCAGGAACTCCTCCCGTCCTAAGTGACCCCACTCACTCGGGTCACATTCAGTACAGTCTGGAAATCATATCATCATTCTCAGATATTCATATAAATAGCTCCACTTTTAGATCTTCTAAAGTATCTACGTTTCAAGGACTGCACTGTATCACAGCATGAGTCTTAAATCTGATCACGTTTAACATCTTAACACTTTATCAAATACACGAATCCGGTCATTCTGTTTGCCACAGTGCTCTCACCTGTATCTGAAATATGACACAAATGTCATTCACCATACGGGTCACATGAGTCAACATAGCAGCGTCATGTGAACTTATTCTACTCTCAGCATTGCGTAGTTGCACATAGGGGATGCATACTGGCTTTTGTGTGGAGTTGCTATGCTTCACTAAATCTTGTGATGTAACCATTAGGTTTCTTAGAAACCTGTTGGAAATAGGTGGGAGTGAGGAACGTTGCAGTGTGGTGTGAGTGCAGGTTCCCTGTGGTTATAACAGCATTGTTGGCTGCCTGTTAGGAAGTGTCATCCATCAGCCTCAAGGCCTGACAGCTTATATATACAGTAGCAACTTTCTGGGTAAAACTCGTTTTGCTGCACTTGTGAGGTGAACTACCTTTCCAGATCTCACAAAGGGCACTGGCCCCTACTCTCACTAACATTTTAGGTCTATGAGGAATCTCAACCAGGTCTGGGACTAACACAGAGCCAACCACAAGATTAGCTGTTGTATTCCAGAAGATAAGAATATTTTCCAAGAAGATTTTTTTTTTAGTTTTTCTCATGCCTGATTCTTTCCATCAATTCGAGAGATGAAGCCTTTTTTTTAAATAAATGGCAAAAGTCTTATGAGGAAAACACTCTTAATTACTTATTATGTTCAGACAAATCATCTGCAAGTCTTGCTGTGTCTTAGTGTAGGGCACCTCTGTTTTGCATTAAAACCATTTTCTGTGAGTGAGCATATACCAAGTACAGCTTACCCAGGCTTATCCAACAAATACTTAAGCTCTTGACCACAACACAGTTTGTGCTCTTTTTGCCAAGAATTCAGTGATAAAGCTGATGGTTTTGGGGTTCGGAATGTATGCTTTTTGGGCCTGTCTTTGTTGTAGTCTTTTCTGGTCAGAATAGTTTTGATTTTGTTTTTTTGCCGCACCTGCTCAAAGAGTGTCTTCATTTGACCTATTTATGTGCAATAATTTCCTTAATCATAGTAACAATGTTTTATCCAACAATCAAAACGTAATGCAGCACACTACAGACCTATGAAATATGTTGTCTGTGATTTATTAAGAACTGCAAGAATTCAGCAAGTGATGTTGTTTCCTGTTTGCCCAAGGGTTTTGGGAAATTTACTGCAGGGTGGAGAAGGACCCTGCTGAAAGTTATTGAAGGATTATTCAACAGACGAGCATACGCAAAGCCAGACTACTTTTGTCTACACTTTTTTTTTTTTAATGTTGAGATTTGTTGTCCGGAATGACCAACTTGTCATTGGTAGTTTTCCATTCACCCTGGAGGGATCAGGCTGTTTCCAATGCCCTTACAAAGCTTCTTGTTATCCCCTCAGTAAGGTAGTGGGTAAGCAGGATTTCCGCTTTTGCAATTCACAGCGGCAGTGACGGTACATATTATTTTAATACGCTTGCCAGACTGTGTAACACCTGATAAGAACATAGCTGTGGGGGGAAAATATCACCTATGAGGCTCTAAAATTATGTGAAGGTGTTTGTGGTAAGCCACACCTGCCCCTGAAACAGAGCTGGGGGAACATATGCACATTTCCTGTACATTGTTACTTGAGAAGACTTTGCAAGTTCAACGAACTTTGGCCCATTTTGATTCTTGTGTGCCTTGAAACCTAAATCCTTTGTTTTGAAATTGTTGAGGTGTTGCCTGAATGGCCAGAGTGGTTTCCCCTCGATACGCCTGCTGCCTTACAGTAAGCCACATGACGGCACGTTATGTACCAAAACACACTCGGGAACCGAACATTCACAAAATACCTCCACTCAACAACAGCTTCTGAGACTCAACATGTTTACAACCTACATCAGATTGTTTCTCAGCACAGGAGGAAAAATAAGCTGTGTTGGATATTGTTTCAGTTTGTTTATTTTCTCAATTTAAGTATAAAATCTAACAAATCAGAATATTGTTGCTGCTTTATTGGATATTGTGTGTAAGTGTTTAGGTAATAGGTGTGTACAGAGTATGTCATTATTTATTGGGAGTCCTAAGTAGGGCCCATGGACTAATTGAATTGCACTCCTCAAATTTACAAGACAGCAGATCCCAAATGTAACTACAAATGCATGTATTATATTGCAATATTCTGCTGTCCATTTAAACACTTTTACTCTCAATAGCTTAATAGATGAATTCATTAGTTATGTAGTTACTATGTTATCAATTGTTATGGCCCTCCATCATATGCTGGCTCACTAAATTAGCCCTCTGTCATTAAAACCTGAGATACCCCTGACTTTGAAGACAAGAATAAACTTCTCTTTTTCATTTAATTTCAATACAGATTTCATGAAAGCTTGAACAATAAGAGTTTTGAAGCTTTAAAGCTTGTCATGTCATTTTGTTAGACCAACAGTCCAAAACCCATTTTGCAGAAAAATGTCACAACAAAAAGCTCGGCATTCACAATGTTCACTTCTTCTTTTGAGGGAAATGTTAAACATACTTTTCAGTCACTGTCCTTCTTATAATAAATACTCACACACTGCCCACGGGTAAGAAGTGTTGGACCTAGTTTGTCAACATTTTCTTAACCTGACATTCCGTCTAAATCCTTTCTGTTGCCACGTGTTCGCTTGTCACATGAACATCTATGTAAAGTCCCAATACGGGTTTAGAGTTGAGTGAATAGTCACACTGTTTTTAAAGAGAAATAAAAACATTTTCATCGCAAATATATTAGGAAAAGAGAAGGTGTTACTTATAACATTAACATGGCTTTGGGAGATTTTACTCTCCCAGGTAGGTCACGACAGTGTGACAATAGGCCAGCATGCAAAACACCAGGACAATAAAAGTCAAGCAGCTGGAATTCAGCCATCTTTAAAAAAAAAAAAAATCCAATTCAAACCTGGGATCAAACCTGTTCTTTCTTATCATGTAGAAAATTCCATTAGCTGTGAAGAGTCATGTCTAATTTGCTTAAAGAGCTTAAAAAACAAATCAGATTTTTTGCAGTTTTAAAACACATTTGACGTCTTTTTTGTGTTACAAGGTAACAGTTCAGTTGAGGTTTGGTTGCAGTGATTTTTTCCTGCCATGACTTCAGAGAAGATAATTCAGTGTTCAGTCCTGCTTAGGCAAACAGAGGTGATTATGAAATTTTCAGCGTGCAAGTGCCAAGAATATGAAAATATTTTGCAACCTCAGCAGTCAGTGCCAACACTGGGTTCCTCTAACGTTGCATAATTTCATGTGTTGCTGGCATACATCCAATGGCAGCAGCCAGCCTATATTCTAGAGCAGAACACATTTTGCTTTTGGTTCATAATAATTACGGGAGACAAGTTCCACAAAGGCACTGATCTGTTGCACTGAATGGCTATTATTCTGCAGACAAAAGCCCGCCTTATGCTCCTATTTTCAGCCCAAGTGACATGTAGTGATGGAAGGGGGGTTCATGATTTTATGCTGCAGCACTTCATAAAAACATCCTGCAAGCTAATTTATAATGAGTGTTTGTTTCCATGTTTCAGCTCCCAAGAAGAAGACAGACCAATATCTCCTTTCTACATGAGGTAGGCTTCCTTTCTTTGCAAAAACCTGGCAGTGAGCGAATGCTGAGAGTGTGTTGTTGTGGAGGAGTGGGGGAAGTGGCTGTGTGCTGCTTTAGTGCATTATCATTGAAAACAATGGAACCACCAGTTGCAGGGAAAACAGGGCGGCGTGCTCATGCAACAGTTTGCTCACCGCTGTTTTGGTTGTTATGGCGGAGGCAGCTGCAGCACATGTATCTAACATACCAGCCAAGCTAACAATGGGAGAAGGCACAGAATGATGTGATGTTTTAGGTCACTGAAAAGGTAACAATGCAAAGATGATGAAAAAAAGCCAAATGTTGCCTAGTCCCAGGGATGGAAAATATTATTTATTTATCATTTGCCATGTTATAACCTAACAATGAATTCATCAACATCAAACCAATATTTTGTTTATGTTAAATATACCATTTTGTCATTATAGCCAGAGTTGAAGTAAAATGTAAACACATTGCAAGTTCATTTAATGATAATATATTCATACTACATACAATAAACATCATATTTTTGCACGTGCAAGTGATCGCGTTTCATAACAGCCTGACCACACCCACATCTTATTCAGTTGTTAATCATCAATGACCCTTAACAACATTGTTTCTCATGTAGCCGTCAGTGTTTGTTGACCTAAAGTCTTAAAACTCAACAGCTTGTCCAGTCAGTGTTAACGTCTGGTTCCTCAGTTAGTCATTTAGAGTTGGCACATTTCCACTGGACTGTACTGTGCTGATATGACCTTTAGAGCAGATATGACTCCTGGAGGACTGTTTGTGTGATTGAGCTGAGCTGACTTGATAGGGCTCAACCAATTTTAAACACCTTTAATCTATCAGCTTTAAGTAGAATCCTTTCACAAAACATAACACAGGTAACAACATGTGTTTTACTCTTTCTCGCAGATAATAAGACTTGTTGCTTTTGCAAAATTTTCTTATTTCAGAAGTTCATGTGTAATATATATAAAACCTTTGAATTAACTTTGACTGGAACATCTTGTCTCTTATAATGTAATAAAACACAAATCCTTTTTATCCATTACGGAAGGTCAAAAGTCCAACACGTACACTAATCCGAGTCCTGAACATGTGTTCAGTCAGAGTCAACTATGTACAGTATGTGTAGTATACAATACATAACTATAATCTATTTCTCTGTACTATGTAATATATAATCTCTTTTTGTGCATTACATAATATCCGTATGCAGCATACATTCTTTGTCCCATTTAAAACATATCACATATCACTCACCATAGTATATAAGGCACACAGATATGCATACAAGCGCATATGTCCGAGGTGCATACCGTCAGCATGAATGTGTATTTAGCTGCTGCCCGTGGCTGTCGAAAGATACTTGCCAGCAGATCTAATAACTTTTATGTGAGAAATGCTGAACTCATGGTGTCACTAGAGAAAAAGCAAGCAGATCTTCAAGGGGCTTTATCCTCTGGGGCCATGGCGATCTGCACAACATTTAATAGTTTTTGGGATATTTGAAACTGGTGCTGGACTGACTAATACTGCCATCCATAAAGCCCTGTTGCTAGTATGGCTAAATATTTGCTTAGTTTTTTTGTTTTTTTTTACCTCATATGGGCGATTGGCTCCATTTCTGTGATATTTGATATTGCAACTTAATGTCTGTGTTTTGACTGCTGGTTTAGGCAAAATTAGCTTTTTGGAGATTTTGTCTTGGGCTCTTTTATAAATATAAAGTTCTTATCATTAATTCATTCATTCATTGTCTGAACCGCTTCATCCAGGTAATCAGATCAACTACTAATAAAGTCATTCGACGCAGCTCTAGTCTGTGTCATCTCTGAATAACTAATGTCTGTTGACACTTTAACTTCCTATTTACTCCTCTCTCTACCATTCACTTGTCTTGCTCACGTTCATCAATGACTAACTCCATGGCCTACTTGTACTTTGTCACATACGCACACACATACCATAAAGACTTTCTCTCTCTCAAAGACTCTGAGGCTGCCACATGGGAGCTTAACCTCAGCCCAGTCAAAATGGATCATAGATCAGCATAATTTTCTCCAGTGTGTATTTACCAAAGACTAAAGGTCCTGGCTAATTTCTGACTGTGGTGTAATACTAGATTACCTGAATGGGTGCCCCTGGGTACACAGTGTGGAGGATTTAACTGGTGTAAGCGTCTGCTTTAGAGGATTTGGAGTTGTTTCCTTCTTGCTTTTTATGCCATAAAGAACACTTGACTTTGAAACCCCAACACAGACAAAATTATGGAAACATGTCATTCAGTTATTATAATTATTTGCACAAGAGTTTTCGTGGTTAGTGGCCATAACTACAACAATTATATGCAGCAATCGTTAAGCTCTTGTAAAACAAAGACTTGCACTTCTGGCTTTTTAAAAATCCCACTCAGAGAAGCAAAAATAGCACAATTACACAATTAAACTGCCAGACCTATCATTTCATTACAGACCTGACTTGACACTTTAGTAAATTGTTCCTGCTGACATGTAAATTTTCACAAATTAAAAAATTGTACTTTCAGTCTGTCAAAGAAGTAAAACTATGATCATTAAAATAATAATTTGTTGCTTTGGGAAACATTTTCTTATTCCTGTCTGAGACTTAGATGAGAATACTAGAGACCACTTTCAGTTACCGTAAATTTAAATATGTTGCCAAGGGACAGTTAACTTTAAGGCGAGAGACAGGTTAAAACAGGTAAACAAAAAAGGTAATATCACAACATTTTATGGTTTTATGGGGCATTACGTGCCAGGCTATTTACTGGCTAGGTGTTGTTGAGTTCCCGGAGTCTCCAAGGCTTCTTTGGAAACCTAATAATGATGAAAAACTGTGGTGTGTTTGTTGGTGAGTTACTCATCTCCACAAAGCTTAAGTGGAAATCTATTACTAACACTATTTCCTGAAACTCACTGATAATGAAACCAGTAGATTTGTGTGCTGTGGGTTGGATTTTAACCTGCTGGGGTAATCTGGGATCCAAACTTCAAGATAAGTTCAAGACTGTACTCCAACCGAGGACAAAATGTATGGATTTAGCTTAGCCAATTTCCACCTCCGACATCTGGCAGACGGCCAAAGGAGGGCATTTGAGTCATTTGACCTCAGGGCGACAGAAGGAACAAAGGGGAAAAACTCATAAGAAGAATCAACTTGTA
>JAOWBC010001255.1:10665608-10682332 GCA_028566105.1 Hypoplectrus providencianus | reverse complement strand
GAGCCACGCCCTTTGAAAGTCAATGGTCAAATATTGCTTGTCTCTTAGTCCCTCAAATTTAATAAATCGTAATTTATTTCTTAATTATTATGGAACCTCTCAATGGGTTTATAATTATATCGAAATACAGAAAGAAACATATTCCTCAGAGTATAGGAGAATAGGAGACTTTTTTCAGGGTTGAAGTTTTGGTGTTTCGATTGGAAGATTTTTTTCTCTTGGACAAAAACATAAGATCATTTTTAAAATTCATATTAATGTGCTGGTAGAGGACAACAACATGCAATTCATTACGATAGTCTGACCTCAGTGTTATGCCACTCCTTCCAGTTGCTGTTTTTGGTAACAGTAAGCATTCGTAAGGGCTCATTCTGTACGTTAAGCTTGTCCTCTGAGACATAGCACAGTCATAACAGTTGGAGTCATGGTAGTAAGAAGCTAATCCTTGTTGATGGAGATGTAATAGAAACTGAGAGATCAGTGAGACCTGGATTAGTGCATCAGTCCCAAAGCAGCAGGAAATGTCAATAACAGTGTAGACAGTAAATAGAATTATCATTAAAGCTCAAAACAAGACGACGAAGGGGTTATCAGGATGACTTTGGTATCTAGTTTCCTAAAGAATTTCACCCAGTGCCAAGCTGATAAAGGCAGACCAAAAGATGCAACAGAGAGAGCAAGATGGAAAGCAGATGTCTCATTTCCTCGCCTTCTTCCTTTCCGTCTGAGAGCAGAGCTGCGTCCATCCGAGCAGACACCAACAAGGAGAACATCCCGTCGAGCTGCGGGAGCAATTTGGGCAGCGTGGGGGAGGAAGCAGGCAGCAGCGTGGACTCACAGGGAGGCCAGAGTGTTCACGCTGAGCGAACACCAAAACCAAGGAAGTCGAAACACAGCCCGACACTGGTGCAGCTCACAGACAACCAGGACGCCCACACAGTGAGTCATCATGCCTTTTCTCCTCATCTCTTGCTGTTTGTGATCCGACTTCATTTTGGCAGCATATCTCCCACTCTTCCCTGTTCAGTGGATATAGTAGGTCAGTAGATAACCTGTAGGAAGCAATTGTTTGAAGAAATATCTGGGCTTCTTTAAATTATTGTGAATTCTGCTAACACTGTCAATTTGACACACTAGAAACTAAATTTTATCAACAGTTTACAGTAACTAGAAACAGCAGCACCACAGACCTCCTCCTCTGAAGCACCTGTGCTTTAGATTGTTTCTTAAAGCATTCAGCTCAACCTCCCTGTTATTCTAATTTCTGACTCACTGACAATAATTGTCAGTTGCAGTCAACAACACTCACTAAATGTGGACAGTGGCGGGTTGGAAGATGACAGGAAGCAAGAAGCAGCTGCCTAATGGTTCCCTACCCCTCGCATTGTATAGCGGCTTGTGATATGCAGCATGCCACACTAATTGTAAACCACTTTTTCCAGAAGCAGCGCAGTTGTAAGGGCCATTAGGGAGTGTGCAATTAGCCACAGCTTTTATCCACTGAAGAAGACGATGTACCATATAGCAACTTGTCAAGATGTGTGTGCTCGAGACCAAAATGTAGAGTGCTTTGTATTTCTATAATGGGGAGGGGACATTATTTAGATTAAGTAAAGAATTTCATGTATGAGGAACGTTACTGCGCTATTTTTTTTTCTGAAGCCTCTGAAGGTTTCATTGTGTTCAGTTGTTACACTGATGACGCTCTTGCTGTAGTTAACTGATACCAAAGGAGACTTTCTCTGTGGTGATAATTTGAAATTTACAAAATCCCTGCATCAATGTATTGAAGCACCTTAACTTTACAGGTGTTTCATTCACCAGACCATGTCTGTAAACAGCAACAAAAAAGTTGTTCATATTGATTTTTTTAATTAAACGCATCACTTTTCTGACAATTAAAAGAATTCAAGAATAATCAGTATAATAGCCAGTAGATAAATCAGTGTTATTTACCATGAGTTGTAGCCCAAATACATACTAGTCCCTATCTCCTGCGAAATCTCAGCATTATAAGATGACAAGTGTACATGAGTATGAGCAGATGATAAAACACCCTCCAGCTATCTCTTGCCTGCCAACCAAGATGCAGTGAGTCAACAGTAGTATAGTACAGTCTATACATGCAGTGTGTGAAAGCAGTAAAGTCATGAGGACATGTTGTGAGCTATGTTATCTGATCCAGTCTCTGCGGACTCTTCTTACACTGCAGCAAGTTGGGTAATTATTCACGCTTGGCTCAGAAACGATGTGTGCTAATGTAAAGTTTAGCTGACCAACTGGTGGAACGTTTACACTGAACCCTCAAGCCAACACTTTATGTAACAGTACAGATGACACTCGATGCCTTGACACACTTATGGTCTTTACGGGATAGCTGGCACAGTTGTGATTGGCCGGCTAGTGTGGTGCTGAGTGGTTGACCGCAGAGTTTTGATGTTATTGGGGGTCTGTGTGTGTCGGTCGGTGTGAACAGCCGTCTATCTTAATGCAAGTCTGCTGTTGTCAAGAGTCACTGAGAGTGATTAGGAGCTCTAAAAGTGTCTTGGGTGTTAAATGTGTTGCTTTTCATGGTACAGGATCACACCATGATTCAGAGTGAACAATATTTTATGTTCCTTGCATCTTTTTTCAAATTTATTTAATATTGCTTTTATTTATTTATTTTTTTAGTGTTTCAACAAACATTAATCAACAACAAGCCCTTATAATAATAAAGAGAAAAATAAGACTTTGTATATAGTATGTATATATATATAGTATATGTTTCAGCCCTATTTAACATATCCAACGGTTGGTCCATCAGTTTGATTCCCTCTGAAATAGCTCAACATCTGTAGCCATGATATTTGGTACAGACATTCATGGTCCTTGATGATTAATCTTCATGAATTTGGTAATCCACTCAATTCCTTTAGTGCCAACTATTAGTTCATATTCGTGGTTTTAGGTGAAAAAAAGGGGTTGTAAATGCAATCATGTTCTCTCATTTCATATTTCATATAATATTGGCAAGAACAAACAATGTTCTTTTTATGTCGGTATACTGAGTAAGTTATAAATTGTCAATACAATATATTTTGTCCCATTTTGATGAAAGCTATGTAGATAACTGATGTTTGAAATGTGCATGTGTATTTCCAGTTCAGGGAATGTGCTGGTGAGAGACCTGCAGCAAACCACATGGAGACATCCCAAAAAGGGTAGGCTCTTTAAAACCTCAACCTGATCTCTTTGAGGATTAAAAAAAAAAAAAAAAAAGTCATTACACACTTTCCTATTATCACTTTTGTCCTATAAACAACTTGGACAACCTGTTACCTGAGTGTTTGTTTTACATGACAATAAACTCAGGCTGCCACCTGTGGCTCTGTTATCTGAACAGATCTGTTAAGCTTACTGTCGTGTTGATAGTGAACACTTTATCTGAAGACAGGTGGCAAAGATGTTTATGTATGAACAGTGTGTGGTTTCATGAGATTTCTAACTAGTAGATAAACTTTCCCCAACAGTTAAAGCTTGTTTTTGCTCAGGTGTCTTCTCGTTTGAATTTTTCAGGATTGACATTTCAAGAAGAGATGGCCTTCCCTCACCTCCACAGGTATGCTCAAGTTCTTGGTTGCATTCTTTTGTGTCAGCTCTTCCCCTTGGATCTGCTCTGCCATGCATCTGTCACTGGGGAAACATAGAGTCTCAGATTTTGGGGAGGCGGATGTGGAAAAAAGGGAAGGGGTTGCTACTGAATCTCAATACTTTTTTGGCACTGACTCAAATGTGTCACAGCACAAAGTTTAAAAACTGCCACTTTCTGAACACATCAAATGCTTTGCAAGTTTTAGACTTCACTGTTTGGGAAAGTTGTACTTTTGTTTAGGTAACATTTAACATTTGAATACTAAGATACAAAAAAGGTACTGGATACTATCTGCACTGACATGCAGGTATAATATTAGCAGATATATTAAAACAATTGTACCTCCACACGTGAAAGCAGTGACAAACAGAAAGTGTGACCTGTGTGAAGTAACTTTCACAACACCGTGTTGCTCACTACCACTGTTTCGTGGCATTTCCACAACAATTTGTTGAACAGAAACTCCGATGCAGTTCCACAGAAATATAAAGTTTCACTTTTGACAAAGAGTTTTTAGCAAGACGGGATTTTCCGTCTCTTATTCTTCTACAAATATTCAGTTCTTCCACAGCCAGCTGTTCAAAACATTGTGGTAAATTCTGGAAGCTTTGTGGTGCTGTTAGTTTTAGCAGAAGGTAACAGGGTACCTGCTCCATTTGCTTGTCTCCAGTTTAACCAGGAACAGCAGCACAAAACAGGATCATGCAGCGCTGCACCAATATGGTGAATGCTTTGCTTTGCAGCCCTGATGGATTTGTAGCAGCTCAGTCTCTAGTTCTGCCACCACCAACACACTGTGCCACTGAGCGGCCATCTGGAGCCGGCGTGGCGCCATTCTGAGCGGAGGTCTGTGCAGCAGCTTCTCAGCTGGTCATTAAAGTCTGGGTTATCTCACGGACAAGACTGTTACCATCAGGATATGTTTGTCCTTCTCTGAGCAGCAGTTAGTTAGATTTATTAAATCCTGTGTGCATGATGACCTCTTCACCATAGACTGTATAAATAATCTTCAGACCCTCAATAGGAGAAGACATCAAGGGAACACGACCAGTTTGTCCAGGAGCTTAGAGCTGAAAAACAAAAGGCTGATAAAACATTTGCTGTTTGCATTTTATTAAATGTATGAATTTTAGCTCCTTTTTTTATTTTAGTTTCTAGATGTTTAGGTTTAGACTGTTGTATATAATTGGATAATCTCAAAATACAGAAACAAAATAACATTTTTTAAAAATTATCAGATGAATGGATGATGAATTATAAACAATGATTTGTTAAAAAATATTTCAGGACAAACACTTCCTCTCTTTCACAACCTTTTTAAAATTCTGTTGCCCACACACCCTTAATCTCAGGTTGATGTTGTATTGTGTGTCACGTATCACACTCCTCCATCAGAACATGTTGTACCCACAACATGAGGAAACTGATCGTTGGAAGTGACAGCTGCAGAGTTTTTAAGCGGCTAACGTGTGCAGCTTAGGTTGGTTGTCACAGTCAATAATATGCCAAACAATAAACATTCAAGTAGATTTTATTTTTGAAGCAGATTAAGTATTCTTCTTGATGAACGTGTGCGTGTGTTTTGAGATGAGCTTGTAGAGATAGCAAAATGAAAACACAGTTATCAGACAGGAAGCTTATGTTAGGCCAAAACCTCCACACTTTGTGTTTGTCTGTGAGCATGTGTGTCCAAGGTTATATGCTTGTCTGGGTGCCATCTCAGCAAAGTGCCCTAAAATACCACGCTTGTTTGTTTGTACACTGTGTGTGTAAGCCCCCCAAACACAGCTTAATTATTGTCTTATACATCCCCTCACCAACTCATGTACACATACACAGACGGCAGTTCTGTCTGTCTCACCCTTCTTTTCCACCAGCTGGACCTCTCATGATGATGTAATGATAGCCTGAGTGTTTCAGTGAACACAGTTGCTGATGTTCCATAGTGCAGTGTGTGTGTGTGTGTGTGTGTGTGTGTGTGTGTGTGTGTGTGTCTGAATCTGCATTATATTTGAACGCTCCAGGATCATGCTGAGCCGTAACATCTGTGTTCATGTTAATCCACAGCATTACTCCTCGTGGTGACTTGAAGGGGATTTACATCGTACTCTCTGCACTGATGCCTGATACCAGTGATTGATTGATCAGTTAAAACAGGATGAGCTAATCATCTAGTCCTTTATCAAACTGCCAATAATGAGTGATTTACATAATAAAGGATTTGACAAGAGAAGTGCAGCTTGTTAAAGAAACTTTTGGCCCGTTTTCAGAGTCTTGGAAAGCAGATAATAGCATCAAAGATGGATCATGTGACAACACGTTTTATCATCTTAACAACTCTCAGCACTGGGAGTCATACCATTATGTAACATTCAACCAGTAGACTCTTCTGTTTCAAGCATAATGACTTTATACTTTAATTGCATGATGGTAACACTTTATAAGAAGGGGCTTAAGTGCCCTGGTTAACAAGCAATGGGTTACAAACAAAGCAGACACAAGCGGCTAATTAACTTGTTCTTCTTTGATCATAAACTACAGGTTACTTAAGAACATTAAAAATGAACCAGGAAGTAAATACAAGTTTCTAACTACATGTGACTCTGCATTTGTTGAATTTTCAACATGAATTTCAGGAGGTGTTAATTAGGAGCTGAATTTCCACAGAGGTCTCCTCCTCTCCAAATCAAACAGCTACTGGTAGACATCGACAATGCTGACAAACAGTATGGGCAAAGGAGATATGACGCCATTGACAAGTTACGATTATTGCTACCTTGATTGAAATTACTGATTTCTTTGGGTTTGAATACTGTTGGCAACATTGAAGACAATGCAGCTACACAACTCAACAAAACATAACATAGGTCTGTTTATTTTTAGGTATCTAAATGTGTAAAAGACAACACAACACAATATATCAATCAAATCACCAATCACTACTTAAGCATGAAAGTTGGTCTTCGAAACAGTAGTATCACCCCAAAAAATAATCTTTGACTGTTGCGTTATTTGTGTGTGAGCAGAGTCTGATGCAACAGACAAGCATTGATCTGGTGTTATTTAGAGGAATATGTCTGTGTGGACCTGTGATATAACGGGATCTTGAATGAGCTGGTGCGCTATGTACTGATTCATGGAGCACTGTGAGGGGAAGGGGGTGGTTCCTGATATGAAAACAGTGACAGTAAGTGCTACTTTGGGGAGATTTGTGCTCTGAGTCAATCACAGTCTGCACGTTCTCTGGACACTAATGCCCCTATGTACCTTCTGTGATTCCTGTCACAACAGTTATTTCTGCTGTAACAGCCGTGGATCGTGATAACTGCTCACATCAGCAGTGAAATACACACAAACACACATCTGAGATGAATTATTTTCTTACAACATATTCACATGAACCTGCCAAAAACAACAACAACAACCCCAGTATCACAAACCCCGAAAAAACAAAACAAGGGCAGTTGTTACCAGATTCGAACGCACCCCTTCCTGTAAGCCGTCAGTGGCCTTTATGAGGTCTAGTAGCAGAGTGTGTCTTGATCTCTTTTTTCCTAAAAATAGCTTGGTCCCACGCCCAGACAGAGGAAATGGGACCCCACGGGCTTAGTGCTAAGTGATCCATGGACACGTTCTAAATGCATGACCCGCTGAGCATGTTATTTCCACAAATGATTTACATTACATTACATTTTGATTACACAGCTTTGATCTAGGACTATACAGTGTACAGAGTTTAGGAGAAGAAGTAGAGTGAAGAGAAGTTGGTGGTAAACAGTGAGGGAACATAGATGAAATAATGAGGTGCTGGAGGAGAAGGCATGCATGTCATGTTGCTGTACTGAGCTGGATGTTTGTCTGCAGAGTGAGACAGCTAGAGGGAGAAAAAAATCACCCAGTCAGCCTACGTGTGCTGGCTCACAATCTCTTTGCTTTTTTTTGTCCTTACCTCCCTCCCCTCCCTCCCTCCCTCCCTCTCTTTCTTTCTAACGCCCCGTCCACCCCTCCCTTCTGCTCTTGCTGCTGTGAAACAAACAAGTCCAGAGTGGCGCGAGGGTGGGGAATATATGCATGTCAGGCAAGAGAGAAGGCAAGGAGGACTACTGTAGAGAGAGAAAAATAACAGAGGGAAAGAGGAAGGGAGGGGGGAGGGATTCCAGTGGGTGAAAGACGAGGCGGGGCCAATCCACTCCTGCTCTCTCACACACGGCCAAGGCAGATGGGCGGATGTTTTGGCCTCAGAGGCAGCCAATCGGTAGCAGGGAGCAGCCCCCTCTCATAGGGCAGGGCTAGTCTTTGGGAGTGTGTGGCTCAACTTAAAGAGTGTGTTCACAGGCTGGTCATCATTGTTGAGCGCTCTTTTCTTTTCTCTCATGGTCGTGCAGACATTAAGGATGAAGATCCAGGAGTCGCCCGTCACTTGTGACACGGGGAGGGTTGGCGGCGGAGAGGTGCGAGGCTTGGACCCCGATCGGGAGAGCTGCGAGGACGTGCCCCGTTTGGACCTGACAGCACTTACGGAGGAAAACAACTGGGGAGGTAAAGCCATAGTACAGGCCAACTGTTGTTTTCAGACTCAGCTTTTTCTCTTACATGCAAAACTTTATTTCTACATCAGCATACTTCTGGAATACACATCTTTTTACACAAACATGGACAACACGCTCACTGTCCTCCACCCAGCTCTGCACATGGGTGTCTGGGTAGCAGCTGCACACCTTCTGCTGTCTCTCCTCCTCCTCCTCCTCCTCCTCCTTCTGATGCATCTCCTTCTGCCTCTCCTGCTGGATTTAATTGTTAAAGATCCTCTTAAGTCCTGTAGCTACCTATATCTGGTGGAGAAACTCACGTTGGAGATGCACTTGTTTGCCTGGCTAGTAAGATAAGGAAGCACTGCAGACAGTTTGTTGTTTCGTCGCTGTTGAATTCGACCACATGGGAGCCTTGACTCTTGTATTCATCTCTCGAGGCAACACATGAAGGTGTGGCTAAGTTTAGAGCTCCGTCTTTGGTTTTATTTAAAGTGCAAACAGTTGATCTTTTCAAGGATGTATAACTTACTTGGCAATTTTTGTCTCTGAATTGCGTCCAGACCCAGCTGCTGCTGTAATTCCCAGCCAGAAATCAATCATTAAATGGGAGGTCGGATGGCGAATACAGTGTGCCAGTCTAGAAACTTTGCTTTCATTCCCAGATTATTGATTCTGGTAAAATTATTCACTCATTCTCCTTTTAAAAAAATACATAGGAGTATTACAGAATATTAATGCTGGCTTTGCATTCAGTGGCTCAAAGATCATGTCATTTCTAATACAGATTTTGTAAAATTAGTACCAGAGTAATGTATTTTTCTTTCTTTTTTGCTGTCAGAGTCCTTTTGACTTTGTTATTAATGTGTTTGTTTATGCAGTGGTGTTGGTGATTGTGCAGAAAGGAAATTGTGCACAATCGCAGTGCACTGAGACAGGGATTGTTTTGTTAGGATGTTGCAACACAGCAGAGGTGGGTGGAGGTAACAGTATTGAGCAGTGAAAGCCAAGCACTTTGCAGAACTGTACACTGGAATGATAACCAACAGGTTAATTCCTACAGTTCCATACGGTGAAAGGGACAAGTTGGGGCATGTTTTGACATCTTTCTGCTGCAAATGTTGGTCTTTACTACCACCACCACTGTTTCCTGTTTGATGTGGTAGTCAACACAAAATTGTTCCATGCAATAAATGTTTCAACTTCAGCAGCCTTGTGTTTGGAGCATTTAGACGATTGCATGTTGCGTGGAGCTCTCTAGTGGCCAAATGTGATACGAGGAAAACACCCGTGGTCTGTGAGAGGTTGCTGTTGCTGTGCAGCATTTGCAGCACGAGAAAAGACATGTCACATATTTAAATATAATGCCAGAGCCAACAAACTTTTTCAAGGTGTGGTGTTTGTTGAATTAGATCATTCAGTTCAAACACTGTGTCTGATTGTGTATGCTTGTAATTAAAATGCAATATGCTTGAAGCAGGATATTACAGAGGGTCGTATTATACTGTTCCTTTTTTTTTTTCTTTTTTTACAATCCAGATGGCTGTTTTTTTTCACTGAAATCATGTTGTATTAAATCACGTGCATCTTGTCTTTTTCCTCTTGCTAAATCTCCTTCCTGTACATTCTGTCCTGAATACATAACTGACTTCACGGCAGCAGGGACGCCACAGGAGGCCTGCATGATTGGTTGTGACAGGCCGTAGAGACGTAGAATTTCCTTTAGGTGCACGAGAAGGAGAACAGATCATGTCCCCTGAAGCATGAGTGTGATCAGGCTTTGCCATTTGCACAGATTGCAATTGTGTAAATGTATTGTGCAAAGTTGTGCTTGTGAGTGTAGCTGGTTAATTCTACAGGAAGGAGAACCAATGAAGGTTCTTATGTTCTGGCAAAACACACCAAGCTGAATAGGCAGTTAATCAAGCTGTGTAATGGCAGAGACACTGTCAAGGGGCACGCTGTACAGAAGGTGTAATACTGTACAAATGGGCTGGCAAGTGGGTGAGGGCATTAGGCAGTGGTGTGAGGCCTTTGTCCCAGTACACTTTGTGCCAGTGCCTGAGATGGTGACCTGATATTTGTGGCTGCATTGTCCTTGGCTGCCAGTGATGGTGGAACAACATTAATAGGCATATCAATGGAAAGACCCTGTTGGTCATATGTCTCATTAATTTATGCTAAATGAGAGGCTTGATGTTTTGATTCTGCATATTACAATAAGAAGAAGCTCCTTTGCTACTTCTGTTTCTCTTGCTGACTTTTCTTCTCTCCTTTCTTCTTTTGTTCCTCTAGATTCTCAATACTTTAACACCCCTTTCCTTGATTTCAAAACCATTTTTTATTCAAGTTGTTGTGATGGTAAGTTACAGCACCATCAGTGCTTACTTGCTGTGCTGCAAATAATATATCAGAAATAAAGAGAGGAAAGGCTGTCTGAATGACCTTTTCCATTGCATGGCAACATGCTTGAATGATCTGGAACATTGTGACCAGGCGTATCTCACACACGGCAACCTTTAGTGAAATGGCTAACTGGCATGTTTTTTGTTTCATTAGTCTAGTTAATCCTGAACCATCAGCCAGCGGTTGATTTAAAGGATTAATTTTAAAATGCCATGGAGCCTCGGTGGCCGGCTCAATGCTCTGAGCGAGATAATACTCCTCAAAGGAAGACTTATTAAGCGTTTCACCTGCCGCTGTGTGCGAGCGCTAACATGCCAGAGAGTTGCTACTTGATAAACTGCACGTACCTAAAAAGTAGAGGAGGACCCTTGGGAACAGAGTTGGAATTTGAGCTAAGTTGTTTCTCGTACACCCCAACTCACCCCGGCTAAGAAAAATATGCGTGTGCAGTTTTAGACTGGGCGTGCATATTTTTATGTGTGCTTTCTGCCACTTTGAGTGTTTACACTGACGGTTGGTTTCCCTCAGAGCTTGTTTTCTCTCCCTCCATCTTCTCCCCGTGTAACAACTCCTCTGTATATTTCTTGAGTCTCCAGACACCTGATGTTACAGGCCTCACCTTTTCCATGAAATCTACATTATTGGTCCTGCTGAGTTTCATGTTTTCACATAGTTTCTATAAAGTTTTCCCCTCTTATTATAACACTTATGTCTGCACTTGTGCATGGACAGACACAGACCACGTTTATCTCTCACAATGAGGGCTGGAAACTAAAACACAAACTCATCACTCTGCTGTAACCAGGGGTTGTGCTCTGACATTATCCCATGGACAACCAGGCATTATTAATAGCCCAGGGATTGTCAGGGGTATCTCCATGGCTATTTTCACCAGATGTAATTATTACCATGGTGGAGACTGTAACCAAGAGATGGACAGAGAGAGAGAGGGAGGGAGGGGGGTGGGATGTTTCTCACCCACAATCCAAAACAACATCTGTGTCCATCTATTCCCCAGAGGAAGTTTTAGTCCCACAGAGGTACCTTCATCATGTCTAGTTGCTTTCACATGAAGGTCCAAAAATATGTTGGTGAGGAGAGAAACTACCTGATAGTTCTGAAGGAGAATAAGCGCTGATCTTTGGAAAAGAACATTTCGGACTCATTTTGGACTTACTCTTAAAAACAATATATTATAGCAGTGGAGAAATGCATTTTGGATTTTGTTCCAAGTTGGCAAATTACTCCCATTTAAAAAAAAAACTTACTACTACCTCAGAGCTGCAAAAATTATTTGATTCCTTGTTTGGGATATTCTTCTTTTAAGCAAAAATGCCAAATATCCTGGTTTTAGCTTCAGAGTTGGGTATTTTTTGTTTTTTGTTTTTTTTCCTTTTTTTTAAATTAACTTTGGATTTTTGATTCTTGATCAAACAAACAAGCAGTAAGAAGTCATTCCTTTGGGTCTATAACAAACAAATTATTTGTTTAAATGTGTAAACAATTCCATCTGATACACAATTTTTTGTTCCAGATCAATGTATTTAGTTTAAGTTCTTATTTTTTAAATTCAGTAATCCAGTTGTATTCACAGCTCATAAAATGATATCAACCTCAGGGGTTAGATTGTGTTTTATCTTATTATCCCGTAGCTACAGGGCTGTGGGGGTAATGTGATGGATCTGCTGTACCTGCATTAAGTGATCTTGGTGTTTTTCTGCTGGTCTGCATGCACCACATTTCCAGGATGCCTGTAGAAACCTGCCTTTGTTTGCTCAGTGTCAGTTATCTTGTGTTTATGTCCGCTTTGACAGCAGTTCAAGCAAAGTGTTATGTTTTAACACAACACTCTGTTTGTTTTTCTTAGAACCAGTCCCAGCATTCTCGCCAATGCAGAGGGAGAGCATGGACCGTGAAGAAGCCCGGCTGTCCCCTCATGCAGGGGGACGCCTGATCCGCCAGCTTCTGGAGGAGGATAGCGACCCAATGCTGTCCCCTCGTTTCTATGCCTACGGACAATGCCAGCAGTACCTGGATGACACTGAAGTGCCTCCCTCGCCACCAAACGCACACTCATTTGTCAGGTAAACACATGACATGTTTTATTTTATGCAGAGACACAACAGGAGCTGTTAGTGATTTTAACGATATAATTGCGTCTCCAGTCGCAGACGGAGTTCATCTCTTGGCTCCTGCGATGACGAGAAAGAGGAATTGACGTCCGCTCAGCTCACAAAGAGGATCCACATACTGAGGAAGAAGATCCACAGGTTTGAAGAGAGGTTTGAAGAGGAGCGGAAGTACAGGGTAGGTACAGTAGAAACAAGCATTTCATTTATCATATTAAAAATAACTAAATCTGATTCAAAGGTCATTTTAAGGTTGTTGTCTGTCTGAGGAGAATCCTGTGCCTCATTAAAACTGATTATAAATAGAGAATAGAGGTCTGCGGATGCTTTTTTAAAGGCCAACTGCCTCATAAAAAGGCTGATAATCCCGCACAAAGCTCTGCTTGAAATTTATGGTCGATACAGTCACGTTCACGTGAGCGATAACAATAGGTGCTGCTGCTTCATTGTGAAAGAAGCTGTTCTTATCTATTATCTCTCTTTTTTTCATCCAGCCGTCCCACAGTGATAAAGCTGCAAACCCAGAGGTGCTGAGATGGGTCAATGAACTGGCCAAGCTTCGTAAAGAGCTTAAAGGTAACAAAGATGATACAAAATCTCTCCTAAATACAGCTTGTGTTTGCTTTTTTAGTTTATTAATTTAACACAAATTATTTGAATAACATTTCTTAGATTAATTCAGAATTTGTCAGAAAATTAAACTTTTACCATAGTTTGGAATGCACGCATTGAAATGATGCACTAGAGACAAACAAGACAGTGCAAAATCAAGAAAATAATCATATTTACAAGCACTGTTAAGCAGGAGCAACTCTTTGGGATTACTTTTTTTTAATCCATTTTGCAAAAATGAATAACGCAAAGAGACACCTCACTGAATAGCAGCTGGCACGTATTACACATTTTCCTTGTTTCTCCACATCATCAGAGAGCAAGCTGTTGAAGTCTGAAGAGGACCTGCCACCTCTGACCCGCCAGCGCAGCAATACGCTGCCCAAAAGCTTCGGCTCGCAGCTGGAGAAGAAGCCGCAGCAGGAGAAAGTGCCGAAGCCTCCGGTGGAAAGCAGCCTGGAGACAATTCTGAAGAAGCTGCAGGAGAAAAGGGAGGAGGTGAACCGCCCCGAGGACATCAAGGTAAGACAGCCACATTAATAAAACATAGACAGACAGCTACGGAAATGTTTTTTTGGTGTACTTTTAACAGCATACTTTTAAAATCACTTCCTGAATGTTTCACTTTCTGTCCCCACTGACAGGATATGACACGGGAGCAGATCGGAGCAGAGAAAGTTGCCTTGCAGAAAGCTCTACTCTACTACGAGAGCATACACGGTCGACCAGTAAGTTTCCTTTCAAATAAACACACATGACACACACAGTCCTTAAAAGGCCAAAACAAACTGTTCATCAGGTCTCCTTTCAGGCACGTCAGCCCAAACATGAGAAAATCTTGTTTGTGACCCAGATTGCAAGTCAAGGGTGAATAATGCCTCGAGCCAGAGCGTGCGCATGTGGTTAGCTTTCACAGTGGGTCCCTGCTAGCTATAAAAGGATGGATGTGGTTTTTGTTTCCTTTTATCTGCCTTTGTATCAAATTATTAGAAAACAGAACTTTTGTTGTCTCAGGAGTTGAGAAGGACTGAAAAAACTGAACTGTGAAGGAAATTACATTTTTTGTTTGATGTCAGACCCCAAATCAAATTGCAATAATTGTGTCGTCTAATTCCTGCTGATGTCGTCGTATATCAGGAAGTGCAGCTGACCTCTCTGTCACCTCCTCATGCTGTGTTACTGAGTAGTTTGTGGTTATCAACCTTCACGCTCTGAAGAACAGGCTGGAGAGTTGTTGTGGGCCATTAGGGGTTAGCTGTCATTTTGTGTTACCTTAGCACTGTTGCTAGTTACTGTCCAGGGAGAGAGAAGGCAGCTAATGCCCTGCTAACAAGACGTCTGTGGGCCCTTGTTGCTTTTCAGGTCACCAAGAATGAGAGGCAAATCATGAAGCCGCTGTACGACAGATACCGCCTGGTGAAGCAGATCCTGTGCAGAGCCTCCACCATCCCTGTCATTGTAAGTATCACATCATTACCTCCCTTCTTTTCTTTCACAGCTGCCCATTTCGTCAATCTGCTCTTTGACGAGCAGGCGACAGTGATGACCACATTGTGGAAGCGTCTGCAGACACTTAATCCCAGCTCATGCTGGCTTTAGTGCCTGCTGTGGGAACTGGTGGCAGACGTGTTATTCACCTTTCTAAGTCCAGCTTTAGCCTCTCAGTGAATCCCCCCCCCCCCGGTCGTAAAGCAGCTCATAGGTGGCAGATTGAGTTCACAGGAAGTGACATCACGATCAGCTGAGTGCAGGATGTAGAAGCACACAACTTCACTATGATGTGAGGCCTCTGATGTAAAATGTAACTATAAATGTCGAAGAGATATAGTGAAGTTAGAAGTATCAACTAGCATAAAATGAAAAAGCACAGTACTTGAGTAAATGTACTGGTTTGTTGTATGAAATATATATGCAACCTTTTCCATATTGTTTATCTACTCAGCTGTTTAATCAACATTTCTATTATGTAAGTCATGATCTGCGGTATATTATCATTATGTAACGCGGCAAGTTTAATCCCCCATCATGCAAATTGGGAACAATGCCAGGGAGTTATTACAGAGCATTTTTATTATCCTTGAACATTTATTCCTACCTTTTAACCCCCTTGACAAGCATTGAAAATGTTTGTTTTAGGATGTTTTACTGGCTGAAAAGTGAAAACTCAGTTGAATGGCAGGTTTTGTGCCATTGAAATGAGTTTGTTCTTGTGAGACCCTGTCAGTTCTTAAAAACTCAAAGGCAGTTTGGCGTTTTCTCGCTGCTTCAAATACAAGCGTGGTTAACGCCTCCTTCTTAACCGTCACCACAGGGCTCTCCCTCCAGCAAGCGCAGAGGTCCCCTCCTTCAGCCTATTATCGAGGGCGAAACCGCACTCTTCTTCGATGATATCAAGGTGAAGAGCTGCTGATGCTGCTTGATCAATCAGTCGCCAGCTCCCCCCTGCCCCGCCCCACCTCCCTCCAACCCCACCTCCTCCTCATTTAACTCCCATCCACCCCTCTAATGAACCTGATTGCTGCCTGTTGATTGGGTGGCTGCCTGTTTCCTGCAAACAGCTCCTGTAGAGACGTTGAATCAGTAGCTGCCTGGATCTGATGTTTGAACTGCTCTCTGATTACTGACTAGAAGGTGTTGTGTTTTGAAGGATTTCTGGTTTATTACAGCCTGGGTCTTATTTTTACAGATTAGGCCATCAGCCCTATAATATTGAAGTATTATTGTAATCAAAAAGTCACCACCAGCAGCAGGTATTACATCTACATATCACCTACATCTTATACATATACTTGCAATACTAATTTTTGGATTTTTTTTTTTAAGGGAATATATTCTCTGATTCGAGCTTCTTCAATGCAAACATTGTTTTTCACTACTTCATGGCAGTTAAGTGAAAAAATCTTTGAGCTCTGGACGAAGGAAGCCTTTTCAGGAAAACAGTGATATACAATTTCCACCTTTTTCCCACTTTTTATTGACCAAACAACCATCGATTAATTGAGAAAATAATTTACAGATTAATCGCAAAAAACGTAATCATTAAATCTACTAAGATCAATTCCAGCTACATTTTTGAGTTTTTACAAGCACTTTGATAATTTGACTGTGACATGTCAGGGTCACTGCTGTCAGGAATGCATAAGAAATTATGGTTTAGAGCTACAAAAATGAGCCCCACACTGTAATTAATCAGAATGATACTTTTAGGTGAATATTAAGGTCGTACTGTAATCAAAAGTGAAATGATTGTGCTCAGTGTGTTGTTGCTGGCTGTAGCTGTTTCAGGACTCGTAGATCACATAAAGTTGTTTTTCAGTAGATTGTGTCTTCATTAACTCGATCCAAACATACTCATGGGTAAAGACTTGAATCACAAACGAGGACCGTGGAGATGCATTGTGCCGCTGTATTGCA
>JAOWBC010001255.1:10646982-10660055 GCA_028566105.1 Hypoplectrus providencianus | reverse complement strand
AAAATGAGCATAATGCTTTAATAAATAAGGTTAATTTTCCTACAGACTTTCATACAATTTAATTTTTCCTGCAACCATTTTTAATTAATATTAAGTATGTGAGACTTTTCCGCTAGGTGGGACTACTAGGTGTTGGTTTGACCTTGTACTTTAGGAATCAGTTTCCTGCCCAAGTCCACTTTTACATGCAGTGAGAAGGAAGTGGGGATCAGACCTGCAGTCTCTGCAAGATCCCTCATGCTCCCCTGAAGCAAACTGCTGCAAATGAATGTGCGTTTTATGTGGCCACATTGTAGTGATTTACCACAAAGCTCTTAAAATTATTGTCAACAAGTTCGGGCTTTCATTAAAGCTGAGTGTGTGCATACTATATTGTCAAGTGGAACAAAGTGATCATTATTACAGTATTTATTAGATGTTAGAGGGTGAGAGTGTTTAAATTAAACTGTCATGCACACTGAGCAATTAAAGGCTTACACAAGAACTGCTTCTTCTTCTCCAGAGAGAACTCGTGGAAAACCTCCCAGAACAATCTGACGGTTGGATGAGTGGCTGTATATTCCCCTTTGTAAACAGCATTCTGCAAAGAGAAAAGATGTTTCCCTGTTTTATCACTTCCACAGCATTATTAAGTAAAACAAAAAACCCTAAGCAACATGTATGCATATCAGACTACTGCATACGAAAATACATTATTCAACAAATGTCTTTTTTTTGCCTCCTGCCTAGCTATGAAATCATCAGTTGGACAGAGTGATCCGAATGAAAACAGTTTTTTTAACTTCTTATTTGGTTGAATATACTGTTTCTGGGAACATTATTAATCTTAAAGTTTACTTTTGATAAATGTTCATGTTTTTTACTCTGCTGATAAATGAGCAGTGTCCCTATCAAATAATTTAAACTTTAAAAACCTGTATTTATTTAAAAGAAATTAAGAACTTAAACTTGCTTAGTTTAAACTGTTCCCTTTTAGCTATATTTATTGCTGTCATTTTAATCAATCTTGCATTATTTTGGTGATCTTATCTGTCTTGTTTTTTTCTCTTTATAGTAATAATAATTTGATATAGCACATTTCGGTATTATCAAAAAGCTTATAAAAATCACCTCATCCAGCTCCCATGCTGTGCATGTCCGTCTCTGGCTGTTCACCCTAATCATCTATCATTCACCCATCACTAATGCCACTTCTATATTTTATTAGGAATGTATTTCTGTTCTTATGCTGACTCTGTTTGGCCAGAAGTGTAATCGCTCTTTGCGCTAAGAGTGCAAAGAGTTTTTTATATTTGTATATATTTTATACCGTATGTTCTTACTGTGACAGTAATTTGCACATATTTTATTACTGTGACAGTACTTTGCATTTGGCACATCTTTTGTGTGCTGTACATCCATCTGTCAAGCTGCTGGTAAACTGAATTTCCAACGGGAGTCATCCCAAGGGATAAATACAGTTAAGTCTAAGTCTAAGTCTCAGTCTTGACTATCTTCAAAAAGAAAAGAAAAAGAGAGAATCCTTGAAACCTGAAGCTGCTGAATAAGTATCGTGTTACACTGTGTCACTCACTTTCCAGATCCTAATGTGGTAAAAAAAAAAAAAGTTATATTTTCACTGAATTTCCTCTCCACTAAAACACACTTGTCAGCACATCCACAAATATAAATTTACAACACTTGAGTTACTGAGCTTTGATTTCTGCTGGCAGAAAAAAAATCACTGTACATAAACAGGAAATAATTAGTATTATTTACTGCAGGACAGCAACTTAAAACCGTGGGAGTCATTGTTTCTACAAAAGCTACACACACAGATTGTTTAATCCCACGCACTGACCTTCTCCATCTCCTCCCAGTTGTAGTTGTTGTTGCCGACCACCATCGCCATCAGCTCAGAGGGCTGGAACAGCGACAGGATCTCCCCCCCGCACACCTTCAGGAAACCAGCCGAGAAGGCCGAGTACTGCTCACTCACTGAGTCTGAGAACACGTATCGGAGGTAGGCCTCCACAAACTCCTTCCTGAAGCACACACACACACACACACACAAACACAGACACACACACACTCTAGATAAGTGACTTCAGATTCATTAATGTGATCCTAGCAAATCAGTTTAAGAATTTTATGTGCCACTGTAAAAACTCGCTTCTTCCTCTGTTGCCTACTCTGCATGTGTCTGCTTATGCAGACTTTTGGCCATTTATTATCTCTATCAAAAAGCTCTAAATTAATTTAAAAAGAAATTGGCGTTTACTGTAAAAGCCTTTCTACATGACGCAAAGTACCAAGATCAGTATTTGCCCATGTTGTATTCAGGTTAACTTCTTAACTTAATGATCAATTTCTGGAAAAACTCCAGTCTAGTATTAACTCCAGCATGAATGTGCCAGTTAATGTCAAATTCCCATAAAAATAAATGGATGAATAAATAAACAATAAAATTTTTTGAATACTCTTTCAGCACTGTCATGAAATAAACTTGATCATTAAAAATGATGATATAGCACTGCAACATCCCGTTAAAACAGGAAAAACATCAAAATAAGGAACAAAGAAAAATCTTGTTACACTGCATTTAAGGAAGTACACTGAGTTACAAGGAAAAACCTTCATTTTACAAACCAGTACAGAAACAAGTGCGGCCAAATCTTTAAACCAGACAAAACAAATCACACCCACAAAGTTTATAATTAACCAACCTTCAGTCTGAATCAACATCTCTCCTTCAGTGTTTGTGGATGTTTTACACCCAGGCCACAATGCTTTTCTCTTTTCATTCAGTGATTACACTTTTATATCTTTGTTGAGGGGATTTTGCAGGAACAACTTGGGTCACTGCCACACTCGCCATCTGTTCAGCACCAGCAGCCAGACATGTTGACACCGCCCGCCCCACAACTCCCTGTGGACTCTTCCACATAACTCTGTAATCATTGCCACTGGCACAAGGACGAGCTGGAGAAACAGGGCGGTGACCGAGGAGAACACCAACAGAATGACACCTAAAATACCAAAATTTGTGTTTTCTATATTTTTAAAACAGATATGGCCTTCGGTTGGAACCATGGGAAACGTGCTGTTAGCTATGGGAGCTATGGGATAATCTCAGTGTTGGAAAACAATATATTAAAAATTGTCCTTCAGAAAGAAATGAATGTAGAGTATTCAAATATTAATAAATTAATTTCAAAATGGATGTCATCAGGTGACGGAAAAGCTGATCTAATCTGCTGAACTTCTTGTCTGAAACTGATGAAATACATATTTGATCTGTCGAGCGTCGCCACCTGTTGTTTTTGTCCACACTGATGCTCTCTCCTCCAGGAATGAGCTCCTTGACTTCCGTCATCCCGTAGTTCTCCCTGGTGATCTGACATGTGACAACAACAAATTTTATTTATATATATATATATATATATATATATATATATATCTTATCTTTCCCATGGACCTCCATCGTTCAAAAAACACAACAATGGAGGATGGATTACTGTCACAATATTATCAATAATATATTAGATGTTTGTTATAATTACAGGAAGCACTACCACACATATTATATTGTTGATTCAAACAGTTCCTGAGCACTGTCTATCTGTGTATTAATCCACAGTAAATATGCTTTTGAAATTAACACTCAGTTTTAGACTTTTTGAAGATACTTACATCTTAAGTAGAAAGCCAGTCAAAGACTTTTAAGGTTGTTTTTAAGGACATTCATGGTGTTGTTTTCTGTCTTTTAATGGAAGTTGTTGACATTTTCAAAAACCTATTTCTTAAAACCATGAAAGGAAAACAGGTGAAAAGTTAAAACTTACAGCAAAGTTGAGAAGAAACGTCTCCTCCACATCGCCTCCTTCATAATCTAGAAGTTGCTGTAGACTCCTGCAAAAGAAAGAGAGAAGAAAGATTACCTTAAGCATAAGTAGGACAACTGGGAACATCTTAAGATAATAATCCTAATTAATATTATCAAAAAAATAAAAAGAATAGGTGAGGGCCTGGATACCATCATTAAAAAGGTGCGCACCACAAGCAAAAAACTAAAGTCTAAAGTCCGATTGACGGCAAGATTCTTTTGTTTAAGGGAGACTTGGCCCAGACAGAAAGCGGCATAAATAAAAACACAAAATTAAACAATCCTCGTAACCTTGTACTTTTAAAAACAATGACATCAAACATAGTACCAAAGCCATAATTACAGAAGTGACGAATCTTTGAAAGACAGAAAAAAGTCATTTCAAGTCATTCTGCTGCCAAGGGTGCAGAGTACACAAATACAATTTTCCACTTTCAGAACAGGCATTTGGGAAGCATACAAATGTCCTGAGAACGCGACTATTGTCCAGCACGCTTCTGCATGATAAGGACACATAGGTTGTAATAGAGCAGACCAACCTTTAAGTTATGAGAAACATAACTCCTTTGGCCATATTATTATCACTCATGGCTGAGTGGTACTATTCTTCATTTCAGAAATATCTGCAACACTGGGATCATGCGTCTGTTTTTTCTGCCTCACCAGACAGTTTATTACATTTGCCTGCAGATTGAAATCAGTCCCTGTTTGACTTTTAAAATGAAACCAGGGATCAGTGGTGGCTGTCCAACAGCTGCATGGATCAAACTGAAACAGCCTGTTAGATTAAAACTGCAGTGGTGAATTATTAACTAATAAAGCCACAGGAAATTACTCAGAGGGAGTGTTGTGTTCTCGCAAACAACAAACTGGATATTTAATGCCAAAACACAGGAAACAAGGAAAGAGGAAGCGTGGCAAAGGAAATGATTGTTAATGAAAGCCAAATAAAGTCAAATAGCTTTACAATCTGACCACAACTACAGGGCTTCTGGCGTTTTTTTTAACACTGAAAAGACAATTCAGATTTATTAACCAATTTCTTCATTCCATGTCTTATCTCTTGCCTGTCAGTGTGCGGTAGCCAGTGTGCCACTTGAATTGGAAATCATGTCTTAAAAGGTTGTGTTGTCTTTAAAAGCAGCACCACAGTCTGTGTGGCCTCACTTGTAGCTTTTTGAAAACTTATCCGAACATCAAAAGTCAACTGAACACAATCAAAAAGGAAATGCTGACACTTCCTGCTCCAAATTCAATGAAGAGGCATTTCCCAGTGGCGGTCAATTTCACTGCTCCTTAAAAAAACACAAACTGGTTATGTAAGCCAATAGCACATTTTTTACGTGCGTTTTGTGATTTGGGACTGATGCTAAACAATTTTAAACTACGTAGATACATTAACAAAAAAGAAAAACATTCTCTCTTCTTTGTGCCTTCTCTTTAAATAAATCAAACTATGTGGGAGGCTAGAATTGACAAAAACCAAAGAAGGGTTTAAAGTCAATCCCCATAAGTCACAGAATGCAAGACATAATTTAACACATCAAGGTTGTACACAGACTCTGAGACACTTCCCTTGCTGATGTTCCAGAAACGTCAGCACTGTGTGGAATGTTTTAGGCATGAGGGAACATTGTCTCATGAATCTTACATCATCTGGGGGGGTTATTGTTGGACTTTTTGGCCCAGGATTTTAACAGGGAACTGAATGCATCCAGCCCGATAGTATTAAGACGAGGTATAAGTGAGGAAGAAATTTTATATGTGGCTGAAAAGCAGAGAAAACTGGATACACATAGTCAATTATATATTTTTGAAATTTTTGGTTTGACTTTTCATTAATCTAATGATTAAACCACTGCATGTGCTGTTCCATGTTATGTAATATATATCAAAATATGGATACAATCGAGAGATGGTTTGCAGGTGCAATGTGAAGGAAAAAGCAAAGCCACCATCTGTTTGAGTCTTACATAACAGGGATAAGTATATTATATAAGTACATGTTTTCCTGCTCTCCCGTTACAGAACAGATGACAGGTTACCTGGCCTCGGTGGGCGAGAGCTCCTTGAAGTCCTCCAACGTTGGATTCACATCGAGCAGCTTCTTGTATAGGACCAGCGGGAAGTGAAGGTCCACCACTGTGGAGTTGTAGATGGCCAGACCGCAGATGATCCCGATCAGGTGGAACCAGTTCTGCTCAACAAAACACTGGAAACACATAAGAACATTTGTTGTCTGTTGTACTTAAGTTAGAAGGAGTTTGACAGAGGATTCAGCCTGTTTTAAAGCTACATTTTCATACTTTAATCATTTGGTAATTTCAGTCTGCATCACTGGGCAGATACACACAGAATAATCACCAAACAATCATTTGCATTTAACAATAACAATTACATAATTTGGCTTGGGTAACAAGTGGTTCTAGAAGTTCAGGGACATGTTCCCTGATAGAGGTTATTGTTTTGTAAACTTGAATGTCCCCACTGACATAATCACTGTCAACAACAGACAGAAGTTCTTCCTGGAAAGTACATCTGCAGGTCAAAAAGATTCTGAACAACTATTATTAGATTACTGAACTTGAGTTGGTCATTCCCTCTCCATTAAACGTTTTGCTCTATGTTTTAAATTGTGCAAATTGTCATGAAAAGCCTTCACAAATACGTTAGTAGTTTTTTTTTAAACATACAATATGCATGCATTAAAACTGCTTGTCTTTAATTCACTTGCAGGGGAATATGTGTTTACTCTTACTTTGTCTGAGAACCACAGCAGGTTAGACTCTTTGTAATGCGTGAACATCCCATATACAGGATCCATCAGCTCCTTTAACAGCAGCAGGAAGAACTCTTTCGTTACTCCACCTGCATCCACGGCCTCCTCTCCATCAAAGATCACCTGCAGTAGGAAGAGAAGGAGGATCAGAGGATACCATGAAAAGGTACTGATTTTTTTTTTCATTTTAATTAAAATGACACAACCTAACTGACTTTAAAAATCTTCAGCATTGCTCTTACCTTGAGTGGTTTCTTGAGGTCCACATCGGAGTACATGGTGAGCTCTCGTAGCGTGTCACTCACTAAATGGTTCCTGCGCACATGGAGCACCAGGTAAGGGTTCCTAGCAAGATGGGGTTCCAGCGTGAGCAGCATAAAGACGTTGTGTAGGTTTGCACCGCTTACTGCCATCTTGGTCACAGGATGAGGTGGGGAAGCAAGAAAAGAGTGGCAAGTTTTAGTAGATGATCAACAGACATTCATTAGGAAAATTAAATTACCACTGATTGATCTAATGAACTGTGTTTCACAGATACCTGCATTTGCAGCTCAGCGTCTGTTTGCAGCATGGTTGTCTTGGCTTGAGCGTTCAGTATGAACGGGTAGGCACATAGGTTCACTGAGGGAAAGTCACTCTGTAAGGGAAGTTATGAAATATAATTACTGGACAGAAAAGTTTTAAATGAGACAAATAACTCTACCAAGTAATTTTAAGTGTTCAAGTTCAGTCTTTAACTTACCTGTGAAGGGGAGGATGATCCCACTTTCTAAAAAACAAGATGAGAGAAAAGGAAAGTCATTTGACCTGATCTGAAGTGAAAAGGGGCAGGACAAAATTAGGACCTATAGAACATTGGGGGCTTAACAGAATTTCTAGATTTTGCAGTGGACTCCAAGGGATTAAAAAAAAGCAAATACAACCTGCATAAAACACACATAGGAAAGGGAGACTTAATGTATGATGATTTTATTTTCAATGCAGGACATCAAGTTCAGCTTCATAGAGCATTTGGGTGGAACAGTCAGTAGATATTTTATTACACCTGCTTACAGGCATAGAATTACACACAATTACAGACTAAGTAATTAAGTAATACTTATTGCAGCTGCTAGAAAAGCAATTACAAAGTAATGGCTTATGCCAGACACCGCATCTTTAGAGGGTTGTATTCTATAACTTGTGAATTTGTGAGTGTGTGTGTGGGTGTGTGGGTGTGTGTTTGTAGCTCTAGCAGATGTCAGGAGTGAAAAGGGGAGCGAAACTTTGTTGGAGAATGTCAGTACTCACAATGTCAGCTTTACTCAGAAACCATTTGAGGTAGTCTTCCTGGATGTCCACCAGGTTGGTGATGTCGGGGATATAAAAGCGGTTGTACTCCACATGGCGGGCCTTTAAGTTAACCTGGTAACATGGAGCAGAACACTGCCTCAACACAGTAATTTAAAAACAGGTGATAGTGGTTGACAGCAGCAGGTTAGCTGTGTGGTTACCTTGTGGAGCTTCTCCAGCAGCCTCAGAGTGGCAATAAAATAGTTCTCGTAGAACACTGGAACCAGCAGCGTCTTGCCCCCCGTCAGCATGAACACAACAATGCTTTTGTACATGTCCACCATTCTTGTGAACACGCTGCCGTCCACAAAACACCACCAGTTATCTGCAGGGACAGAAAAAGATTAAACTAAATTACAGAGCACACAAAGCTCAAACATAATGCATTTTAATTCAACTGCAAGAGAATTTTTGTCCTTACATCTGTCTTTCAGGGGTTAATATTTGTGTGTTCTTGTATATTCATGCATCTGCACCCTTCACAGCAGTCTGCCAGGTGTGTAGAGGTATGCAAGTCAGCAACCTCTTGCATTCACTCTCTTCTTTTTTTCTTTGCATAATTTTTCTTTTCATGTGTAGCAAATGAAGTGAAGGCCTTTAAGGACAGACTGCTATTGTCCCTGCATGTATGCATTTACAACAAACCAAAAAACCCTAGCAAAATATAGATAGGTGTTCTGTTATCAGTTGTTTGCAGGATGTATATTACTGCAGGATGAAAAAATAATAATGAGACTTAGTTGTCTTGGTTTCACACGCTTCCCAAAACAAATGTTTGTGCGAGCAAAATCAAGATATTTAAGGCACAAGGAGGTGCTGCTCATGCAAACACTTCTGCTTTTGTCCACAAGGGGTGCCCAATCAACAACATGAAAGTATGTTTTTGCTTTTTATGAATACCATTCCAAGTTATTACAAAATCCGAGATTTAGTGTTGCTTGTTGAGTGGTCTACAATTTCATTGCTGTTGACATCAGCCTGAAAACCCAGTCAGTATGGATTTCATGTATTTCTGGAACTGTTTGGTGGTGTATTTAAAATATTCAGAATTGAGCAGGAAATATTTGATATAGTTGAGAGTAAATTAATAGTGATGTGGTGTCATTATGCCACAATTATTGGCATGAAATAATGTTCTGTGTTATGTGCTACCAAGTTGGCTTTCAAAGGACTTGATAAGAAAAAAAGTAGAAAAAAAATTGTAGTGTGTGCATGCAAGTATGATACCCAATACTTTGCTGGGGTTGGCGTCGAGCCGGAGGATGGCCATTGCCAGGGGAATAGTGAGGCGGATGTAGTTCTTGGAGTCAAACAGGGCCGGGTACTCAGACAAGATGAGGTAGATCCTCATGGCCTCGACGTCTGGAGGGGAGCGCGGCAGCTGAGGGATCAACAGACTCTCAAAACTCTTGGTGGCCTAAACAGAAACAGAGAGGGCACGTATAACAGATTGTATATATTTATACTTTTAATTACATAGAAATAAGGAACAATATGAAGTGTTCTGCAGAGAAAAGTATTTGAAATGTACTTTATTATGACATGTTTGAAAGCTGTTAAGTATTATTAAATAAACCAGAGAAACAGCTTGGATCAAAAATATCAGTCAGTAAATTTTGAAGGAGGCTTTTAGTGGTTAAGAATGCGGTCTAAGACTAAACACAGATTATAATTCATGTTAGGATGAGGTGCATGAACCCCAAACCTATCATTACTGAGCTAATGTTAGAGGTTATGACTCAGTCTTGCAGTTTGTGGCATCCATCTGCGACAGAACTCTATGTGCTTTCAAAACAAGCCCAATATCCACATATGGTTTTCAATATTGTGAAGCAGCTCCAGTCAAAGAGGCATTACAAAAACTAAAACAGGAAACTAGTCTAACAGACTTTTATCATGGCAAGTGTGGCTTAGCAGAGCAGAGCAAAGAGGACATTTTACACATGCAATAATAAATACATGTTTAGTAACTACCTGCTCCAGAAGTCCAGAAAAGGCTGGTTTGCTGAGCGTCTCAAACAGCACTCTGACAGAGTTGAGATCGATGCCGGGGATCTTTGGGTTGGTTTTGAAGTGGGTATCATCGCTGAGAAACCAAACAAACATGTGATTATGTGTCAACAATCATGATGTCTCAGTGATCTCTAACAGCGTAAAAATAGGTCCAAGCTCAGATTCTGGGACTTTGAGGTAAAGCACTGTTGTTACGGGCCAACGTTACTTTGGATTAAACACTGACAGTTAAAACAACACAGTGCCTGAAGGGTTTAAAGTCAATCCCCAAGCAGATCTCCCTGGCCTGGAAGAGCCGAGGATAGAGAGTACAAACTGATAAACAGGCCTGCACAAAGCCAACAAAACCCCTCAGCATGAAGGACAGCAACTATTTACAGTGTAAGCCTTCAGTGTTTAGCTCAGGTTTTATTTAGTCATAACACAAATACAGCAGATCTGATCTTTGGAAACTGCTGGGAAAACAAAATACACTGATGCAGATAATACACTGTGAGTCTCAGCCTGAAAAGTGTCCTTCATTAGACCCTTGATTTTATCTTTACATGACACAATTCATCATGTTTTATAATATCAATAGGTGACACAGTATGTGTGCAGGAAAATCTGTATAGCGTTACATTGTTAAGCTAAGGCTTACAAGTTCTGTATATAAAGCAATCAGCAGGACCAACTGTTTATTGACATATTTGAGGTCATTTAATTTAAACATCCTAAATCATTTATTTTTATATCATAAATTGGATTAATTATCATAACATTACAAAGTTTTATAATCTCTCTGAAATGTGGTGGATAACAAGTAGAAAGTAATGTTAAACAGATTAACTCTAGTACAGTACTTGAATAATGTGGAAATTGGTGAATAGTTAGGTGACTATTCATTCCTGGTGAAATTCAGTCATATGACATAATTAACGTCATCTCCTGACAACTGTTTTCCACCCTGATGGCCGCCACAGTTCACTCCCTCCACATGATAAGTATCTGCTGATGACTCTGGACTAAGAGACCATCGCTACTTCACACAGTGATGGTCAGAGAAATCAGTCAGTGACCACAAGGATAGTATCTTTCCCAGCCCTGACAGTCAGTAGGTTTTGCATGATGAAGCAACATACCAAGAAGAGGTGTTTACACACCTTTGGTCCAAGAAGCTGGCGTTCCAACAAGCTGTAGAGGACAGCTGAACTATGATGTCACTGTGCACAAAAACAGAAAACAAGGTACAAAATGAATCAAATAGAATTATCTAACAAAATCAAGTCTTATGTCTAAAAATATTTAAAAGTAAAGCCAACGTTAATACTAAAAATTAACATGAGAATGAAGATTTCTATATATAGTACAATGCATTTTATTTTAAGTAACACCTTTAGTGGTTTGACTCACTTTGTGACACTGGAATCTGTGCTGTACATCAGCTTTAACCTCCATGAATTTAATAGTTCATAATTGATTGGGGAGAGAGATTTACTGACATTAACCACTCTGAAGTCTTCTTGTGGGACAGAACTCTGCAGGGAGGAAGAGAAACAGACGAGATAAGAGAGCAAACATTTAGAAGATTGTTTGCACTGTAACTTCCACTGTTCAGCAGCACGGAGACATTTAGGCTTCAGTCTGGGTTGTGTCTCTTTCCTCCATGAAGAGAAAATAAATAGGCCACGCCTGGAGGATGAATGTGTGTTATGTCTTTATCAGTGCACTTTCCTGATAGTTTGCTTGATATTTGTGGTGGACAGTTGCTCCATATACAGTACAGCTCCTTTTTAAGAACTGGTGAGAGGTTAGACATTATTGCCACCATGTGGTGAAACACTGAAACTGACTGAATGGAAAGGAATCTTCTTTATACTGTGCATTTCTTCTGTTGTAATTACAAAGTATTTTAAAGTTTGTGTTGAGGGTGATTGTAGGGTACATTTATGTACTTTTGTGCCTAAATAAGAGAACAAATGTTTTGACTGTGTGAATATAGGACTTATTACTATTTCACAAAGATTTTACAAAGAGGCCTTCTCTGTATCAAAACCATGTTTTCTAACTTATGGTGATGCAGTCGGAGTATGTACAGAAAAACAATAAGACAAATGGGATGATAGATTACAATCCTGCAAAAACTGTGGTGTTTTGATTATTCTGCTAAATAGCTGTGACAGCAAACAACAGGCATAAAAGCTGGACTATTAACAGACACGTTTTAATGCAAATATGAGAGAAACAATAGTAATGGCTGGAAACTTTGCAAAAAGGATAGTAGAAATATTAATAAAATTTTATACCTGTTGATTAGAGTACAATAAGAAGCTATGGTCTCCTCCACAGATGATTTTAGTCACTGTATATTGTTTTGATTCTGAAACAGAAAGGAAACAGAAACAGCACGTGTTAGCTAACAATTTATAACAGTTAATCAAATTGTGGTTAGAGTCAGTTTCTGAAGTAAAATATCAAATAAAAGAGAGTGATTTTGTACAATTGGACTCCTTTTTGCAACCAGTGGAGTCACCCCCTACTGGCCATGGGAAAGAATGCAGGTTTGAGGCACTTCAGCCTGAGCAAACTCAGCTTCTTCCTCATGAGGCAGTTAAGTACTTGGAAGCTAATCCAGTTATGTCACGTTTCTGTACAATCAATTCTTGTACAATCTACAAGAACCTTTCTAATGAGACTTAAAAAAATTAAAACAAAATGTGTCAATGACATTTTTAACTAATTATCTATCATGTCACAAATAATAAACATCAAATTAAATCATTAATAATAAAACATTTTCTTCAACAGGATCTATTGGTTGTTAATTTCTAGAAAATTGATGAAGTATATATAGGAGCCAGGCACAACAAGCCATTTAAGCCATAATCATGTGTACTGCAAATCGAGCACAGAGTCATCTGTTTACCTGTTTTTTGGGAATTTCCAGTCAGGAAAATGGCCTTCACAGGCAATGGGCTCCGCGCATCCCCCAGTACTCCTGTGCCCAGCTGGCCGTAGCTGTTACATCCAAAGGCGTACACCACACCGGAGGAAGGCACAAACGCTAATGTGTGGTGCCTGAAAAATTGTTAAAAAAAAAAAAAA
>JAOWBC010001255.1:10608560-10628764 GCA_028566105.1 Hypoplectrus providencianus | reverse complement strand
GGCTCAGAGGACAACAGCACAATTATCGTGGTGCCCTTTGGTGCTTGGGGAAAGCACAAGAGCTCAGACGCAGCTTTCTCCTTCAGCAGAAGTGTTGTGTCGAGCGGTCGATGGGCATAGTAAGCAGGATGTTGGATAACAAGGTTTTGGTCTGTGGACCCAATTTATGTGTGCAATACAATCGATCAGTGCCCTTGTGGAAATTTTATAAAGAGTGTGGTTTGCCCAAAAAATAATACCTAAGGGTTAAAACATGTAAAAAAAAACATACAAGAGTAGCATGATATTTATTAGCCTCTTTGAAGTAAGAGGCAATGAATCATGACGTGCACTTATTGAAAAACATCCTCTTTATAAAAGGTGTTATCTACTAGTAAGCCAATGACCTTAATAGGTGCTTAAAGCTGAGAAATGTTTGTATGGCAGACAGGCCTTCATGATGGCATGAAAGCCGTCGTCTGTGTATATGTAGCCTGCTCCACATCAGCTAGCACTTCAACACTAGTATTTTTGACTGTCTACCAGTTTTATCTATTAAGCTGCAATGCCCAAATTTGCACCATTTTAATTTAATGGTTAAATGAACATGGACTGGTAAAATCCAGATTTCCAATTGTTGGAAAATTGTGCATCTGGATTTTACTATTTCTGGATTTTCCATTTTTCAAAGCTTGACTGCATTCTCACCAAATCAGCTAATGCTTTGATAAGCTGCAAGGTTGTTTGGCCATGTGGGAGTGTTGCTCACATGTTTGCATGACTAATGTTGTGAACTTTAACCCCCTCCAATGCACTGGTGATTTGGAAAATATTTCCATCAGAGTTATCATAGCATTTCCAACTGCACTTGAATACAGCTTTGTGTCAAAGCTGCTAGAGAATAACGGCCTACATATCTTCTACAATGGCATCATTTTCGGTTTGCTCTTGTCTTAGAATTAACAATATGGCAGAGGATGTTCAGAAGCGTTCATCTGAAATCTTTGAATACAGTATAGTTGTGGTCTATTGACATGCTTTTTATTGTGGCAGTTATGTTCACGAACATATCATTAAAAAGCATGTTTTCCTCAGGCCTTGTGCTTTATGGTGCTGCATGTTGTATTCCAACATCTGCAGCCCAGTCACAGCGCATTACATCTACTTGTAGAGAAAAATGTTATTACTGGTGTTTTTAATGCACTGCCTGATTTGGTGTGAATGCAGCATTAAGGGTAGGACCTCAAGTATTAGGCAAAAGTGAGGGATAATACAATAACTGTAAACAGATAATAAACTAAACAGAACATTGATTGGGAATAATTTGACCCTTTTATGAAAACACAAAATCTACTGTAATGTAAATAGAAACATCACTACTTCTGAAACAACTTGAACGTAAGCATCATGACCAAAAGTTAAGTCAGTGAGTCGGTCTTGATGACCTTATGTTCAATGTATGTATGTCCAATTGATGCAGTGAGTGTTGATGCCTAGTTGCACAATCTTGATGGTTTGAGTGAATTTAATCCTGAATGTTCTGTGAACTAGTATGAAGAGTTGCTTTTTGCTATTTATATGAACAGCTTTTCAGTGAATCTGACAGTTATTTAAGCAAAAAAACAAAACAAGTTATTCATGTTTTCTGCAATTTGAATATTGCTCAAGCTTGTATAAGTGTTATATCTGTACTGTTTTGCAAAAGGTCTTGTAGTAGCATTGTTCGGGGTACAGAAATGTACAGTTTATGTTTTGTAAATAGATCTATTTATGTACATCTGTAAACTTATAGTTTTCATTCATTTACTTAATGACTCATATTATTCTAAAATCAGAATATTTTCACTTGCAGGGCCTTCACTTTGTGTAAAGCTACATCATTTTGATTCTAAGTCATTTTACAATCCTTAATTCTTCACTTACACCATTTCTGTGTCACTCTGAAACATGAAAGCACACTTAATGCAATGCTAAAGAATCGTTCAGCTAAGAGCCATGTTTGACAATGTGAATGTTTGCTTAAATGCCCTCCATGACTAAAAGAATACAATCAAACCCTGCAGGGCAAAGAAGTAATTAAGCTATAAAGGTTGTCTTGGCTGACCTTATGTGAGTGGATACATTTCTAGTGTACGGCACATTTAAATCATTAGATGGACCGTACTTACTTTAACAGTTGATATTTTGTTTTGTGGTTGTTTAATTCAGACAAACCCTTCATACTTATTGATCTGTCTGTGAGGTTTGCAAATGTGTAGCCTGGTTCTTCCTCAAAAACCATTTGTAGATGTTTTGTAAATACAGTTTTTTCCTGCTCATTCACATATTTAATGAATCCATGATTTATTATAAGGACTTTGTCTTTATGATATGACGTCCTCTTTAAAAACCTCTTCTGTTGAAGTAGTCTATCACAGTGTGTTCAGTTGGTATTTACGGTATTTTGTTTCACTGCCTTTCATTCTAACAGTGGAACTTTATCTGGGACCTAAATGTGGCTGTTCAATAACACTGTTAGTACTGTATTTTATTTGTTTTTGTTTGAATGGCTTGTAACACTTCAAATAAAAACTAAACATAAAAAATATATAACCCTTGAAATCTAATTTAGTGTTGTTTTGTGGGAACATAATGGTAATTGAAACATTGTTACTGTAATGTCACAATAATAAGACCATAATGTAAATTATTTATACTTTATATATCAACTGTTGCCATTTCATTAAGGAATATATAAGAAATGTTTAATGGTTTTCATGTTTAAAAATTATTAATTTATCAATGTTTTAATGATAACAATGGGACACTTGCTTTTGGTGAAAAGGGACCTACATTACTGCCTTTTTCCAGCTGAGTAAATTTTGAAAAAGCAGCATCAGTTGTGTTAGACATATTGTTTTTTCATGTAAATTTGACAATGCAAGCATTTATTTAAGCTATTACCAAGTCATCCTAATGATACCGTTTTTTTTAATCTATCAGTTCACAGATACGTTTTTTTTTTTTTTTCTTTGTTGCAGTCTCTTTCATTTTTGAGGAGAGAAAAAAATAGAAGCACCTTAAAATAGGTACATTTATTTCTACTGCTGGGGCTAGGTGGAAAACATGTTACTTCCTGTTGCCACCAGGGGGCGCTACGATGGCTGGACCCTCATCACGTGAGAAAATTGGACCAAATCGACCAAAGAATGACCAAGTTATACAGTCTTTTGTTTCATGGCGAAAGGCCATATTTTGCTGCCATGCCATGCCATGCCCACATAGTTTGACCATTGACGACGCCGTTAATCATACTTAATTATACGGTCCTTATGATGTAAATGACCAACATTAAAGGAAATCTGTCATAATTGGCAGTTCCTATAAGTATTCAACATGGTCAAATTATGGAAATGGACATGGTTAAAGAAAAGGGGCGGTGCGTTATATATATGTTATTATATACATATAATATAACAGGTGGACACATATAATAAAAAAACTGACTCTTATGAAGCATGAAAGTTTGGACCAGATCCGCCAGAGTATGATGAAGTTGCAACGCCATATTTTGCCGCCATGCCAAGCCCCCAAAGGTCAACAATATTTTAATGTGTAAGTGACTTTTGATGCCAAAGTCCTCCTGATGGTCCTGACCAATTTGAAGTCGATCAGGTGAAATCCCTAGGAGGAGGAGTTAAAATACGAGGCGTGGAAATGGTAAAAATGCGGCATTCGATCCAAGATGGCCATCTTCCTATACAGCTACGAATCCCCCTCGCCAGACTTTATTGTGCGTCTTCCCATGATACACGTGTGTGTCAGATTTTGTGGCTGTAGGACATTCTTGGTATTGGGGATTACTAAATCTAGCCAATATTAAAAATGGCCAATATTCTAATGTTTGGCCTTCATTGAATATATGTCATATACATATAAAACAGTCTTTAATAAGTTTAAATGTCCATGTATCTGCATTAACGCTGATTTATGTTATTTGTTTACTTATGTCAAAATAATTTGAAAGTTCTGCTCTGTAACCATGTTACAACAATGTAACTCATTGAAAATAAGTCATATGTTTTCATTGTGATTAATTGCAGAGATGTTTTATAACTTTTGAATCTCACTCAAACTCTCAGTTTTAAGTCTTTAAGGGTGGTAAATAAAGGGTTAACTCTGTGCAGCTTGGTGGGGTCCCAGTTAAGTGTGTGGCTTGATGCTGAGGAACCTGTCCCTGCTGTCATGAGCTGATGCTGGTTAGCCCGCACAGTCTCTCAGCTCTGTCAGTCTGCAGCTGCAGCGCTTCTGAAGGCTGCAGAAGGATTTGGTCTCTCAGCTTGGTAAGTCATTACAAAAAAAACTTTTCATTACTTTGCAACAAACTGGTGATGTTAATTTTTGAATTTCTGCAACACACGATTTATATATTTGACAAGAACTTGTTAGTATAACTGACGCTAGAGCAAGAAGAAATAGTTCCTACAATTAATTGATGTTTGAGACTTTTAGATTAGATCCAAAATATTAAAATCAAGTAGTGTGAGAGTCAGTGCTGTACCCAGGAATTGATGGTAACATTTCTAACCAGTTGCACTGCATACTTGAGCTTTTTGTAGACATATTTTTGAGAACATCTTGAATTTTTGTTTATTTATTTCTTATTCAATTTAAACCACATTGACCATTTTCTTTCAACAAGATACAAAAAACATATATGTTATATTAGCCCACATTTGTCACAGAAATGTATCTAAAAATGTTACATACTGCCACTAAAGCCGTACATTTTATCCCCCTAACAACACATCAAATATCAATACAGGGCCACAGCATTATCCTAAGGAACAGGATTTTGAGTAACTTGGTTAACATTCATCACTTGTGCTACTTTAAAAAGGAATAGAAAGAAGCAATAATGATCTATGTATGTTTTTTGTTGTTGTTTTAGTGATATGAGCTGTAGGACATCAGAGTAAATATTCAACTTCAAACTACAGAGTTCTTCACAAAAAAGTTTAAACATTGTTTATGATACCCACCATTAGCTACATTGCAGTATCAAATTTAATGCCAATTAATGTTAGCACCGCAATTTTCAATTCTTCAGAACTATGCCATGTGGACACAGGCGTATTGTATTTTATCATTAGTGAAAATGAAGAGCTCAGTTTGATCACTTACTTTTTTGTAATTGATCTGTTTGAGTTAAATATCAGTGTGGTTCTGATTTTTGCTGACTGCCCTGTTCCCTGAGTCTTTAGTTGAATAAATAAATGGAAGCTTTTTTAATTCATTTTGCATAAATTATAAATGTCATCTCATCTGGAAGAGAAACTCAGTACCACTGCTTACATATTTATTATTCATTTGGTGATTGACATTTGTTTGAAATTATGAATGTTGTCACAATGAAAATTGATTGATATATGTTTTTTAAAAAGTACACTTTGCTTTGAAGAAGTAAAAAAAGTTTACAATTAAAAGAACAAGCTTTGAAAAAATTCTAACCAAAACTAATCAAATAATTAAAAAAAATACCTTCAAAGAAACACATTGGTGTTTCTGTCTTGGTTAAATGTACACTTAAATTAAAAGTGTACCCTTTCGTTTTGTTAATTTTACATAAGGAATCTTATGTTGTTGCATTATTTTCTGTGTGTGTTTGGTATGGTTTAAATCCTGAACTGTGCAATAAAAACTTAAATATTAATTGCAAGGATGCATTACTGCAATAAAAAATATACATTTTTGCTCTAGTATTAATGTAAACATTGCAATAAACAATAAATCTAATTCTTTTTCTAGTATTATTGTAAACTTTCTACTAGAATAAATCATTTCTGCATGAATATGTATGTAGATATTGCACATGCAAAAATGCTGCTCTTGCATTGCAGTAGTATTAATGTAAACATTTTATTAGAATAAATATAATTCTTGCAGTGGTATTCATGTTACCATTGCATTGGAATATAAAATATGGTATAATATGCTTTTGTTTGGCTGGCTAATACGGCATTGCTCATTTGTGTTAAGGGAAAGAAGTTGCTTTGAACATTTATTTCAACCTAGTCTTTGTCATTAGACAGGCTGCACAGGATGATGGAAAGAACCGGTCACATTAACATCGCAATGATAGAAGACATGGGCACCAACGGGACAGCCAGGTCAAAGGTCATCACAGCCATGGACCAGAACAAGCAGCCATGCGGCTCCACCGTGAGCTTCCACAACATCCAGTACAAACTGCAGCTGAAGAGCGGCTTCTTCTGCAAAAGGAAAACCAGTCACCGAGAAATACTGGTCGACCTCAAGTGAGAAAATAATACTTCTTCTTTATCTGATTTGTGTCTTTGCCACTCATGTCTGTCTCTTTTTATGTGCTCGTCTTTCTCTTTTCTTAGAATTAACACATTAAAATGACTCTATATCCACAAGTTTCTGCATGTTGGTCAGTTTTTGTTTTTTCAAATAATTTACTCAAAAAATCAGTAGCATAATGAATCAAACTGTTAATATATTTTTACAGATTTCTCTCAGCACTGCTTTTTTTTTTAGCAAATGAAACAAAAAACATAATTGAACAGATTGAACATAGCTGAACCGACCTTTTGTAAAATGCTAACTATAAAGATATTGCAAATATGTGTTTTTTGTGACTGTGTTTCAGTAAAAGAGCTGAGGTGCAACAATAGTGAATAGACTCTTACATGAGTTTCTTTCTGATCGTATTAAATGCAGCTGACATTTCCCATGGAAGAATGAATCATTTCACACAAGTTTTTTGTCCTTTTCCCGCCTCAGTGTTAATTATATGATATTAAGCATGGGTTCTTGCATATAATCTCTCTGATGCACTAAAGAGCAGTCTGCCAGGGAAACGAATTAAACACCGTCACGTGATCCTCTTCCAGGCTTTAATTCAAGTCCTTTAATTCCGTTTTATATCACTAACTCTTTCTGGTGCTTTTGTGTTACTGTTCCCTCTGAAGTTAAAGGATTTGCTTTTGAAAATTTTACACCAAAAGAATAGTTTTTTTTTTTGTAAGAGTTAATGATATCTGTAGCAAGTGCTAAATCCTTTCATGAACATTATTTTATTTGGGATTAGGGAGGAAAATTAATTTAGAAAAAGTGGTCTGAGGAAAAATGAATAAGTGCTTCTAAGTGAAATCACATGTCAAAGAATCACATTAATCCACTTTCTTTTTTCTGACTCCCCTCATTTGTGTCGAAATATGTGAAGTGAAGATTTATTATGAATATAAACCCTTAAAATATGTTTTAGTCTTTGGCTTTAAATTACTCTACCAATGTTGAATTGGTGACAGAGAGCTTTGTGTTATTGTGTTGCAGTGGCATAATGAGACCTGGACTGAACGCTATTCTTGGACCGACTGGGAGTGGGAAATCTTCGTGAGTATCACACCAAGCGATCCCACCCCCAACGTGTGGATGGTTCCTCTGTGGCCCCACACATTAACAATGCCACATGACATAACATTTTAGAGTCACTTTTGCATAAGAAGGGCTGCAGAAAAAGGAAAAAGTCATTAGTTGTGGTGTAAGGAGCAACCAAGTCCACAATGGGAGGAGACTGTAATGGATAAATGGGTCAAACAAACACAGAAATTTTACCCAGGTGACATAAATTATATGTACCTACATATGTAAATAAAATTACATACACTACACAGGCTCCTAAGCTTATGTGTGCTACTTCAGATACATAAAAACATGTTTATTTAACTCCAAACCACAACTTCTCCTGAACCCAACCAAAAGGTTCTGCTTCTTAATTCAAACCTCAATTACAGTCTCATGGTGTCTGTTTTTAGAAGTCAATCAGATTGCCTTGCATGTTATGCTAAAGAGGTTCCTAGTGCCCTATTTTATAGAAAGGGTGAGGAACTCAGGTATACAGAGGTCGCACGGAGTAGAGCCACTGCTCCCCTCATTTGTGTGGCAAACTGTTGCTCCTTCACTGAAAGGAGTCAGGTGAGGTTGTTTGGTTGGTAAGGAGGCCGGGCACCTTCTGTTAGAGGTGTTCCAGCCACGTCAGCCTGGTGGGAGGTCAAGGGGAGACCCAGAAGACCTTGGAGAGATTACATCTCTCTTCTGGCCAGGAAACACCACAGGGTCTCCCGGAGGTGCGGATAAGCAGATGGACATGGAGGGATGGTTGGTTGGTTGGTTGGTTGGTTGGTTCGTTCACAGGGTTTTGAATGTGTGGTCCAGGTGTCCTGACTCGTAATGATGTGTTGGGAGTGAGAATGTGTTGATAAAGCCTGAAGTAGCATTTGTTTTAGATGTGTTTTCTTCTTTTCTTTTCTTTTCTTTTTTTATACAGATTCTTGGATATTCTTGCTGCAAGGAAGGATCCTTCAGGCCTCTCAGGGGAAGTTCTCATTGACAAAGCACCACAGCCTCCAAACTTCAAGTGCCTCTCAGGCTATGTGGTTCAGGTGCATCTGAATTACTTTAACTGCATGGACTGTTTTTTGTGTCCACCTGTAAATCGTATTGTGATATTCACATACTGGTTTGATCTCTACCAAATCTTGATACAATTATCTGTTTTTTTCTGCTGTGAAATGCAGAAGAATTGTCTGTCTGTCTGTCTGTCTGTCTGTCTGTATATATGTATGTATTTGATGCTGAGCAGTATATTGTGTCATATTGGAGCTTTTTCACTGGATAACAGCTTACATCTTATAATAACATGATATGCTATAGGTGAATAACTGAAAGGTTTTCTTACTATCAATCCAACATTTACTTTTATTGACAACATGGACTTTCTAGTTCTTGTGGGGACATTCATGTGATTTAAAGTTGGTAGTCATAATTAAAATTATTACACACCACCTGAATGAAGCATGAATCACATCCATAAAGTTGTCATCTGTAAAACAGAGAAACTTTGAAACATTTTCTAAATGTTATTAAAGTGCTCAGTTGAGCTTAGAAGAACCATAGACCTGGGTCGAGAATTCACTGCACTGTAGTTCTGTGGAAATGTGGCCCACTAACCAAAGGATTGTCCCTGTTTCTGACCTTTGACCTCAAGCTCTTGTCTCCCTCACAGGAAGATGTGGTCATGGGCACCCTGACTGTGAGGGAGAATCTGCGATTTTCTGCAGCCCTGCGGCTGCCCAGCTCTGTGCCGCAGAGTGAGAAGGAGGCTCGAGTCAATCACCTCATTACAGAGCTGGGTCTCACCAAGGTGGCTGACTCCAAGGTAAATATACAAACAGGCCCCCGTTACTTATCCAACTTTCATGACATTAGCTAAAGGTCAGGACAGAATGACGTTGGTGTTTTCTTTTCTCAGGTGGGCACACAGATGACCCGGGGAATCTCTGGAGGAGAAAGGAAGAGGACGAACATCGGCATGGAGCTGATTATTGATCCTTCAGTTCTCTTTCTGGATGAGCCGACCACTGGACTGGACGCCAGCACCGCCAACTCCGTCCTGCTGCTGCTGAAGAGGTTTAAATAAGCTTTCCTGCCATCCTGCAAATTTCAAAATGGATTAAATTTTTAAATACGTATTCTTTTTTTTTCACTTATTGCAGGTGTTAATAGACATTTTCATTTATTTACATATCATATTCTTTATACATTGAGAAAGAGTAGAAAAATTAAATAAAAGAGGAGAAATGGATGCTCAGTATTTAGCATTGTCTTTCTTAAATTTTACTGATTCAGCACAGTCAAAGTCAAGTGGAGAGATTTAAAACCACTTCTGTAAACACAGACCGTAAGGTATATTTTGACTCTTTGTCACTGCAGAATGGCCAGTCATGGAAGAACCATAATCATGTCCATCCACCAGCCAAGATACTCCATCTACCGACTGTTCGACACTCTCACTCTGCTGGTTGGTGGTAAAATGGTTTACCACGGACCAGCACCAAATGCTTTGGACTACTTTGCCAACATTGGTGAGCATGTGGAAACATGTTATCACATGTCACATATGTGATAACATATATCATCTAATATCCTTATACTGTTCCTGATGTTTTAATGTAAATGAATGGTGATAGCTGTGAATTAAATAAATGAATCAGAGAACAAAAAAGCAACGTCTTGACAAAACACTGGACATGTATTGATGCCAAACTTGGATCTGGATCTGGATCTATGATCTGTGTCCCAGGCTTTCCCTGTGAACCCCACAACAACCCAGCTGACTTCTTTCTGGATGTTATTAACGGAGACTCCACAGCTACAACAATGACCAAAGTGCACGGCTCTGAAGGTAACGCCATATATAAACCCTTCTACACATACAGCTGCCTAGATTATGTTTTGAGCAAAATAAATCTGCAACTCCACTCAAGACCCTCTGGTGAAGTCATATGAATGATATGGAGCAATTTTTAGCCCATGTCATATCAATATGGACCGAAATCTTACTTGTTGAATCAATGCCACAAAGATTTAGGGAAGGTCTGAAGGCTATAGGGGAGCCAGCCAGTTTCATCTGAGTATTTATGTAAACAGTTTTTGAAAATGTAAAAATGAGCAGCATGTTTCACTCACACTGAGTAAGGTAAAAATTCTTCCATTCCAAGTGAAAAGTCAACATCATGTTTTTTTGTCTGATGCTTTATGTGATTATTGGTATTCTTTGTACAAAAGTATCTCCAACACTTAAATCTGTTATTTTCTTCCTTTGGGCAGATTTGGACTTTGAGGAGCTCAGCGGCTCCAGGCGGAGCATTGAGGAGCGGCTGGTGGAGGAATACAGGAACAGCAGCTACTCCAGTGACACAAGAGCCGAGCTGGACCGCATATTCCAGGACAAGAAGTGCATTTCATGTTCAAAGTCCCGCACCATCACCTACAACAGCTCTTTCTTCCACCAGCTACACTGGGTGCTGAAAAGAACCTTTCAGAACCTCATGCTGAACCCACAAACATCTGTGGCCCAGGTACAGAGTCCATCCCCAACTTAGAACGCAAAACTCATCATCAGTGGTCAAGATATGTCAAACTAGTGTTTTAAGCTACTTTTTCATGTCTTAGGCAATTTATTTTGAAATTATTATTATTTTTTTTTTCATTTTGAATTGGTTCTGGTTTCAACAGCTACATCTATTAAAACAGCATCAGGGGCGTTCTTGTTACACGATAAACTATAGTAGCCCCCACACCAAGCTGAGAAGTTGATCTTCTGACTTTGATGTGTTTCTATGCTCTGCAGCTCAAACAGATGAATGGCAAATTAGCATCTCAGATTTCTGTTTCAAGGTTGAAACTATCCAAAGAGTGAAAACAGCAGAACTATAATCAGTGTCAGTGTGGTTATCATCATGAAGAGGATGCATGGACAGCACTTTGGAGAGGTCAAGACTTAATGCGCTCATTAGTCACCCCATGGCGGCAAAATGCCGTCAGAAGTCTCCTCACTTTAAGAATTATTAACAGCTAATTGGCCCTAAATAAGTCAAAATAATCCTACAAGAGGGGCTCTACGTGGCGTGGGCGCCGTAATCGGCTTTGGTGACTGTTGTGACCCTACTCTTGCCTCTTTGGGCCGGGATCTGAACTGATATCATATCTGGCCAAAGCCCCTTGGCCCTGCTCCGGGACTCATCACATGATGGCATCATGATCTATCACTCCACTGCCCCGCTTTCACATGAGGGGCTGTGGGGAATGAGGTGAAAAAGGCTCAACCTTATTAGCTTATCCCCTCACCCTGGGAACCGCTTAGTCCCGTCATAATCTGTAAATTGTTAGGATTTAAACTTGTGTCGCTTTCACTTTTCTCACTCTATTCTATCATCCACCCCCACCACCACCGGTTCAGGTTGTTCTCTTGGTGTGGGGGTGGAGGGGTGGCCACTTGACCCCTGACCTCCAGACACATTGGCTTTTCTGTCATACAGATCGTTACCTCAGTTTTCCTTCAATTCTTCAAATATGATGATAATGACGGTGCAGAAGACATTTGAGACTTACTGAGAATTATTGAGAATTACTGCACTGACCCATGACCCTAACCTTTGATTAACTAGGTTCACTCATGGTCTTGAGCAGTTATTCAGCATTTTGTCATTCAATTATGAAAGTACACAAACTCAACTATGGTGGGGGTTTATGGAGTTTTATGGAGAAGCTAAATAAAGGACTCTATTGTTGGATACACTCATTTTAATGTGTGTGTGTGTGCAAGTAGCAACCTGTCAGTCAAAAGGTAGCCACACCCTAAAGAATATCCTGCTTCATCAACTTTTTTTTTAATCTAATCGGAGCCATAATTTAGTATATAAACATCAGGCTGTATTGTAGAAAGCTTGAAACTAGGGATTGAGACCACAAACGAATTATCAGAATCTTTACGGATAAATCAAGTGAGAAGCAAGGTCATTTTATAAGATGATGACCATAATGAAAAAAACAAAAATAAACGTGTTTCTTTCAAGAAATCTTATAGTTTCATCATCTCTTTTTAAAATGCTTCTGTTAAGATCACTTCTGTTTTTGTCTGTACAGCTGGGAGTCCACATATTCCTCGCCCTCATCGTAGGAGCCATTTTCTTCGGGGTCAAAGACGATCAGAGTGGTATCCAGAACAGGTGGGACCTGCAGAAATACACACTGCACATGTCCTCTTTTTCCCCAATAAAAAACTCAAGGAATGGGGAGACTCATCACCTCAGTTAATCTTACATAGTACATTATATATTAATTAAGATAAAACCACTGTCATCCCCAGATCTTCACTCTAACTCTCAGGTTGCAGAAACAACAAGTTAAAACAAAACTTTTGAAAGGTTTAAGAATGAATCATAAAAGAAACTTCTCTAATATTAATCGTAAAATTTTACAATTTTACTAAAATGTATTTTTATTTGTATTTAATTGGTTTAGGATACACAATCTAGATAGCTCATCATTTTGATTTTTGCAACATGTTTCCTAATATTTTTTTTTTTTAAAGTTTTCCAGTCAGTCACTCGCTTTTTATGAGGAAGTGTGAAAGTAGAGCAATTACCGTATGGTTAATCCTCTTACTATGTTTTATTGGGCACAACCTGGTACTCACAAGCCCAGTGGAGCATACAGAAAGCTCAATAGTCTCCCTCCTTTCTTTGTGCACGGTTCAGTGGAATATAAGGACCTAATGTCATTACATCCATGGTCAGTGCATAGGCAGTATAGCAGACTAAGTGTATGCGGCTTAAATGAAGGTTTTTCTCTCCTCCCCCCTTTTGATTGGCTGCAGGGCCATAGTGGAGTCAGTCACCTTTTAAGTCCCTGTATGTACATATGGACCACAGCACAGTTAGCACCATAATCTGTTTGACTGTTCTTCAGCCAACCCGCCCTTCAGAGTCAACTCTTTGTCAGTGTAATCGGCCAAGCTATTTCATTTACATAACCATGTTTCATAAACTCAACAGAGGGGGAATTTGTTGTTCTTAAAGGCACACTGAACAGGATTGTCCAAGAAACAACAATGTATAGACGTAAAAAAAAAAATCCCTCTCAAACATCACACTGACCCACTGGAAGCATGTGATGGTGTCTGTTTCTGCAGAGACCCAACCCTCTGCCTGTATTGTCTTTTTATGATGCTTTCTTTGGGAGGTGTATGACCATAACCACACTTCTAAGAAGTAGCTATGAAAATGGCTAACATAGTACCAAAGATTTCTGATAGAAAACTAGGAGCTTAGTGGATGCAAAGTTATAAGCTTGTAGAATATATAGTTTCGGCAATCTGGCTAGGTCATGAAGTTTTTCTCCACAAAAGTAAGTGTACACTAAAAGGTCATCCATCCCACCATGAAACAACGGTCATCATGCACATCAGCAACCAACTTTACTTTGTATTATTTTGTTCCTTGAAAAAAGCCAGTAAATACAGTGACAGCTAACAGCCTCGTTTACTGGAGCTTTCTAATCCATGATCAGAACTGGTCAGAACTCTAATACCAGAGGTCAACAAGTATGCTAACAGCTTTGAATCTACTACAATACTGGCAAGTATTTCATACAACTTAATGTCTACTTAATTGATCTACCAATGGAACCTGAGCCTACAGTGTATGCAGAATATACAGTATGTTCTAATATAAAGAACATTGCAATAAAAGATCTTAGAGAGAAATAATGATGATTGTTTTGCCCTTCTTCTTACAGGATGGGCGCCCTCTTCTTCATCACTACCAACCAGTGTTTCAGCACTGTGTCTGCAGCTGAGCTCTTCATCATTGAGAGGCAACTGTTTGTGTATGTAATGCATCAGAAGTAGTGCAGAACACACATCAAAACGGATGTGGATAATTCAACATGAACCTGGACGGAGTGAAAATTAACATTTTACTTTTTGGTGTTTTTCCTGTGACAGGCATGAGTACATTAGTGGCTACTACAGAGTGTCTGTCTACTTCCTCTCAAAGATCCTGTCAGACATCACTCTGCGCACCGTCACCTCTGTTATCTTCAGCTGTATCGTTTACTTCATGATCGGTGATCTATTATCTATTCATGTTCACAATCTTTAAGATTTAGATTTTTGAGCTCTAGATTTAACACTGGATTTAAAAATGCTGCCGGCTGAGTGTTTAGACTGTAAAAATTGTGTTTCTTTGTGTCTGTGTTTGTGTCAACCTTTAGGCCTCAAAACCACAGCTGCAGCCTTTTGCATCTTCACACTGACGGTGACTCTGGTGGCTTACACAGCGACAGCCATGACCATGGCCATCTCAGCTGACCAGAGCGTCGTGGCTCTCGCCAACATCTTCATGACCATTACCTTCGTCTTCATGATGGTGAGAGAGGCAGGAGCAGCCACTTTTCCTTTTGGATCTGTCATCATCCGAAACAAGGAAAGAAACACAGCAATGAATGCTGATTTTGATGTCAGTTATGGAAACAGTTGAAGCTTTGAAGTGGTGCCACACTGTGAGCTTCAGTTTGTGATGTTGTTTTCAGATTTTCTCAGGTCTCCTGGTGAACCTCCCAAGCATCATGGACTGGCTGGCTTGGCTAAAATACTTCAGTATTCCTCGCTACGGCCTTGCAGTAAGTCAAAATTAGAAAAAAGTTTTTGACACGAAGTACTGCAGTTAAAGTAATTGTTAAAATATGTGTTTAAAGTTCAAGCAACAGAAATTGATGTGTTTAATGCAATGAGTGCCTCCCTCACAAAAACTCACAAAACTTGGATCAAACTGTCAAACTAGGCAGCACTTATTACGTAAATACAAATCAGCATCTTGTTTCTTAGTTACCTATTTTTTTGCCTTAAATCTTTTCGGAAGGACATTTTATTTTGAGGTTTTTTTTTGTAATTAGTTGTAATTTCTTCTGCTTGAAAAAAAAAAGACCAAGCACCGCCCCATCCACCTTCACACAGGATATCTTTATGTCATTGGTTAAAATGTATGAAATTCCCTCCCTCCAGAATTAATAGGCTGAGCATATTCCAGTGTTCGGCATAAAGTCTGGTTAACTATATTGTCATTGATTTGCTCTTCATACATTGATTTGATCGTCCCTGTTCAGGCCTTGAAGATCAATGAGTTTGTGGGTTTGAAGTTCTGTGACGAGGCCGTGATCCAAAACACCAACATGTCTGCTGCAATGACCAACTGCAGTGTGAGCACAGCCGGCTTGACGTGAGTAAACCTGCAAGTACTGCAAACCCTGAAGTTTCCAGTCCCGCTGATTCTAAATGCTTCTTCACAAGCATCATCCAGCTAATAAACACTAGATTTTTTGTTAAATGTGTAAGTGAGCAGCTGGGGCGTGTTCTTTCAGATGTACAGGTGAGCAGTATCTGGACTACCTGGGAATAGAGAACAGCACCTGGGGACTGTGGGAGAACCATGTGGCTCTGACCGTTATGACGTTCATATTCCTCATCATCGCTTACCTGAAACTCCGCTACATCAAGAAATTCACTTGAATATATGATCATGCTTGTTTTATTTTTTTCCAGAAATAAATATGCATAAAGTTTGATAAGACGACTGATATCAATGCGATGTCTGTGGGTGAAGTTTGGAGCAAAATCAAGCAGTTAGCTTAGCTTAGCATAAAGACTGGAAGCATAGGGAAAACAGCCAGCCTGGCTCCATCTGAAGATCAATAATGGATTTTTTGTATAATCCTTACCCAGACAGAAATGTAAATGTAAAATGTAATTGTGAAAAGGAAAAGTGATACCTGGGGTTCCGGTGTAGCCATCAGATAAACAGATAGCCAGTCGCTATGTCTTGCATGGTTGCTGCATTCAGGGCTTAGTGCTGCCCAACAGGAATGCGATTGGTTTAAAGAAAAACAAGAGAGCTTATTTTCCACTATTAGAAGATGATGATGGGTGTAACCGGACATTTCTGCACTGACAGACCTCTGGATATGGTCTGACTATGTGAGATATCTGTTCAAAGAGCTTAAATGGGCCAGGATAGCTGTTTCCCCTGCTTCCAGGCTTTATGCTAAGCTTAACGAGTGTTACAACAACAATCATCTCTCTCTTGTTGTGCATATTGTTTCAAACTAGTTTTTTGACTTATATACAGGCATATTCAGTAAAGCTACATTACATATATTTCAGTTTTATTGTTTGTGAGAACTGTGTTGCGATTTCTGACAGGCACCAGTGATTTGGTTATTAATTATATGGTCTGTATTATTTATGAATATCTACATTTGATGTGTTATTTCAAAATCAGACTGACTTTTCTATCTTAGTAAACTTAATTATTCAGCCATTTGATTTTGACAGGTCACTGATCATCTGTAGTTGTTTGTATTGTAGAAATGAGTGTTTAGCTTTTACGTTGTTCCAAAGACAATTTATATACATAGATTTCTACTATGTTACAGCTTTTGAGAACATTTATAAAGCTTTTTTTCATGAACAATGGTCTTTTTGTTGTGTTGATAAACTACAGTGTGTTGAAAAAGAAGATGTATAATAATTAAGGTACTGTTGTCACTTGATATAACAAATAAAGCCAACTTTTATTTTAATAACACTTTATTTGGCATAACAGATTTAAAAAAGAAGTAGATTGTGTAAAAAAAAAAAAAAAAGGTAAGGCACATAGAAAAAAAATAATAAAATAAATGCATGGGTTTCCCATGAACACTAGATGCACTCCAAATCGAAGTTTGTTTAAAGTTACAATATGTATCATAAAATGATAATAAGCTATTTAATTCATTAAAAGCTTAATTGATGTACAGAGGGTGAGTAAATATGACAGAATGTGCCACACTTGTACCTAATTTGTATTAAAATGATGAAAGAAATAATAATCAGCATAATTAACAGTCATAGAAATTCCTTTTTGGTATTTGTTTAAATGCTGCAATGTGTGGATACAGTAAACAAAAGCAGGTGAGCATATTTCTCATGTAATACTGAAATCATACGCTGTGTATTATGAGTATAGCTGAGTACACCTGCAGACTGGTGTGTGTTATATTGACTGTGATGTAACACTGTAATGTAAATCCTTCATTATTGTTCAACTCTTTATGTTTCCTTTCATCATCCTGTAAAAAGAAACACTTGATGTCTCACATGAGAACCTCCCTTATTTTCAGTGCATTTAAATACTTGAGGTGCATTTGATTTTATCACCTCCTTTGTAACACATCAAGAAATTGTTTCTTATTTTGTTCTGCATAATTGATCCCACATCTTCAGTTACTTGTACCGCTGCGGGGGGAAATTTCCAGCAAAGAGTTTCTTGCCAGAGTGGAATATGTTTCCGTCCTCACAGATGGCTGCTCCCGTTTGTGTTTGCGTCGAGGCCGTCTGTGGACAGGGAGGAAGACGGCCGGGCCCGGGTGCCGACAGGAGTAGCCGGCTGTGGGTGGCTGACCTGTGAGACCATATCATCGGACTCCCAGCGCTCCAGTTCCTCCCTCACCAGCCTCTCCATCTGCTCCCTGTGCACGTCTGTGTCCCGGCCCAGACGCTCGTCCTGAAAGACAACAATAACATTTGTAGCTGTGCAGTTTGTTCACACACACACACATAAGAGATTATGTGGAGTATCTGGCAGCGTACAGTGTTATCTCTGCTTTTAAAATTCACACAGCCTGACAGTATTTCCACTTCTCTACTTGAAAGCAAATCTCATGTATTTGAATTCTGCAAATATTTACTGCTTTATTTTACCGCACTTTTTCCTTGTACATACTCGTTCCCTGAAAGACCAGTGTGAATTGGAATTAATAGGTAAGTGGTGAGGTTGCATATTGTACCCAACTAGCCCTCACATATTGCCTATCTCTGACTGACACGTTGTTAAAATATTAAGACAGCTTTTAACAGTGAACAAAAAAATCTTGTGCAAATTGCCAGCTAGTTTTCTTCTCTAACACAATGTTCATATTAGCGGTGCATTTTTTTTTTGTGAACGGTTTAATACAAACAGTAAGTCCGTAGAGCCGCCTAAATTTTTTTGCACTGCTCCTTTAAACCTGCTCTTTTACTCTTATTGGCCACTTGAGGGCAGCTGAAACAACCTGGGAACACACTTATGATCACCTGCTAAAACAACCAGCAGACAGCTAGGCATATAAGTGTGGTGTGAGCCAGTTGGAGGGGTGCCAATATCACTGCTCAAATAATCAGTTTGAAGCATGCTCAATCCAGACACAGAAAACATCCGTGGCACTATTTTCTGTTACAAATAATCTGATACAAACTATAAACTGGAGTTCACAAAGGGGGTTTCATTTCCCCCCAGCACTTTGAGTGGTTGGGTAAATATTTGAATTAGGCATGGAGTGATATTAAAAACTCTGTGAGTAAAGAGCTGACATTCTCACCACTCACTCACATGCTCCGATGGATACAGAGAGACATTATTTGTGTAATTAGTGTCATATTTGGAAAAAAAAACATACATGCAAAAATAACTTCTTCTTTAGCTGTTGTTGAAAAATATCTGGCTGTTTGGATGCTAAATGCTCCTCAATGAGCAGACTGTCCCCACTGTGTCCCACCTCGATGACTCCGTCCAGCAGTCGGCCCAGTACATCTCTCCTTTTGAGTTTCGCTCGCTCCATGGTCTCCAGCTTCACGATCACGGCGTCTATTTTTGATACGATGCTGCCAATCGAATGCTCCATTCTGTCCACACGTCTCACCAGCCTGAGAAACGCATAGCCAGCACATGCTATTGTTCAATAATAATTCTGATTAGTACGAAAAATTCATGTTGTATGTATGATTATGGCACTAATATGTTATAAGTTCATCATCATGCATAAATAACCTGCATGTCAGTCACAGTATAGTAATAAGAAATTAAGCTGCATACACTTGAAACTCTTCGTAGGAGACGCCTCCTGAGCTGCTGCCACGACGGCGCGAGCTGTGGCCGCTATCTTCGTCATCATCTTCCTCTGAGTCCTCTTGGGTTCGAGGGAAGCTCCGCCCACTGCTGGGTCTAGTCAGTGAATTGCGTTCCAGATCCAAGTCCTCCTGGCGAGCGAGCAGAGACACACTGAACATCTGCAGGCTAAGTGCGTTCACACAGGGTGTGTTGTTTTTTCCACATTACTCTTAGTATCACCACTCACTCTCTCTTTCTCCAGGTCGTCTCTCATCTGCTGGTGTTCGTGCTCCGTCAGCTCCTGGTCCCCATCGTGATCGTACTTGGCGAAGATGGCCTGAATCTCTGCATCTGTGTGGCCCTTTCTGAGCAAACACACGGACCAAAACACACTCAGGTCGAGTAACAATTGAGTTTTATATTTAAAAACCCAAGCAGTGTAATACCAATAATGGTTAGTAGGTTTAAGCAGTATTTGAGGTTGTATTTACCCTTTAAGATCCTGACGGAGTTCATCAAAGTTCAGTTTTCCTCCAGCCTGACGCAGACTGTCAGAAATATCATCTACTGCCGTCTTCTTCAGTCTTAGCTTCATCAAAGCTTTGTTACAACCCTAAAAAAGATTTGTAGTAGCCAAAAATTAAAATGCCTGTAATACTTTAGTTTTACGCAGTTACACCCACGTAAAAGTGAGAAATTTGGACAATTAAAATAAGGAAAAATAAATTAAAAAATCATGGAGGTATTTTTAATGTTATATCTTAACAAAACTGTTGTAAAACTGTTTGAAATTTTGCACCAGGTCCAGTTTTTCCAGTATCAAGCTTTCTGTTGTCACATTTATCTAGTTATTTATGAAAAGTCAGAGCCTGTTTCCCTGTTGGCAGGAAATTTTATATTTTTTTCTTTCTAATA
>JAOWBC010001255.1:10568167-10597152 GCA_028566105.1 Hypoplectrus providencianus | reverse complement strand
AAGAAATTTGCCTGCTTGAACCTTCACCCCCCAGGGGTCCACATCACCCTATGACAAGTTTTTTCTTTAATTGTTTTAAAGTCAGTGTGAGAGCAACAATAAGGGCGTTTTCACAACCCAAAAGTTAGTCAATTTTAAGTGAAGTCTTCTGCAGGTAAATCCTTTTTTTTTCATTTGTTTGGTTGCTTGTGAATGCGCCAGTCATACCCTGGAGCAGACCCTAACAAATGGTCCAAGACCACTTGCGAGAGCGGGTCTCAGTCCAGCCTCAAGCAAACTCTAGTATGGTTAGATTGCACTGTGAACATAATCCAAACCAACTAAAGGAAATTAACCAAAACCGCAGAAGTCAAATGTGGGTTCTAGTCAAATCGTAAGGTCCATTATAGTTTAAAAATGAAACCAAAATTTCAGCAAAAAGGAGAGTGTGGAAGATGTGCATCAAGGCTGGCCCTCTGTTATAGTCTAAACGCAGCATGTCGGAAATAATGTTTTTTTTGTTTTGTTTTTTTAGTTTTTTCTCAGAGCAAGATTATGACCAGTATAATCAATAGTACTCGAGAGGTGTTTACCACTAATTTTCCACATTTTTTTATTTTTACAAATCGAAATGTGTGTATATTTCCATACCCTTTGCCTTTGCACATTCCTTTTCACAATTTTTTTTTTCTGGCCCTGAAAAATATCTGCACAACCATAGCAAACCATACTCAATACAAACCGAACTAAAATTAGAGCCATGAGCCATAAAAATAATTGGACTTTCCTAAACAACTTCTCTAGCACACAAGGTGTCACTTCTGCATCAAGCAGGAAAGAAGGTTGTATGACATGTTTGAGTTAATATGCCCTCTATGACATCGCACATCCTGTGTATCTTGCAGCTCTATTTCTTTTTCTGTGAAAGTGACCGCATGTTGATTTGTGCTCTGTAGTAATGGAGTTGAGGAGCCCATGGAGGAGCCAGCTCCAGAGCCTGAGCCTGAGCCTGAACCAGAACCCAAAGTAGAGGAGATAAAGCCTGAAGTTGATGAGAAGGTTCTGGAAGAGATGGAGGAGAAAGCACCGTCACCAGTACCTGTGGAGTCCCCACCAAACACACAGGAGCCTCCCAAGGTAAGACAGTTTGTCGTCAGTAAGATTATTTGAGGCTACAGTCAGAGGTTCGCTTGATTTTTATTTATCTAAACGGAAAGCAGAATGGATTCTCCTTTAACTGTGCAACATATGTAAAAAGACACATAAAACAAGTAAAAAGCTGTTTGTTTGAGATATTGGGCAACTTGAGGGAGATTACTTTCTCTACTAGAAGAGTTTACTCCATTCAATATATTCCAATATGGTGCAAAGATATACATAATATGCATTAAAATCTCAAATTTCAGTTATTTCAGTTATGGCAGTCATATGCTTGTAGCATACACATATATGTTATAGTAAGGTTTTGAGTGGTTTTGTTAACAGTGCATTTCTGCATCTCTCACAGACTTTCTCGTGGGCCTCTGTGACCAGTAAAAACCTGCCTCCAGTCGCCTCCTCTGGAATATCACCCCATGTTGTTAAAGCTCCAAGCTCACAGGTAACAACCTATTTAGAATTTTTATAACTAAAGTGGCCAACAGTCAGGACATCTTTAGTGGGTCACTGTATAACACACGGGCAAAATGTTTATTTTAATCATACATTTCATTTAAGATTAGATAGTAGTGAACAGCAGCAGTCCGACTTAACATAAAATTAACCACCTCACTTAGTTTTGCCAATGTATGATTTAAGCAAAATTAGGCTCTGCTCATTTCTGCAGGCACAGTCCCCAAAATAGTAATTTTACCTGCCAAGCAGAGTAGTTGCTTGTTGCCTTGCTTTAAACCATACAATAGGTAACCATCTCAGACCTAAACTGATTACCTTGATCCTGTGTATGTTTTTAATTTCATCCTTATTATTATGGACACTTCTCCCACTCAGCCCAGAGTCGAAGCCAAGACGGAGACACAGACGCCACCACTTCGGCCCAGAGATCAGCGCACACGGGACAGACCGGCTTTCACTCCACGAGGTCCCAGGCCTGGTGATGCCAACACTCATTACCCTGATTAAGAATATTCCACTTTTCTAGCTTTTCATTCGTTGATTCTTACTCCCTGTCTGTTTCTGTTGCTATTAGATGGTGTTGCATCTTCAGAGTCACAAACGGGAAAACCACACTTAAGTTTTGTTAACAAAGGTAAACATGACCCTTTGAAGTCGTACTTAAATAAATCTCCAATCCTGTTTGACTTTGATTTCTCAGTGAGAATGTTAAGATTTTGTTGTGATATGACACCTGCAGGTGGTCGGGGAGATGCAGAGTCTGGTGACACGGACAACAGGCGGATTGTTCGGTACCCAGACAGTCACCAGCTCTTTGTTGGCAACCTCCCACATGACATTGATGAGAGCGAGCTCAAAGATTTCTTCATGAGTATGTTTCTTCGAAAAACCAACACTTTTTCAATACATTTTCTAAGTTGTTTGAAAATCTTCTCAAAGCTGTTTTAGTGTAAATGTGTATTATGTTAATTAATTTACAGCATATGGAAATGTTGTGGAGCTTCGGATCAACACCAAGGGCGTTGGTGGGAAGTTGCCAAACTTTGGATTTGTGGTCTTTGACGATTCCGAACCTGTGCAGAGAATTCTGGGGGCCAAGGTAAAAGGGGCATGTATCGAAATTTCATTACCCACTTTCATTCACTCGGTGGTGGTTTGGTGACACACATTTCTGAAACTACTCCACATTTTCACATAGTTGAGATAAACCTCAACAGGAGAAGCCATTGTGTTTGAGAACACACATGTAATATTTATGTCAAAATGCAATGCCTTTAATGAATCAAGCTCATAAAATGGATATCTGAGGTTGTGTTCAGACCAACTGTTGAGTACAAAAACAAACATAAGTAAAAACCCACAAGAAGCTGCATCTCTCTCTACGAAGCAAATACACATATTCAATGGAAATAACTAAATTTAGAAATGCATACAAAGCAATTTCATTGTATATTTAAATATAAATATTAAAATAAGCTGACATGGCTTATTAAATGTGTTATAATTATTTCTGGGGATTTTAAATTCATTATTCAACAGAATTAAATGCAATGTATAAATCATATTTGTAATAGCTGAATTGATCTTTTGTAATGATGCATTGTATTCTTGTGAATTTTTTATGTTTATATAAATTGAGAATGGGACACGAACAGCAGGTATTGCCCACCTGGCTTTAAAGTGCTGTTTGTGTGACACACTTTCAAGGGATTCCTCTGAAAATCCGTGCACAATTTTCGAGAAAATAAAACCAACATATATGAGAACAGCATGGCTGACAATGTTGAGATAATAATATATATGTAATAGAAATAATCGCTTAAACCTATTTAACAAAGCAGTTTACCATCAATATGTGTCGGCATGTTTTTGATTGACCAATGCAGCCTTCTTTTTGTTGACCCTGCACCTGTCTGCAATGCAAGATTGGGCTCATTCAAATGACTGACTGGCTTTTTTTTTTCTTTCTTTAATAGTGTGAAAGTTGGTGTGAACACATTCCTAGAAATGATCACAGCCTTAAAATAGTTTCACTGGCAGGGACACAGAACATTGCTTGTCAGACCAATATGATACAGCAAGCTGACATGGTGGTGGGCTCTGGGACAGGGTGACAAACTTGTATGCAAACACGGTGAATGATGTGGGTTGTGAAATTGATTAATTGGAGAAATACCAAGGGCTGTTTTTTCTTGTAGTGACTGTGCTTTTCTCCCTGCAGCCCATCATGTTTCGAGGCGAGGTACGTCTGAACGTGGAGGAGAAGAAGAACAGGGCGGTGCGTGAACGAGAGACCCGGGGCGGAGATGACCGTCGGGACATGAGGCGCAACGACCGGGGCCCAGGAGGTTCGAGAGGAATCGTGGGAAGTGGAATGATGCGAGAGCGTGATGGGAGGGGACCACCACCTCGAGGCGGCATGGCCCCCAAACCTGGCATGGGCTCTGGACGAGGCTCTGGTGGTCAGGGAGAAGGTCGCTTCACAACCCAGCGCCGCTGAGAAGGGCACCACCTGCAGTGTGGAAGTAGTACCGTGTTCTTCATCTTCAACCGTTCTCGTTAACGAAAAGAAATCTTCATGTATAAACGTATATATTTGTTTTTTTTGTTTTTGATTTTATTTTTTATTTTTTGTTCCCTCTTTGCTTTGGAATGTGACACAGCCTGTCAACCTTTGTTTGTGAAATAGACAAAACAAAAATAAGCAAACAAAAAATTTCGCTTATTAGTTGTGAGCTGAGCATCCTTTTCGGGTATCTCAAGAATTCACAAACTTTAATTTGTAAATTTGTGAAAAAAGGCGAACCAACCAGGAGTAATCTGCCACATTAGGAGGGACTGATGAGACTTTTAACTACGATAATACAGCCCATCATTTGGAAAAGAGATTATATGCCTTGACTTAACTGGGGCGCTGCTTCACGAAATCCCTCTATTGCACATTTTATATGGTAGTTTTCTGCCCGTTACTGTTGGAAAAGAGTGAGATGCAAAATTTGTGCAGTTCCAGGGGAAAAGCTTGCCTTTTACTTTTTTCCTTTTGAGAGACCACTGCTTCAAAATTGCATAATGCACTCATCAATATGCACTAATGGGTACTTTTGTCGTATTACATTGACATCCATGCTCGGAACGCAGCTGGAGAGACCTGTTTTGTCTCAAAGCGATACGACTTTCCGAGGCAGGCCTCGCTCACAGCCTGTCTGCTGTGACGAATGTACTTTTCACACCTTTGACCCAAAACTACGCTTCAATTACTGCTGGATGGACAAGATGACAAGCAAATCTACATTATATTTTTCCTCATTTATAAATCGAAGAAAAACAAAAACGCTCAAATCCTGGACTTTTCACCAAACGAGTGGGGGGACAAGAGGATACACAAGTTGAACAATAGAAGAGTGGTGGTTATGATGGCGGCTCGCTCTTTTTTTGTTTTGTTTTGTTTTTTTTCTTCTGATTCCAGCTTTGTTTTTCTTCATGTTTCCTCCCCCCTGCCAGCTAGACCGTGAAACTGGGATGGACAACACCTTTCCTCCCTCTTCCCAACCTTCCTCTCCTTAAGTGCGGAGTAACAGAATAAATGTACAGCAAAAATCATAGTTTACTGTATGTTTTGTTTTCTGTGTATATTTTAATTTTTCTCTCTCGACTTGATAAAAGCATGAATGGTGCCTTCTATTTCACCTTTTCCAGTCTTACTAAAGCGGTTCGGGGCTTTCTGCCTCCTAATACGGAGCTGCTCATTTTTGAACTATTGATTTTGGGAGCATATATAAAAAAAGAAATTGCAGTATTCACACGTTTTGAGTTTTTCAGGTGCATATTTCATTTTTCCATACTGTTTTACTACCTAAGATGATCTGCTGTGAGTTTTATACATTTGTTTTGTATTGTGTCTGTTCTGGGTTTTGTAGAGACAATAGGTGCCTCCAGCTCTGTTTGATGTTAAAAGGTTAAGAGGTGCATCTGAAGAACAACTCCCCCCTCAAATAAAAGGTACATTAATGATGGTGGCAGTGAAATGCTTGCTCCTTGGTCTAACAAGTCATAGCTCTACACAACTGTGCAACTTAAGGTTTGCAGTTTGGAAAGATCTAATGTCTCACAATGTGATTCAGATTCTACTGATCCTTTTAGTCTGACCGTAGTTTTTGCAACTCATGGCAAAAAACAGAAAAGTTGTCGGACTTATTTTCTCAGCAATTTTGTAATGATCTGTGTGGGTGGGCTGGCTGTAGTTTCAGCCTGCACACTCACAAATTATTGTGCTCACTTTTCTAGCCATTTATGCATTTGTATTATCATATGCTGATTATCCATTTTGCTTCTTTTTTTTTTTTTTTAAGTTAATTTTCCATTGAAGGCAAGTCTGATCTTAATGCCATACTAGTCTCCCTGTTGTCCATTTTCTTTCACTGGTAGGTAGTGAGGGAGGGAGGGAAGACCTTTTGGTTTCAGCGGGAAAGGAAAACATGGCATACATAAGTTGTTATCTTTTTATTTTGTTATCTTGCACTGAAATGGGAAGTGAAATCGATGTAGCATTTTTCTGGACAAATATTCTAATGAGGTCTTCCTTGTCTGGTGGTATTGCACTATTTACAACATTTCTGGGACAATCTGTCATTTTGAACACGGACTCCAAATTTTTCATTTGGCAGTGGAAAAAATACTATTGCTCATCTTGTTCTCCGCATGAAGGGATATTTGCAGTTAAAACAAGATTTGATGTACAGACATGGCATATTTTCTGTAGTTTTCCACAGTAATGCTCGCCTACTCTCCCTTTGTAGTTGAGATTTAATATTTTCTGATGTGAAATTAGTTTTCAATAGAGACTTAATTTGTTACCATCAGCCTTTGATCTAATATTGCAGAGAAATTACAGCTCTTTGGTCCTTGAGTGTTATTAGCAGACAGTTTCTCATGGGTGCCTCTACCCTGAATGTTTATTTGTCAGGTAATTGCTTAACTTGAGCACTTGACTGCAATCATACTTTTTACAGCAATGGTCAGTAAAGAGGGTGACGAGCCATCATGCTTTCAGACCAATTTGTGCTTTTTACATAGTAGTGATGGTGAAATGTTTGAGGATATAAATTCACAGTTGGATAGTCATTATTTTTCACAGAGGGTTACTAATTACCCAACCTTTTCCAAACTTTAAAGGATCCTCAAAAGAGAATGAAAATATGCTGTAAATTAATTTTCCTGTGGTTGAAAATACAGCAGAGTGGATCCTCATTGTGAATCATTCCAGTCCTTTTTGAATGGAAATAGAAGAACCTTCTTGGCTTTAGCAGGTGTGGTAAACAGTTGGCTGCCATCTTAATTTTACTGTGTTTACCCTTTACTTGTTGCTAGTAAAAAAGTGTTGCAGGTGGAGAATCTTTTTTTGTTTGTTTCCTTCTTTTGTTCTTTTTTTCTTTTCCATTTTGAATGTGTTGGACTTAACATACAATAAACTACTGATATCAGCACCACTCATACCGTTTGTCATGTTTACAGGTTTCTCCATTAAAGAAAATTAATACGCTGCAAAACCTTAAAACAATATTATTTATTTTTATCACATATTCTTCACTTGAAGAGCCACGTTTTTGTGAAATCATATTTTCTTTGTAAGCCTCAAACATTGCAGATTCAGTGTCATTTGTCATCAAAGGAGGAAAACTTCCCTTATAGAGTATGCACTACTGCATGTAGTCATGGGACTTCGTAATCATAACATTGTGCCTTGAGCTTTCGCCTCTTGCTTATATGTGCTGTGCATTTGTGGGCCTAAAAGGAATAGGTCTGCGTGATTTTGCGATTTCGTGATTTTGTGGGAAATGTGTTACAGGAATAGTAAATGTTCTTGTCTGTGGTGTGAGTATTTTGGACATTCGTAACTTGTATGGTTTTGTACAGGTTATACAAACGAGTAGAGAAGAAAATAATTCAAATTTCTTAATAAATCCGTCCTCCGCCAGTTGGGCAAGTCACAAATCAAATGTGGTTTAATTAAATATAAAACCCACACTGTTAAGTGAAGCCTTTTTCTCTTTGCATCAAAGCTGTATATATATTTTAAATGTATTAACCACATCAACGTTCACTGATCAAAACTTCCCGTCTCTTTGTCTCCATTTTCGCTACATGCAGATTCACCTCACTTGCTACAATGGAGCAAGTATATAAGTAATTTTCTGAAGCCAATATGAGGCTTACAGACAGACCAGAAGCTTTGATTAATCAATTAAGATGCAGTGAATAAGTTCAAAGCACATGCACATACAGCAGGATATTGCAAGTTAATAGTAAGTGTTGAAATGGGATATACAGACCCTTTGTAAGGGTTGAACTTTGGCGGCCAGGCCACAAAAAAAAAAAGAAAAGTCAGCTTTTTGAATGCTTTATTAGTAGGAAACATGTTTGTTGGAAACATTTTTTTTTGGTGAGTAAATGAATGTTAAACAGAATGCAAGATTACAATAAAACCACACATTTCACCTTTCAGACATCCTTAAGTGGAAAATTAACTGCAATCGTGAATAATTGAAGACAGTTTTTCATTTACAATTAGTGCAACTAAAAGGTTCATTCTGTGCCATCCTCCAGCATTTTTTCAGTCATTATCCTCTTCAGATGATGTTTCACTTGATGCAGAAGCAAAGCTCTTGACCCCAATGGGATGTCGCTCATTTCCTGTTGGATTGCTTTTAGGGCTTGTTGGGAAGTGTTTTTCTTTCTGGAGATCCAAGAACCATCGAGGAGCCGGGAGATAACCAGAAGCACTAACAGGCAAGTGTGGAAGTGGCTGAACCCCTCCTTGCACAAATCGGTTGTTATCAGCACCCTGTCCGAATACATGAGAGCCTCCTCTGACTGGATACTGGAGGACGTAATAAGGCATGACAGGCTGGTAGAGGATATTAGGTGGAGGAGGAGCAGGTCTCGGTCCTGGTGTTTGGACAGGGAATGGAGGTGGAGAGGTCAAAGGGTCATCAACGTCAGGAAAAACCTGACATGGAAGGTTTTCATTTCTTGTCTCAACAGCAGCTGCGTTTTTCACAAAAGACCCTGAGAAAAGAAACAATATAAACATGATTCATCATCATTCACTGGGATTGATAATCTAAAATTGGATTGTTAAAAAATATGCTAATCTCATCATACCTTGTTTGATATTTCCAGAATCGTCTTGTTGGTAGTTAACAAGGCTGTTCCTGACAGGAAGAGCTCCTTTAAGAAAAAAAACAGTATTTGTCTTTTGTTTTCCATCACAAGCATTTTTTAAACACTAATGTTTGATACTAACTGAATTGATCTTATTAATGTAATATTACATTACATTAAATTATTAAATTAAATATTCAATAAAATATATTGTATCTTGTCGAAGATTTAAAAATCTGAATCAAACAATGCAATACCTTAAATTACAATTAATAAACTTAATAATGAATCAATTAAGTTATTATTATATTTATTCTAACATCTAAGAAATCTGAATTTAATATATAAATATAATATTGGAAAATTACATAACAATTTTTAAATTAAAAATATGAATTAAATCATTTATATATTTAGCCTAAAAGTAGTCAATAAAGTCAAGTAAATTTTATTTAAAAAATCCTAAAATTTAACTTGAATAGCTTTATGATCTGAATGACACAAGACACCCTCTATTTGAGGACATGACATCAGTGTTAATGCTTTTACTTTCTGACAGTCAGTGATTAAAAACATCTCTGTTTGCTGAACAGTATGTTTTAAGTGATAAAGAACGATTGCTGAGATGAGTCTTACCTGTGTTCAGTGAGCACAGAAGAAGAATCAGAGCTGCTGTTGTGAACAGGTCCATCGCTGACAGAAAATGTTCCCTGAAGACCCTATGAGAAGCTTTTTAAAACAAGAGATGACACCTTATTTGTTTTCCTAATTTATTTGTGTAATGACTCAGGTGTTGTATCACTGTACTTTAATTACTTTAATTACTAAATGTACTTGAATCATCTTGTCTGTATTTTTATTTTTTAAGGTTCACTGAAAAAATGTCTGAGCTCAGCTCAGCGCTGCGGCGCTGTGAGTCACACAAGGTCGTGTATATGTTTTTTCAAGTTTCAAGATTACATTTTGAATCTAAACCAACATAAATAATATTACAGGGCTTCTGTGCTAATCCAACAACACTGATGATAATGAAGACTAATGACCCATGGCCTTGCTTAAAACTAGTTAATTGCCACAAATTGCTTTAATTTAAAGGACACTGGACCCAAAAAACAAATACATATTTTTCCTCTTTCGTGTAGTGCTATATATTAGTCCAGTGTTATATTGGGCACAGAGCTTTTCCATGTATATATTGTGACTTAATGGAAATTTGCTTGCGGTGCTGAAATTGTCAATAAAAAAACCCCCAGTAAATTGATATTGACCTTGTGATCTGTGGAGTCATATAACTATTGAAACTATTGTCTTGAGTGTATTTCCTATATGAAACTTCTAAAAAAAAATGTCTATACATTTTGTTGTTGATGTTATTGTTGTTGGGGTTTTTTTTGCTTTTTGAACACCACAAACTAAGTGCCAACTAGTCCCATTATATTTAGGAGAAGGCATACATCTATATCGATATCTTTATCAGCTTTTTCTTGCCCTTTAAATCTGTGAACTCAACCGTCTGCTGATCAGCCACGTATCGCCACGTCTGCGCGCATGCGCAGTGCCCTCACATTGGTGTTCCGGGGTCGATCAGTCAGTGTACACAGTAAAAAAAACATCACTTTGTACCTCTATTCATTTTTTTATTCACATAGTTATCACACGGACCACTGAGAGGGGAGTCTAAGGGTTTATTCAGGAGGGAGAGACGCTTTGAATACGGCACTGAGAGGACGTCTGTAAGGATGAACTTCTTCAGAGGAGTGATGGGTGGGCAGACAGCCGGGCCGCAGCCGTCCGGAGCGGAGACGGTAGGAAACCAGCCCGGCTAGCCGCAGCTTGCTGCGGCGAGCTAACACTTCCACGACCGATAAACCGAAACGAAACACGTCAGCAGTAAAACATCTGTTAATACACCGAGAGTCTATTGTTTTCTATTAAATAAAAACCCTGAGTGACATGATAAGAGGTTGGGGCCTCCCTAAATAGAACCAACGAGCTAACAGAATGCTAATCAGCTAACGTAGCATAACTGTCAGCAGCAGTATGTCTGACATATCTGCTGTTTCTCTACGTGTAGCTGTAATGAATAGGCAAATGAATAAAAGACAACCGTCTATTATTACCTGGCAGTTATCATTCCCTCAATAAACAACCTTACAAGTTCTTCTAAATACATTCATATCCAGTTACATGGATATAATTTAAGGCCATTAGTATATCATAAATTATAGGCCTAGTTTTGCTATGCCCTTTCCTTAAGATGTGAAGCAAAAGGGTCACTTTCGTTAACATTTATCTCTGTATTAAACAAATGATATTCTGAGCCTTGCACGTGTGATTTTCTTTACTCACAGGCAGAATAAACTGTGTTAGTCTACTGAGTGCGTTTTTAAATTTTACCACTATTTTACCACTGGACTGAACAGTTAATTCCCCCCTGGAACAAACCTATGGGATGCATGCAGAGAATTTCTGGCATTGCAGGAGTGGTGTAGCTGCATAATCAGATCTTTGTGTGCAGACATTCCTGTTTTGGTTTTTCACACAGGCAGAATGTCTCTCCTGCAGAATTGTGCATTTAAGAAGCAGTTAAACATTAATACACTCTTTGGAAAATTGGTAAATCATATGTAAAATCAATTTGCTGTTTTATCAATTGATTCTTGTCTCATTCTACAGTGTAGTGTTTAGTGCAATATATGCTCCTTGACCTTGTCCAGAGACATTTGATTAAATCTGTCATTTAAGTCAGTGTTTCCCTTACTCCTTAGATAAAAAAAAACCAATATGGATATGTTCCAAGTTCAATGTCTCAGCTGGTTGTGACCATATTAAACAAAAAAGATCAATTTCCTCTCCAGTAACCCACAAAGCTTTGCCAACAACTTAATTTATGGCACTCCATGTCTGATTTGCAAATGCCCCCACTATTAAAGGTAGAGTCTGCAGGTGGAGTCTGAGAAAGATTGTTGATATATTCAACTCAACACCCAAACATACCCAGCCTTGCACCCCTGTCAGCTGTCCTTCAGAGCATTAGCCTCTGCCAGACCTACTGCCCCTTTTGCCCCCACTGATTTTCTATTGAAACATTTAGTGAATTTGACCTTAGGTGAACTCTTAAGATGTGTAATACTCAATCCAAATATCCACAGATGTCATCGTACATACCATACTATCAACCAGACCCCTTAAATCCTCCCTGAACCCCCACCTCCTCTGTATGCATTTATCTTTGGGACCTTAGTCAAAGAAGTGAGAGGGAAAAAAACTGCTTGGGCAGGTTTTCTCCATTTGGTCTGTGATTGTCCCATTTTAGGGCTCAACTATGACAACCACACAACCACAACATGCAATAGATGTGCAAGCTGAACCACACTAATGCATACATCCTCAATTCAGACATCCCAGATGACACTGCCACTTCACCTTGGGCTCTAATGTCTGTACTGTTAAATATCTTTAAGGCGCATTATTGCATAATACTCTCTTAATACTTGTGTGAGTATTATTTTCATGTTTTTTCTCTGCATTTTCTTTTTTTGCTTATAGTTTTTGCAGTATAATGATTCAATACAGTTTTTTTGTATATGAGGCATAACAAATAAATTATGATTCTTCTCTCAACAGATCCAGAAGTTGTGTGACCGAGTAGCCTCCTCAACACTGCTAGAAGACCGCAGAGATGCTGTCCGGGCGCTAAAGTCCCTCTCCAAGGTAAAAACCAGTGCAGTAGAAATACTCTGTTGCCAATTTATAAGTAACACCTTGCTAAACCTTAATCTATAACAGTCGTCCTATATTCCTGTCAATTTTGTTTCTAAAAGTGGTGTGTTTTTTTTCTAATTATATTTATAAAAAATCAAAATCTTACAGTCATTGATATAATAGGGTTGGATTTACTAGAAACATTGCTAAGTATACATAGTTTATATAGCAGTATTGAACATTTGAATATTAGCACCTTCTTAGCATTGGGGTTTATGGTAGGGCTGTTATATTTGACAGCATTATTTCTTTCTTGGTAGATATTAAAAACTGGCAACTACATGAATCATTGTTTGTGTTAAGCCACATCAGACATGCTTCCAGTACCTTTTCCATTCACTATATGGTTAGTGTATTTTTTTTTTTTTTTTGTTAGAGGACATACGGTAGCAGTAAAAAAGAAAACCTTGTTAACCTGTTTTACAGTCAAATCAATGAGACAACACATTTATTTTTATATTTAAGGTTTTCTTCTCTGTCACTCTGCCACTGTCATAAAATGTACTGATCATTCACATAGATCTTACCAAAGCCACATTTCAGTCCGTTTTGTTCTTGGATGCTACATCAACCATGAGTAATGAGTTTATCAGCCATGAATAAGGGGATTTGGAGGCACAGGGCTGCACATGAACACACAGTGGTGTCAGTGCTGCTCAGAAACACACAGGCGGATGTACTGGCTTCCTGAATGTGATAACAGATGCAATACAAGGTTCATGATTGTTGTTTTTCTTTGTCCACAAGGATGGAAATTCCAGTGGAAATTCCATTCATTGATTAAATGAGTAAAAATTCATGTACATCTGTAGTTTATGTGGTTTAAGTGAAGGATGCTGTAAATTTATTAAAAAAGGTTGTATTTCTATTTTCATATATGCAACATTTCCTTGATAAAAATGTTAATATAAAAAACAAAACAACAACAACAAAAATAACACATTTGGTTTACAAAGCATCACATGGTTTAGGGGCCCCAAAAAAAATAATTGTGATCTACTGCAAAGGTACGGACTACCCACACCTTTTGTTACAAGTGTTCTGTGTTTAAACAGTGTCTATTATTAAATAAAAATTTGGACTGTCATTCAAACTTTGAATGCACATTTATGTAATTGCACATTTAAAATAAAGAAAGATAAAAATGATAAGCTTTTTACTGGTCTTAAATCGGGGGATATTCATTTACTGTAGCTGCTCAAGAGTCATAATTAAAGGAGCATGATAGGTAACAGTGATACAAGATAAAAAACAAAGTACAAATAGTATAAAATAATAAAGGTATATACATTATATCAAAGATAAAACAAGACAAATATACAAGTAACATCTATAAACATCATATACACCTCTAAAGTTTGCAGGTACATCCATGATAGTTATTGCACAGAATTAGGGCAACCCAAATATGGCATTTATTATTTTACCAAAATACTAAAAAGAAATAGAAGAACTAGACTCTGCTTCTTTGATAGCTATTCTTTATAGTTGTATTTTACATTTTTTTTACCTATTATCTTGTGTTTCTTATATTTTGTATATTCAACACTTTCCTTGTTATAAAAGGCTTTACAATAAAACTGTCTTCCCTGCTGATTCGTTTGCAGAAATATCGCATGGAAGTTGGTACACAGGCGATGGATCACCTAATTAACATACTGCAAACTGACAGGTATGTTTATATAGCATGTGTGTTGAATTTCCGTTCAGAGAGCTTTGACTCAAGTTTTGTTCACAACGAAATCTGTACTTCTTCTCACACGCTGCTATTTCCTGCAAAATTCGAGAACATTCGTGTCATTATTCAAACACAAAGAAATAGATTTCACTCATATTTACAAGGAATAAAATAAGGCCCAAAAAAATAAGATATAGGACTTGTCAGTGGTTAAAAAGTAAATAATGTAAACATAATAACACTGCTTTTTCCTGCTGCTTCAACAGGTCTGACTCTGAAATCCTTGGCTATGCTTTGGACACACTGTATAACATCATCTGCAATGATGAGGAGGAAGAGCAAGGTATTGAACCCTCATCTTATGAATAGAATCAATGAAATTCATCATAAATTGATTCTAGTAATTTGAAGATAATTCCCTTGAATTGTGCGGCTACTGAAAACAGCCATTGTTTTGTTTGCAAGGTTAATTAAAGTTAATCGGAGTAGGAGCGTTCCCCTCTGCTGTTCACTGATATTGACTGCATCATGTAAAGATTCTCATCTTTCTTTTCTCTTTCATGTTTTTAACTCAACAGATGAATCAGAAGGTAAAACTCCTTGACTGTGCATGATGCCCCCCCCCCTCTCTTTAACCACAAGCAGCTTTAATGAATCAAATGTTGTTTCTGGTTTGGTTGTTGACACCTGCTGCAGTGCACAGACTGTAAAAAGCTGATGAAACTCAAGGCTGTGCTTTGATTTTATGTCATGGCGTATCATCAGCTGATTTTTCAGAGTGGTTGAAATGAATGCTAGCTTTTGGGTGAGGCTGTAAACTTTCCTCCCTGCCCTCGCAGACGCAGTAACCCCTATCCCTGCCTCAGGGAAGCATAAGAATGCTTCCGTGCCTGGTCAGTACTGAAGCCAAGCTGTTCCTGCCCGTAGTTTTCTAACTGCTATTTAACTAACTTCACTAAACTCAGCTAGTACCAGAGAAGTGTCTAGAAGGTGTTTGGGTTGTAACATGAATGCTTCACTAATACCATCACGTCCCCAAACCCCTGTTTGTTCACTTGTTGTTTCTCATTGCTCCTCTTTTCCCCAGACATTTTAATGCCTGGTTGTTTTATGCACTGTTGCGGTGAAATTACACTGATGAATCTGTTGCCTTCAAGAATTTCCCTAATATCTGTCCAAAGTAAATCACCTTCACGGTTGTTGTGTTTAGCTTTTCTTTTGAGAACTGTATATCGAATAGTTTGAAGCTTCATTGACTTGTATTTAAATTCTAAATCAACATTCGACAACCATTAGGCTATGTTGATATAATTAGGATTAACTCTTTATTGAATACGAGTCCAGTGGTGGCAGTCAAGGAATGTTTGCAACTTGTAAAATCAAAATCAGCTTTTCTGCTCCAACAGAGCCCCATCTTTTTTATTTTTTTTTGTATAGTGAATAATAAAAATATAAATCGTCTCAACACCCTAATGTAAAATTAAAGTAGAATTAAAAAATATAATAATGGAAAAAGTACAAGAATGCTAAAAAATAAATACCTAAATACTTAATAAATACATATTATTTTGATGTTACATATAAATAAATAGGTAAACTATATATTGATTTTATAAACACATGTAGAGATAGAATTTATAAAAAGTATAGAAAAAAATAATATTAAATGACAAGAAATATGAAAAAACTGATAAATTCTAAAATAAAATAAATACATAACTAAACTATATATTTTATTTGATCATTAATAACAGTTCTATATCAGTGGGGTTCATTTTTTCTGTATAGGTCAGAAACGGTTGCCATATAACGTATAACATTTTCTGTGCGCAGCTTTTTGTAAACTAGCAATGTTTTTTCAGATGTTAAATTATGTTCATGGTCTTTTTTCCAAACCTTAAGTGTTGGAAGAAATGTTTGCCACTATTTAATCATTATAGCAGTTTCTAATTTTAATTTTCCAATGCTGCAACCAAAATTACATTCATCTTCATTTTCTTGGGTTTGCAAACAGAAATCTTAGAGATGAGAGGTGAGTATACACTCAGGCTCAGTGCAGTGGTGTTCCTAACTAGCGTATCCCAGCTTATCCCACGTTAAGTGTTTATTCCACAGTAACACCCCTGAGCTCACCCTGTTCAGCCTCCCACCCAGCTGTCCCCCCATCTGTGTGTCACCCCATCCCAGAAGGCGTGTTCACAATTATCACCCTGAGCACATGCACATTTCTTGAATGTATTCACATACAATGTTTAAAATAGAAGAAAACCACTAGTAATGAAAACTGGGAAATGTTTGAGAAGTTGCAGATTATTAATAGTTATTGTTGTGTAACTTGGGCTGATTATTATGAACAATCCAACTGGTTCCCACACTAGACCCCTCCTGTAGTATTTATTGTAGACATTACTAACTTCAGCTCCATTTTTCTTCACAGATGAGGCTGCACAGAAGCAGGCAGACGACCTGGGAGCCCAGTTCACAGACCAGTTTGTGCAGGATCCTGAACATGTGACTCTGCTGCTCACTCTGTTGGAGGTGCTGAGCTGTTTCTGCTCCAATTACAAGAGATAAGATACCACTGTATTTATCAGAAAACTGACTGCCATGTGTTTGCATTTAAATTATTTTTATGTTTTTTGTATAGGAGTTTGACTTCCATGTACGTTGGCCTGGAGTGAAGCTGCTGACTGCTCTCCTGAAGAACCAGGGTGTCCAGGTGCAGGGTATCATTCTGGTCAGCCCAATGGGTGAGTGTCTCCTCTACACATCTCATGAAGCTTGTTGTCTATTGTAAGAGTTTTACTCACCCTCAGTTTTGTATCAACATTTGTGTCCCTTTTAGAAGGGAAAAGTTGAAAATTGACACAAAAAGATGAGTCAGTTTGTTATTGCTTCTATGCGAGCATAAACATCATTAACAAAGTTTTACACTTAGACGCTACAGGTAAATAAAATATTTTTAAACTTAAACACACCACCATGAAATGTCCCCAGTTTATTCTTTACGTTAAGAAAATATATTTTTGCATTACATGTTTACACAGAAATGTTACGTTAAGAAATGCAAATAAGGTCTGAACTTATTAAACCTGTGCTAATTTTAATATATATATAATGGCATAATGATTTTATTGATTTATTTTTAGATTCAAAAACATTTTGCATAGATAAATTGGCTTCTATCATAATGTAAATCAGAAAATGCTGTCAAAAGCAATAAAAAACCTTGTTATGTATGAATGTATGAATGATTTATAGACAGACCTCTCTGTAAAAAACCTCCAAAATAAAATGGGAATAAAGCGTTTAAGTCTGGAGTCTGTAAATTGAGCTGAAGGTAATATTATGGCTAACAGCATTAGAAAGACTCATTTTGAGTAAAAAAAAAATTAAGAAGTGGTATACTTTGAGGAAATGACTATTTGAAGTCAGTGAAATATTGAATCTGATTCACAGCCACAACAATATAGAAACATATAATACACATAATATTGAGCAAAGAGAGGAAGCTCTCTGAAGATTCCTTTGAAAACGTGGTTCAGAATATGCTCGTGGAACTTTACGCTGCGATCAGTTGTTATCTTTTAGTGAATTTAGGTTAGATCTACATCATCATCTAATGTTTAAAAATACGAAAATAGCCCAAAAAAGATTTAACAATAGAAACAAAACAAACCAAGTCATAGAACACCGGCTCAGATTTGTTCATAAATGCAACAACAGAGCTAACATCAATAATGTGTATTAAAAACAATCAAGAAAATTCCAGAGTGTGCAAAAAGCATTTCAACTTTGAATTTGGTCTTTTTTTTGTAGTAAAAGGCACTAAATTAATTGAAATTGTCTCCCAGCCTTTAACATTTGGTACTTTTTCCTGAATCCACTGTAACAAAAAGTTTCATCATTCAATACAAACCCCAACTTCTTGTTTCCATTTGCAGGTGTGTCCAGATTGATGGACCTTTTGGCCGACTCTAGGGAAGTTATTCGTAACGATGTGAGTACTTGCCCCTTTTTTTTTTTTTACATTTTGTAATAAACCACTAATCTGTTGTGACTGACTACACTAACCCCCAAAGCAGCCACCTGCAGAATTGATTTTGGTCTTAAATGTACTACTGTATTTTCTGGACTATAAGCCGCACCTTAAAGCCGCTGAGTAATACGTACTGTTATTCACCATAACATTACAGTGTGTGTGTATAAGGACCCCAAAATGGCACCTGTCAAGAGACACGGTTACAACGCGGGCTCAAACATTTAGCGGTATCAAACTGTGTGGTTTTTTTATGTGTTACAACTGAATGAGGTCGGGAGTTATTGTGAATACGCTCATTAACCTTTGAACAATGTTTAGAGTTATTGTGAACGTGTTTAATAAAGTATGACTGACTGATTTATCCGACTGTTCGCCTCATACACCATATAGTCCGGTGCGCCTTATATATGAAAAAAGATCGAAAACAGACCATTTATTGACACCCTGGCTTATAGTCCAGTGCTGCTTATAGTCCGGAAAATACGGTAATTAAACCCCCTTTGTCAGATGTATGATGACCTGTTTTGGCTTCCTTCAGGGCTTGCTGCTGCTTCAACAACTGACCAAAAGCAACGCTGCCATTCAGAAAATTGTGGCATTTGAAAATGCATTTGAGCGCCTTCTAGATATCATCACAGAGGAGGGCAGTAGTGATGGAGGTATTATTGTTTGGAAGTTCTGTCATTTTCTTTCGTTTCCTGCAAATATATTTGTGAGATTGTTGTTTTATTTATGTCCTGATGCATTTCTTCTTCCCTCTGTGCAGGTATTGTGGTGGAGGACTGTTTGCTGCTGCTGCTCAACCTACTAAAAAACAACAGCTCCAACCAGAACTTCTTCAAGGAGGGCTCCTACATTCAGAGGATGAAGCCCTGGTTTGAGGTTGGCGATGATAACTCTGGCTGGTCTGCACAGAAAGTCACCAACCTCCATCTGATGCTGCAGGTAAAATGGAGCAATCATGTTAAAACATATTATTACACTCCTTATTGTGTTTGTGCAAAAACATACAATGACCAGGCTCAATATTAAAATTAGTTTATAATTCCTACTTACATTCTACAAATCCAAACATGTACCAACATTTGTACCATGCAGTCATTGCCAATGTATGCATTTAAAAAGGGATAAAAAGATCTCATTGGTATTCTTACACAAAATAATATACATTAGCTATTGCACATTAGGGTTGTGGTGTAAAATGGGGGCTGTAATTTCAATTCATTGTTCATTATTGTGATAGCTTTGTGATAAAAAGATAAAAATGTTGCTTTAACCTATTTATGGACAAAACAAGGAGAACATTTGAGATGTTGTTTTGCTTTAATCTTTCACAATGTTGTGTTTCCCAGTTGGTGAGAGTCATGGTGTCTCCAGTGAACTCTCCTGGAGCCACAGCCAGCTGTCAGAAGTCCATGTACCAGTGTGGCCTGCTGCAGCAGCTGTGCACCATCCTCATGGCCACTGGCGTGCCTGCTGACATCCTCACTGAGGTAATGATGATAAAGAAAGTACTACCCAGTATAAAGAAAAGTAGTTGTTTACTCAGATAGCTTGGCTGTTTTGATTCAAGCTTGTGATCCGCCTACTTCCTTTCAGACCATCAACACTGTATCAGAGGTCATCAGAGGCTCGCAGGTCAACCAGGACTACTTTGCATCTGTAAATGCTCCTTCAACCCCACCGAGGTGAGACACAGCCAACAAACTAGAATAAGAAATCTCAGCTGACCCAACTTTCTCTCTAATTTTTTTCTTCTTCTGTCCTAAGACCGGCTATCGTGGTGCTGCTCATGTCCATGGTGAATGAGAGACAGCCGTTTGTGCTTCGCTGTGCAGTCCTCTACTGTTTCCAGTGTTTCCTGTACAAAAACCAGAAGGGACAGGGGGAGATAGTTGCGACGCTGCTGCCCTCCACCATCGACGGTCAGTTACACCAAGTGGAGAAATTAGTGTCATTATGGTGTCATTATCATACATGTTATGTTATGTAATGAATATGTTTTGCTGTTATTTTTTCAATGCATTTTTTGTACAAAAAAACAGTCTCCAGTAGGTTAATAAGTAACAGCAATATTGGCAATGGTGATTTTTTTTTTTTTTCCAACAAAAATACATTTTCATGACTCTTTCATGAATGCAGTTTTAAAGCATCCTTGACTTATTCTATTGTGAGAACTTCCAGACCTTAGAAAAATAAATAAATAAATAATTAAAAAAGGAGAAATTAAATGAAACACGGGCCCCACGGTGGCGCAGTGGTTAGCACTCATGCCAGCAGTGCTTGGTGCCGGGGATTGTGAGTTCAAATCCCGGGCGGTGAGGAACTTCTGTATGGAGTTTGCAGGTTCTCCCCGTGGGTGCATGGGTTTACTCCGGGTACTCCAGTTTCCTCCCACAGTCCAAAAACCTGCACATTGGGTGAATTGGAAACGTTAAATTGACCGTAGGTGTGAATGTGCTCTGTGAAGAGCCGGCTGAGATAGGCACAGCCTCCCCGCGACCCGGGATTACCCGGATAAAGCGGTTAAGACAATGAATGAATGAATAAATGAAACATAGAAATAACAATATACATATAAGAAAGAACAATATTGGTAATTATGACAATGTTTGTCATAAGTTTGTTTTTCCTACTGAGATAGATTTTTGTGACACTGAGCAATTCAATGAAGTATGTTGATTGGTAGTAAAAATATTCTGTGTGTATTATTATGTGCAATCATTTTAGCTTTTTTGTGGCATGACATTTATTTTTTAATTTATTATTTAGTTAATACATTTGTCTTTTGTTTGGACATCTTTTAACAGTTGTATAAAAATTTTGTTTTTGTCATTAAGCAGATTTTGCAGAATGCAGTTAACCGTGCACACTTTGAGATGTTTATAATTTTGTATTTATTCACAGCTATTTATTTACATTTCCTTTTTTTCTGCAGCTAATTCCATCTCAGCGGGCCAGCTGCTGTGTGGAGGCCTGTTCTCAGCGGACTCTCTGTCCAACTGGTGTGCTGCTGTGGCACTGGCACATGCCCTGCAGGACAACCTCACCCAAAAGGAGCAGCTGCTGAGGGTCCAACTGGCCACCAGCCTGGGAAAGCCCCCAGTCTCCTTGCTGCAGCAGTGCACCAACATCCTCTCGCAGGTAGGCTATAACAGGGGCATTCAACTGCTGAAATGAAGAAGCTGTGTGTCTGGGTAGAAGGGATTTCTTTGGGTTAATGTCAACAAGAGTGAATAGAACAGTGTCACATTATTGTGGTTTTGCAGGGAGATAAGATCGTCCGGCGGGTAAGTAACGTGTGTCTGTGTGTTTGGGCGGCACCTGTGCTGGTTTTTTGGCTTGGCATCTGTAGTAGAGGTCTGGTTGGCCCACATGTTTGGGGATCTTGCTTCCCTTTAACTCCTTACTACCCCTTCTTTGCCCCTAACTTGTGGCTATGACCCCGCTCTTCCTCATCAGGGTGGCACACCACACCAAACGATTTGGAAGCTCTCACAGTGTTCACTCATGGGGAGGCATTGAAGTTGACATCTGACAGGAGTTTTGAGAAAAGTGACATAGCAGCTATTTTGTTGTGGTTCTGTCGGCTTAACACCTGCTTTGAGCTGTGACGTTGCTTTGTTTGCTGTGCTGTCAGCACATAACTGTGTGTTCAGGAAGTGTGCCATGGCAGCTTTTGGGATTTTTCCTGTCCGATGGAGAGATCTGCACTTGTCTTCTCTTACTCACATATACCTACTTACAAATGCACAGTGCCAGTGTTAGAAGATTCTAGTTAGTGCTGCCAGCAGGCACGAGTTTGGAGAAGCAGGCAGAAGCTATCTGTTAAGGACTACACAGTATTGTAAACATTTAGACTACTTCATCTTGCAGTCAGACTGCCTGATAGGGAAAAGAAGCAGCTACCTATTCTCTCTTTAGGAGATGTCCATGTTTTAGCTAGACTTGCAGAATGTTGTAGCTGACTGAAAAGGTAAAGGCCTCAGTTCACTATAACCTGGGATAGTGAACGGAATGGTGGGATTTAAGAGCTTGGACATCTAGAAGTAGTATAATAGACAATGGCAAGAATAACTATTCAAACCCTTAGAAAATAGCTAGTTTTCTGCCGTAATATGCCATTAATTGTCATCTGATCTTCATCTTGCTACTGTAACTCCTGCTCCTGTCTGCTGAAACGAGACTGTGGATATGGTTCAGACATCTGAACAGGTTGGAAGTACTCCAGTCACATTCAACTTAGAGAAAACCAGTTAGACCAATGCAGTACATTTCTATCGCTCTGTCCTATGAATCCAGTGGCTGAGAAGAATGTAGCCTGTAAACATCGAGAGTTAAAGGTGTGGATGTCAAATCTCATTGTAACTGTGGTTTTCAGAGTTGAAGGAAGGGACATGCCTTCTTTTTTCTTACTTGCTCTCTGATTTAAACTGTCTTTAACTTGGGGCGATCACACTGAGACGTGTTGTTGTAGGTGAGGCTGCATTTGAGACCAATGCCACCACTGATTTAAGAGGGAAATTCATTGGTAACCTATATAGTAAGTTTTTAGACTGGCAGAAATGTACCCTTTGTTATGTGGATTATTGTGCATCATTTTTTATGCACTGCGAAAGTTACTCTATGGGCACATTTGCAAACATAAAACTTAAACTGAAATAATATTTAACATTGTTATACATTATCAAAATTGTACAAACAATGTATTGTCATAAAATTATTTTCAGGCTTTACCAAAAAGTGTTTGAATAATGGGGTTTGAATGAGTTCATCGTAGTTGAATACTGTTCACATAAGTGTTTTCCTATATATTTGCGTCAAAACTGTTGGTTTAAATAGAAAGGATTGCTCTTGCTGGCTGTGATTGGTTGCCTGGGCCAAGTGTGACAACAGATTACAGTTACACACTGTGCCTTGTATTGGAAAGTTGTGAAAATTTGTAATGTCACTGCACGTCTAAAAAATGCTAAAAAATGTTTGGTGTGGCACCAGATGCAACAGCAGTCTCAGTACGAATACCCCTTTAGGCTCTAGTTATAACAGTCCCATTCAAACACAAAGAAACACAGAGTATTTTTTTATTTATTTATTTTTTATTTTGCCAAGACCAATGTTTGTTCATGTAATACTTGTGGTCACTTTCCTGTCTTTTTTTTTCCTCTTCATTTTTGCATTACGTCACATTTGGAGACTAAATCTGAAAAGGTGATTTTCGTAAGTTTTTGTAGTTTGTAATGCTGCTAAGTACTCCCCCACACCCTCATCAGTCAGATCTCCATACTTACTTTTAATGTTTCACTTTGAGGAGAGAGGTCTTCTCTTTTTAAAGCATGACGTGCATTAAGTTTTAATGCACCAGCTTCTTAACAGCCTACAGTATAGAGTTTATTATATTTGCCTCTGCACTGTCTATCAGTCTGTATTGATTTTCATTACTTTGCATTGCCACTCCATGAAAATCATTCTTTCTTTTTCTACAGCTTATTGAGATCAATTGTTCTTCATAATTTAATATCGACCCAGGGACTAATTTATATGAAAAGGAAAGAAGATCCAGGTTGAAGTCTGTCTCAGATCTGAAACCTGTTTCTTAAAGCTGTTTTCGTGGAAATGCATGGTTGCTTTTTCAGTTTTTTCTTCATTTCCTGGGTTTTGCTTTGCATGTGCCAATAGCTGAGACACAGTAAAATTTTAATTAAGATTTCATGATATTTGGATTGCAAGTCATCAGCTGCTCACAGTGGATAAAACTTGAACCACTGATTACCACAACTAATTGAAAATTGTGAAACTGGAGGTAAAGCCAATGGTTCAAGGGCCAAAGGACTTTGATTTCCTAATACAGTTCATCTAACCTGGTTTGAATTGACTGAATATGATGATTTATGTTAATTAATTTGTCCTTGTTTTTTTGTTCTTGGTAACCTCATTAACATTAACTAATGTTTGATGTGATAAAATGCTGAGTTAAGTGAGTTAATTTAACCACCTTTTTTTTATTCAACCAAAATGTCAGTATAGGAAAAAATCTGGCTTAATTTCAGAAAAGTTTTTTTTTTTTTTCACCAACTCATATTCAAGCATTATGTTGCCATTTTTTTTAGAAACACCCTCGCTTTACTTAAGCTTTAAACTTTTTTTATTTATTTATTTAATTCACTGACAATTTGGTTGTTTTTTTCTGCATATTATAAGTTTGTCTTTTCAAGAAAATATGTAAATTTTTGCTAAATCAATCTCTTGATCTGGGCAATATCCAAAAGAATTATTATTTAAAAAAAAAAAACAGAATTATTGAAATATAATTTGCCACTCTGATCCTAGTCATGGTCATGTGCTATTTTGTACTTTAAGGCCAATATTAAACATCTGATTCTTCATTCTTGGGTCAAAGTGTTTAAATATCTCTAGAATATTTATAAATTTTGACTCATGTCAGCAATTTCTGCTGTCATATTGAACTTTGTTTTCCTTTCTTTTCTCTGCAGGGCAGTAAAGTGCAGACCAGGGTGGGCCTCCTCATGCTTCTGTGTACCTGGATCAACAACTGTCCAATCGCTGTCACTCACTTTCTACACAACCAGGAAAACGTTCCCTTTGTATCCTTAAAGCAGCTTGTAAACCACCCACCAAGTTCAATACAATTTAGTTAACAAACCGTTACCTTTGATTCTGTCCTTTAAACTGATTGGTGTGCTAACAAAGCAGATTGTCAGTAAGAATGTATGGTTGCAGTAGGCTGGTTTAAAGAAACAGCGGTGTGCTTGCGTGTGAAACTGGCTGGTGCTGAACGGATCCTTGACTCAGTGTGACTGATTGCAGCTGACAGCTCAGATCTCTGAGAACTTGGGAGAGGATGAGAGGCTGGTGCAGGGCCTGTGTGCACTGCTTCTCGGCATCTGCATCTATTACAACGACAACTCGCTGGAAAACTACACCAAGTAAGTGTCGGCTCACACACCGAAAATAACTCACATTTACATTAACAACTGCAGTGGAAGTGCTGTCAAGAGCCTGTAAAACCAACAGGCGATAAAATATTGGTGGCTGTGGATTGTGTGTTGGGATATAAAGCAGCAACCTCATTCTGATACCCTCATTACTCAATGTTGGGGAAGAGTAACTTAATTTACGTGTTTAAAAAAACAAAAGTGAGTAGTACCACTACTTAAGCCATATCTGGTATTTCACAAAAGGCCACGTCTTTGTTTACGCACCACAATGGAGAAAAGATGAAATAATGACAGCACATTGTCCGTTAAAAAGTGGTGTGCTTCTATGAAACCTCTTATGTCCTTTGTTCTCCACAGAGAGAAGCTAAAGCAGCTCATCGAGAAGCGGATTGGAAAGGAAAACTTTGTTGAGAAGCTGGGCTTCATCACCAAACATGAGCTGTACTCGCGGGCAGCCCAAAAGCCGCAGCCCGTCTTCCCGTCCCCGGAGCAGATGCTGTTCGACCACGAGTTCACCAAGCTGGTCAAAGAACTGGAGGGTCCGTCCGAAACAAACCTTCACATCCAGCTGTGGCTTATTTCTCATGGCAGTTGCAAAGTTAAAGTGTGTTTTCTGATTTTATTTTTAATTTTTTTATTTTTTTATAGGTGTGATAACCAAAGCAGTTCACAAATCCAGTGAGGAGGAGAAGAAGGAAGAGGAAGTGAAGAAGACTTTAGAACAACATGACAACATTGTAACTCAGTATAAAGAGCTGATCAGAGAACAGGTAACCAACAAACAGTTAGAATGCTTTTTTGTAGACCTTACTTTTTTATTTGATGCATTGCTAACACTGTTGCATTGTGCGATCTTCAGGATGCTCAGATCCAGGAGCTGAAGCAGCAGGTGGCGTCCATGTCTGCTCAGAACGAGCAGATGCAAACCACAGTCACTCAGCAGCTATCCCAGATCCAGCAGCACAAGGATCAGTACAACATTCTCAAGCTAAAACTCGGTGAGTTCACCTCATCGCTCATGTTTTTTTTTTCATTACAAAGAAGCACTCTGCACATTTTCATCCTATGATTATGTAATTTTTGCGAAATTAAATGTCCTCAGTCAAATTTCTGTGTGATTAAACCCGGCTCATGATAATAACATTTTACTGCTTCATTGCTAAGATATGAGGCAGCAGTGATAAACAGGGACATCACAGGATGGTTTTTACAACAGTGTGTGCAAAGTTCAAGCATGATCAGTTATGAGAGGAGTACGTCAACATTTTGGGGATTATACGTATGACATCTCACATGCAGAACTAAAATATCTGTAGCTCAGCCTTAAATCAGGAAGGAGTGATATCAAGCAAATGAAAAAAAAAAAGATAGTCTGATGTGTCTGATGGAACTTGTGGTTTCCGATTTCTCTGTAGTAGTAGCAATAACTCTGACACATTTTCTAAAGAAATTCAAACTTTTACTAAATGTCAAAATCAGTACAAGCCTATTAAAAAATCCAGTACTTCTCACAATATGTTATTTACAGTATATGTATGCCTGTATGAAGATGAAGATTGTTAGACTGTATTAATTTGATCAGTTATGATTGATTTACTCCATTTTTTTCTATAAATCTGTTATGTTGGAGACCCTGGTTAGTCCATTATTATTTGTATATTTTATATGTTTAATTTTCTTTTTATTTTATGTTTATTTTATGTATTTGAGTGTATATTATTTCAAGTAATCATCCTATTCATGTCCCAGGGGAGGCCTATTATTTATATTTTTTCTAAACAATTTTATGTCAGTTATCAGTTTATTATATACATAACACATATTTTTATTGTATATTTATAAATGGTTTTATATTTAAAAAATCTACATTGCATGTAGCCTGTGCATGCATGAAGCTGGAAATACTCTCTCTGAAATGTGTAAGAAAATAGGCTGCGTCAAATTATGATAAGTGACGTACACATAGAGGAGTGGTGCCCTGTATATTCTCCATCTTGTAAGTGGTCCCAGGCTTTTAGAGTGGAAACATCAACATGCATATCACAGTCCCACATTTTAGCTCTGTGTGTGTATTTGTGACTGCAGGGAAGGACAACCAGAGTCAGTCTAACAATCAGGGGGACGGCTCTCAGGTGAACGGGCTGCAGACGGAGGAGATCACACAGCTCAGAGAGGAGGTGGAGGAGCTCCGCAAGCAGCATGCTCTCCTACAGACACAACTCGGGGACAAAGACGCACTCATCAACACCCTGGTTAGTAAACGTCTACGTATAATTTGTCTTGTGAGGTTGTTGTGTAAGTGTCAAATCAAGGTGGATTAGCTGTGCAGAACAAAACACACATACACCCGTCCAGACACAAAGCAGTGACACCCAAAACACCACAGTGGTCAGTGTTCAAACACCAGAAAATTATTTTAAAAAATACAATTAATCAGAGTTACTATTACACACACTGCCTTTCTCTGCTCAGATATATGAATCGTATAGCAGCAGCAGACAGACTCTGGGTAATGAATGACACACCTGCCCTGTTGTGGTAACAGCCAGAAAACATCACAGTAAATGGAAACCTGATCCTTTAAAACAACAAATACATTCTTACAACAGAACTGCACTCATACTCAGTGGAGAGACTGATTCATCGATTGCCACAAGTTTGTGTTTTGTAAGACCTGATGACAATTTAGTCTTTAGTAAGCAATCCACATGTTGATAGGGAACTTTAAAAAAAAAGATTAATATATAAATATATGTAAAACCAGAAATAGAATATTATTTTATTGCCTGGTAGGTTTTCAAATACAAGGGAATTGCTGTGGTGTATTGGTGCAAAAGAACAGAGAACTAAAGTACAGATATATGATGAGGCAAAAGAAAGCAGCTAATTTCGAAAAAAAATAAATAAAATAAAATAAAATAAAATATATATATATATAAATATCAACAAATATTGACATGAGAAACAATATGAAATTAATTAACAGTTTGAAATTATTTAAATGAGGGAAAGAGTTGTGCAAACTGGAGTGTGGAAGTTCACATTTTCAATATTTTTAATGTGCAGATAAGGTCAGGTGGCTGTGCATACATGAATGTATGCACAGCCTGTGACAAGGTGGAGGGGAGTCAGTGGGGTCTCTGACCCTGTTGATGTGTCCAGTTGCAGAGGGAGAGATTTCTTCTCTTCCTTCGTTTTATTTTAATACTGTCACAGTCAGTCACTGTCACACAAATTCGATGATTATTTTATTTCTCTATATGTTGCTGTAGAGGTCAGAGACTGCAGACGGTTCAGCAGGAGCATCAGACAACACAGAACTGCTCAAGGTGAGATTCTACACTTGACCTTTTGCCTTTTAGTTTTATAACCTTCATATTCCTGTCGACTTTCTTCCTGCTGGGTCAAAATTGACCTAGTTCATCATTTATAAGACATTAAGTTATCATCTAATTCTGTAATTAACCTCCAACTCCTTATGGTTAAACTTCTTTTATGTATTCAAGCAATTTTGTGGCAATTAAATGAGCTTAATGTCTGATATAAAAACATGAAGTTTTAACAGCAAGGCTGGCACTATTCAATATAGTTATTTTGACAATAAGTCCCATGAAAAGAAAGATTTAATTTGTCTGTCTGTTAATATTTTGTGACTTCCCTGTCCCTCAGCCTTAAGTCCTGTTTTTATTTGTAAATAAACCACCAATCTAAATGATTTTCCTTATTTTCAGAGAAATTAAGTGATATATAACCTGAGCTTTTGCTGGTGTTGTTGCAGGAGCTGGAGGCT
>JAOWBC010001255.1:10512678-10526664 GCA_028566105.1 Hypoplectrus providencianus | reverse complement strand
AAAAAGTCCTGCTGTAAAAAATCTTAATGTTTATATCTTTATATGTTTCTCTAAACGTTAACTTTGACATTGCTTTGTGTCTGAAGGGGACATGATGTTATTTTCCATATGCATGCTTGTATTTTGAATTTCTACTAGAACACGTTTACATTCTAAAAATTATTTTCCCATTTCTCTCTTTCTTCAATATACCTGTATCACCCTCTATTTTAGCACTATAGCACACCCAAAAAAGCCATGTCTGTGCTGATTAGTTGGCCAAAAAAAGAAGAAAAAAAAGTGCACCTTTGCAAAAGCAGTTCCCTTATTTGGGAGAATAAGATTCAGTAGTTCTTAGTAGTTGTTAGTAGTTGTGAAAAAAAAATTACATACAGGGAGAAGGTTTTGAAGAATTAAAGTGTCAATGTGTTTTTTATATAGTTTGGGATTTGACAGCTGTGTGTTTTTTAGACTTTGTTGACTTTTTTTCAGCTGGTTACGTTAAAGCAACAAAACTACTTGCATGACATTTAGTAGAAGTTCATGGATTTTGTTTAAATAGACTCCTTCACAGCATATCAGTGAGAAAGCTCTGAATGCTAACTTTCCTCTTTGTGTTGTTATCAAGGCCTGGGAAAGTGAGGCGGTATATTCTGTTGGGTCTGCATGTGTTGTAGTAAAGACAGAGAGATCAGAATGGCTTGTTGAAGCCCATGTCTTTTTTGTCAAGGCATCCTACAAAAAAACGACTGGCTTTTTGATTCTCTGTAAATATTTTTGAGCAAATTGACGTATGACAATGAAGAATTGACTTGAAGAATTGACATATAACAAAAAAAAGTGATTATTTAAACATACTTTAATGTTAAAAAGTCACCATTTTTCCTTTGCACTACTACATGTTTGCTTGTTAACAGGCGTTTGAACACTTTTTCTTATAAATGAAATAATAATAATACAATGGACTTGAATAGATTACTTTTCCTATTATTCAAAGACGCTTTGCTAAATGAATAGCATTATTCTCATTCTGTTGAAACCACTTTATGTTTGTTTTATTTTGTGTTTCACATTTCTACCTTTTCATTTATTACAGCACAGTAGTGTAGCAGAGAAGGTTTGTTCCTGTATCACAGAGTTAAACATTTTTTTTGCCTGTGTTTGCCTTTCAGGTGTGATGCCTAAGCGAGGTCTGGATGTGAGCTCCTGTGAGGTGTTCAGGTTCTACAAACTGGTGACGGTCAAGAGTCTCATTGAGCCTCTTTCCATGATCGTACCCCGCAGGGTGAGAGGAGGACTCACACGAACCACAAACATCAGGAGGATACACATATAGTGTATTAAAAAAGATAAATACACACATTTTTAGCTTGTTTATATGTGAAAATATGATTGTACTATGTTTCTAGTCGGAGTCGTACCAAGAAGACATCTATCCGATGACGGCTGGTAACAAGCCAGCTCTGACTTCAGAGGAGTGGCTCAGCGGCATAGATAAAGGTCAGGATTAGTGTGTGTGTGTGTGTGCGAGCGTGAATGACATTTGTATATGTTGACAAGGTGCTGTGTGGATTTGCAGGTCCAAATGAAATCATAGCTAGAGTTCAAATAAACCTGAAAATAAAATAAAATATGAGCATGGCTTGTTGGAATCAAAAATGGCATTCTGAGAGGGAAGACCTCTGCCAAGCCAACGATGCATTCAAATGTTCTCCAGGTGGTTCAGTTTTCTGAGTTGGTGAGTCATTCTTCAGACTCTGTTGTTCAAACAACGTGTTGATAGCTGATACCAGTATTTATGGAACAGTGAAGAGCAAAAGAAACAAAACAGGAAGGTCATGAATTGTGATCGGGAGATAATTTCATTCTGTTTTTCAGATTTTGCCGACACCAAATGAATGTAGCTTAGGTGCCTGTTAGCGAAAGTAAAAAAATAATTATGGTAGTACATCTGCCCTGTGATTGAGATCTGCTCCAGACTTTGAGTTAAGTTTCCTGAAAATCAGACCAGTAGCCTTTCAACAATCCTGCAGACAGACTTAATTTAACTTGAACTTCTTTAATAAACATGATGATGTTAATTGCATTTAATTGTTAGAAAAAAAAACTGTTAAAGTACTGAAAGTAAAACAAAACTGTGACTTTTTGAATTACCTTTAATTCAACTTTTTTTTTTTTTAAATATGATCATATCCTTTTGGTCAAAGGACAGGATCCTTTAAGCACACATTTAAAGTAAAATTATATCATGTTGATGCTGATGAAGCTAGGAGAGGTATTTACTACTTTAAATAACACATGATATACATTCTGAGAACATTTCTCTTTGCCCTCCAGGGCCAGTGTTGATGTCTCTGAAGCCCGGCAGTCAACTAGCTGAGTCGTACACGGAGATGAGTAAGGGGCTCGGAAACTCACTGGACACGCGCAGGTCTCACAGCAGACCCGGCATGCTGCAGCTGGCGTATATCCAGGACACGCTGGGAACCAAAGACAGCAGAGAGGACAGCAGCAATACAGAGGACGAAAGGACTAGGACCCCCGTCAGCAACGGAGAAGACTTTTCACTTTGCTCGCCGCCCAAGACGGAGAATGAGGTACTGGATGATTTGAATCATTCTTCAAGTTTAAATCCTGCAGTGATTTTGTTTTCAGGGGTTTTAAAGGTTTAAAACCATGGCAGTGCTATTTATTTACAAGCTCATTAAACTATATGATAAAATGAATTTTTGTCCAACAAATAAGAAATTTGGCCTAAACCGTATTTATGTTGATACAGTGATCCTGGAATTTATATTGAGCGGTTAAGATGGTCTTTATTTCGAACCACAAACCACAAAATTAGTGTAAATCATATTATTGCAGTAGGAAAAACTAAAAAAAGAAAAAAAAATTAAAAAGAGCTGCGACTTTGATGGATGTTTGTCTGGCATCTTTTCCTTAAAATTATTTAAAATCAAGAGTCAGCAGTGGATAATATGTGAATTTGGTCATTTTACCACTAAAACAAACAGAGGACTCTGAGTAGTTTTTGGAGCCGTTTCAGGCTGCGTTCACCAATTCCACCAAACAGGTTTGGCCAGTCTCAATGTGGCGTGAGACACAGCATGGGGTAAAAAAAAAAAAACAGGTCCGATACATACCAGCTGCTGTTCAGAAAGCTTAAGGCTGCTTATGTTTTATATTTTTGTTATTGACAATAAATCCCATGGAAAGACCAAAACCAAAACCAACATTAAAGTAATCCTACTGAAGTATTGTCTCTGTATCCAGACACCCATATATTTTATTACTCTGTGTCCATTGTTATTGGAAACCCTCGATGTGCGTTTGTTCATTACAATAAATACAGGCTTTGTGGTTTATTTTTGGTTTATTTCTGCTTGAGTAGTTATGGCTAAAAGCCACCATGCCCAGCAGTTTAAAGGAATCACTGTTTTCTGTTTAAATTTGACCTGATTTTAAACTTATCCATGCTCAATAAGAATCAATGGCTTAGTGCTGAGACAGACTGGGTAAGGCAGTCGTGAAGTGTTGGAAGATACACGAACAATATGTTGGCTCGTCACAATATCATAATAGGGAGTATTATCGACCTTATCCTTTAAAACTGTAAATCAATTTAAATTTTCTCTGTCAATAGAAGAACAGTCTGGGAACTAACTTTTAATCAAATGTCAAATTAAACTGTGATAAATGCTTGTTACAGATAAATTAAAACAAAGAAAAATATTTGGCTAAACACACTGAAGAAATAAAAACAATGGATGATGGTTGGAATTGTTAGCAAACGTAAAAATGGCAAAAAAATTAAAAAAAAAAAAAAAAAAAAAAAGGATAAATGTCGTAAACTATAGCTTGAGGCATGATCCAAATACGCAGATAGAATTAGCGGATAAAAAAGTGAAATGGTGGGCAAATGGTCATGAATAACCATTAGAATTAAAATTGGTTAAAAAGATTAAATGATAAGCTAACAATGTAATGAATGGATGACATTATTTTCTAACAAAATGTAGATATTTCTTTTTAAATAATTTACCAAAAGAATCTAGATGAAAGGTTGAAATAATTAGTTAAAGATTACAGACAAGCAGTCTAACTAATAAGTTTAAAGTTCTAATAAATGGTTGAAAGTATCTGTTAAAAAGTCTAGTAAATGGTTGATGTTATTATTTAAAATGATAATAAATTGTTGAAATAATTAGTAAAAAAAAGATCCAGATAAATGGTTGAAATAATAAGTTAAAAATTATTGACAAGTAGTTGAAATAATTAGTTAAAAGTGCTAATAAATGGCTGAAAATGTTTGTTAAAAAATTTAATAAATGGTTGAAATTATTTAAAATAATAAAATAAATGGTTCATTTTTTTTTGTAAAAAATGTTAATTGCTGAGATAATCAGCTAAAAGAAATTCTAGAAAAAATGTTGAAATAATTAACTAAAAATTATAGATAAATGTTTGAAAGACATTATCCAAATGAAGTGCTTAAAACAAACAAATTACAAAAATTGTGTGCATGTCTTCCAATATCTTGTGCCTGTGTTTTTGTCCACAGCTGCGTCTGAAGTTTCACAAGCAGCAGGAGGAGATCCGGCGGTTGCGGGAGCTCCTGAACCAGAGGGACGTACGTGTCAAACAGCTGGAGCTGGAGATTAAGAACCTCAAAAACTCCCAGTCTCACCCGAGCCCACTTTAAGACTTGCCCGACCCCCGTGGGTCACCTTCACCCCCTCATGGAACACATGCATTACTGTACAAACTTACTAACCCTGTCTAGGAACCACCACACCTCCTCTTAGATTCTCACCTCCTATCCTGTAAAGAGCCTCGTATACTCACTGCACAGGGGTGGTTTCAGCCTCGGCTTTGTTTTCTTTACGTCTGTCTTTTCCACATAAGGCGCACATATTCCTCGTTTCATGTAAATATACCAATCACTGAGTCTCACCCAGCTGTCACGTGATTGAAAACTCTTTGCACCTGTTGACCTTCACCCTGTTTCTTTTGTACGCTTCACAGCTATGCAAGTTAATTGTACTTTTCAGCTTTTTTATGCTTGTTGTAGGTGAGGGATGAAAGGGATGTCTGTGCCTGTCTTGACTGAATGATGTGGCTGTCTGTGTGGTGTCTGAACGTTTGAAGGGGCCGGAGCAGACATCCTGTGTGATTGTACGCTAATGCGGAAATGATTTTCTATGCTTGGTGATTGTTCTTTTTTTTTTTTTTTTTTTCCAATATTTAAACTACTGTTAGTTGAGGTAGCTGTGGTATTTTAATGTGTGTGTGCTTGATTGAGAGCGAGCTAAATGAATGACAATATCATGATCCCAGCTGTGTTCTTGCATTCCATTGAGCTGCATTTGTTTCAGTTTTAATTTTTTTTTTTTTTTTTTTTTTTTGAATGACTGGAAAATTGGTGAAAAATCAATCTGTCTCACAGCAGCTATTGTGTAAGCCAATTCTGTAACTGATGCCATGTAGCAGTTCTTAATTTTTATATTTATTTTAAAATACATTTAAAGAAAATCAATCAACTACTTGAATCTGGATTGTAATTTTGCAAAATACAGACACAAAAGCCTGCTTTTAATTTTTCCTGATGTGGAGTCACTGTGAAGAAACGATTCAAAGCCATTGTGGAGCCAAAGTCCTGCAACACTCCGGGTTAGTTTGTGTTCCACTGAATGTATTTTCTCTAATAGAGTGACTTTTATAGTTCCCTGTAAAATCCTGAAACATGACACTGAGGTTTCTGTTGATATTCTAAGCAGAAATAGTATCTTGTACTTCAGGGAAATGTAAAATCTGAGCTCCTCTACGCTCTAAAGAGTGTAGAGCAAAAAAAGTAGGAGACATGATCAAATATATGGTGAGGGGATAAAAATGTGTCGACTAGATAATTTTTTACTGCGTAATGACTATCCCCTTTAATATCACAGCTGTATTATATGAAATTATCTAATCTGTCAATGTTTTAGTGAATTACACAAAAAATATGACAATAATGTGATATATGATTTTCTAAATCTAAAGTTGGTTAAAATGATAGGGCCTTAATCCCTGGCTTACAAAAAATACTTTAACAGCAAAATTTAAATATTTGTAATTCATCACATATTACAAAAATACATAATCATATAATTTTATATAACTTTGCTGTTCACATAGCAACTGTTGCTGCTACTGCTGTTACAGTCGTGCCCTGCTCGTCTTTTTTGTTAACTGCTGTTTCCAAGGTTTAGAATGACATGTCAGGCTTACTTTAAGCCAACATGGACAATACATTCTAATGCAGATACGCAGATGCTTGTTTTTGTTGTTAGAAGATGAAGAGAGATTTCCAGTGTGGTGTTTCAACTCTGAGAGAAACCTTCTGTGGTAAATGATATAGTCTGGATGAGGCTTGTGGAACATGAAGCTCAAAATGTTGACAGGACTTCGTCTCATGTGGCAGGGTCCTGTGATGATTTGTTCATACAACTGGAAAGACATCAATTTACTGTAAAAGTGCCACGAATTTACACAGAGCAGTCAGAATTTAGCCAAATGACACATATTAACACGTTTTCCTCTTAAGAAACCTCTGTTGCTGCGGTACTGTCAGAGCATCATCTCTCATGTGTTGCTTTTAGAATTTAAACATTCTCTTCGCACATCTCAAAGTTGAATGAGCTTTAATCTGACAGGTATGTAAATATGCATGGATGTAACAGAAGAAAGAACAATATTAGAAAAACAGAGAAAATAAGCTTTTTTTAACTGGAGAGAACCACTCACAAGTTATCATGCATGTCTGTATTCATGTTTTCAGAGGCAAAGGCACCATAATGGTAATCTAGATTTGGCTTTCTAGATTTGACACATGGAAACTGCCACACAAACCCCTCACACATATAGACACACTGGCCTCAATACAATTGCGAACCTTTTGACCTCTGTCAGGACAGTTCTAGCACAGCTTCATCTCTGGCCGACTTTTGTCCAGGAGCAGCGAAGCCCAGGCCAGTGTAAACTCTAAACTGCCGCTGCTGTTGGTGGATGAGTCTCAACACATTCCCAAAATGCTGTGCTGTTTTTACAGTTGGCCTGTGGACCTGTTCAAGAACTAGTTTGTCTGTTTGATGACTTCAACATTTGAAGATAACAGGGTTTTACTTCAGAGCAATTCCAACCAGCTTAACCATGTTCATGTTTTATTCATTGGATTTGTCCCCATCCAAAGCATTGTTTTATTTGTTTATTTCTAAAATATTTCATCCTCTCAAAAGTCTGCCTGGGAATGCCGATGAAAAAGAATTGTTTAAAATGTCTGCCAGAGTTGTGCATTTCAAGAACAGTCTTCAGTTTGGGAATTCAATGCCTGATGTAGTATATACCACAAATAAATACTGCATATCCCTAGCTAAATAACAAAGCAGCTGCTATTTTTTAGCCTGTTTTCAACAGCACTGTTTTCAACTGTTGTGTTAACACGCTCTCTTTATGGCAGGTCCATTTTGCTACCTGCATGTAACTTATTAAATGGCCCCTCAAAAATGTTCCATGTTAAATAAATGGAAGACATTATGATATAAATATAGAAATAAATTACTTAAATTATTGTGAAAGAAAAATTTCATTAAGTTGTAAAATTTATTCAATTAAATTGATATTTACGTTTTATTTTGAAATAGAATTTTTGTTTCCTTGTTTAACATTTCATGGTAAAAGATTTTATTTCATAATGTCATGTTTCATGTACTTTCTATATCGTTTAGGCTAACAAGCTTAATAACCACCTCCAAATTTAGCCAGTTAGCTCCTTCTAGCTAAAGAGACACTTTTACTAACATGATTTATTTACCAGCTACAACAGGTCATTTTACAGAAAGAATTCAAACATCTGACTTCCACATTAAACTACCGAGTTGGCCAAATAAAATGCTTATGTGGCATTTCTCATGTGCAACCTATTGTAACCAGTAGCCTACTACAATATGGCATTTCTAACCCGACCAATACTTTTAATATGATGGTGCAGATTGCCGCCTTAGGGTATTTATTCTATTCTACTGAAAGTGATTAAATGGACGACAGATGCTTCAAATATAATATGGACATTTCATGGCACGATCTTGGGCTGCGCAAACTGTTTCTGGGGACTGCTTCTACTTACGGGCCACACAATCACACATATAGGCCACAAACACTGCACAGTTACTAAAGTTATTTTAAGTTTTAGCTTAACAAGTTTGCTCATGGTATTTAGCTAGCTAGACCAACTAGAGTTTATTACTGAGCATCAAAGTGTCAGCATTGTTTGCTAACCAGGTCCTGTCGGCACATTGTCTATCTTGTTTTTTCTTTATTGAGGTACATACTTATGATAATAGAAAATTAAACTGCAGCGATACCTCAAAATCAATTAGCTATTGTCATAAAGATAGCTTGAGCTGCTAACATGGTTTTGATCCTGAGTAATAAGTCCTGAGTTATAACTATTGTGCTAGCTAGCCAGTCTTAGTATAGGTCGCATGTGCACCCTTGTTAAGCTAAATTATTTATATTAATAAAGGTAGTCTGTGTACTTAAAAACAGTTTATGATTTTTCTGTCAATTTATAGCTCTAATACTTTTTCCAGTCTATTGTAGCTCAGTCATGTGAAAGTCACACAGGCTACCTCCTGTATACTTTATTCCTGTTAAAGACACTATACACCCACACAAGTGTTTCCACTTATGGGCTGACATTCAAAAGGTCTTTACACTCCCATTGAGAAGCCTTTTAATCCAGCAACAAGTGGAAACACCTGTGTGGGTGGAACACTATGCTATAGTGAGTATATACTGTTGATTTATGTTGTGTAATACATGAGCTACTCTGTCGCATAAAAAGGGTAATTCACCAAATTTTACACGACATATTTAAACAAGGGGAGGCGCTAATGGGGCTGGTTTTACAAAGATATTCAGGACTGGTCCACTGTTTTTTAAATTTTGCTCTTAGTATAATCTGTTTGACAGTTTTATAGAAATAAAGGATTACGTTCAGCCTTTAAAGTTAGTCATCAAGCTAACTCAGATCCAACACGTTTTCATTGACTATCACTGAAATGTATCTTCTGAGTTCCATTATTTTCAACTAATGGATTTCACCAGAAGGGTTAGGGTTTCTGGGGTTTAGATAAAAAAATCATTCAGCCATGTTGTTTATTTGGAAAAAATGGCCAACTGAGGTCTTATTCTACCCACAATTGACTAAATTGAAAACTTTGTTTGCAACATATTTATTGATTTTAGCCTCAGTCAGTGTATCTCTGTGAAAACTGGCCCGTCAAACAAACAGAGTCAAGCTGAAGAAGCAAAACATTTAATTGTATTGAATTAAGGCAAGACTGTTTAAATGGTTATCAATTGACTTAACAGAATTTTGTCCCCTGCTGTAATTAATCAGTAACTCTTGTAACTGATTTTGCATTTGGTTGCATGATGGGAAATGTAGGAAGCCGCATTTAAGAGCTTGACACATACGAAGGACCAAAAGTCAGGAACTTTTATACTATTCTCATTGTGAGTTCACCAGCTTCTTCTCAGTGCAGCACAAAATTGCTGAAGTATGGTTTTTAAAGTGATTAATTAAATGTGATTCAATATTTGTACTTTGGGTGAAATTTCACAATTTAAAAAAAGTACTCAAAAAGATGACTTCACTGCCAGCTAGATCAACAAAAACCCCACTCATATCTGATCTGATATTTGTGGTGTGCAACCCTATGTCAGTCAGTGGCTCACTTGTGCAAATAGAGTATAATTTCACTTCTTCTTGTTATACATTAGTATGAATTATTAACAATAAGCATTCTGGGTTGGAAATGAAAAGCTGTTTCTTTTTTTCATGCTGTTTTTGCTTTGTTTCATGCTGTCTTCTATGAATGAATCATCCCAATGTCGGTATACAGTGAAGATTGCTTTGCTGTACTCAAAACTGTAATAGATGGACCATCATTCTCTATTATGAATGTGCCCAATACCAATTCCTCTGAAAAGCAATGTGGCGCAAATGAGAACAACAATATCAGTCCATTCCAGAGACCTCTTGGTATTAAAGCATGCGCACTCTGACAGTTTCTTACATTATACTGGAGCAATAATGTAGCTGCAGAGCTGACTGTAGCATTCACTGTTTGAACATGTCTGATTTAATAAACCATTTCATTAAAGGGTTGTTGCTGGGTTCATGTGAGCCTCACTGTGCCTGGTCTAGATGCATCTAAATTCAGTTAGGATGTCTTCAAATTGTCTGTAAAATGTGTTGAGTGAAAACTGCTATATGAATAAGTTTTTTTTGTTTTGTTTTTAAACTTACTTTTAGATTATTATTTTTTTTTTATAAACATGTTAACAAATATAAATCACATCAAACAATATTACAGATTTCTGGGAAATCCATTTGTCTCTTATCTAATAAAGCAAAATATTATCGAAGCCCCTTTAGTGACAAACTTTCCTGTATAATCACTTGGCATTTAAAAATAATAACTTCATATCTTAAAATAATAACTTCACAGAGGCCATTTCTGCATTGATTTTCTCCTATGGCCCCATTTTTGTGCAGAAGTCCAAAATCTTCTGATCTCTGCATGTTTGTGATCTTTAAGATTTTTTTTCTTGTTTGATTGTTTTTTTTCTTCATGTGCTTAGAGCACGTATAGATGTTGAAAGCATTTTGACCATTTTTCTAGTTGCTCCAATTTGAGGAGGCATTGATGTGAATTTTGAATCAGGAACTCTTTTGTCTGATAATTCAGGTACCACTTGTGATGACTCATCTCCAACTTGTGAATTGGATCCACTCTAACATCTCTTAGGTTTTTTTTTCCACCCCATGTTACATGCTTCCACTAATTTTCATAAAAATTAAATTTTCATATTTTTTGGGGGGTAAGCCTACAAAGAGACTGGCAGAATAAAATAAAGAAAAAATCTCAATATAATGATCTGCTTATCTTGAAATAATGACTATGTCATATTAATAGAAGACATTATTTATAAGCAGATATCCTGATAAGGATAAAGACTTGTGAAATATTTTCACAATGAATTCTTTATCAGACATTTCACTCAGTGGCCCAAACACAATTTCTGCAATTAGTCATTTGTGTTTCAAAAACAGCAGTGTTGCTTGCGTTTCATGTAGCTTCTTGAGTTAACGATTGACTATTTGGAGTTTCTGCAGTTGCAAAATGTGGACTGTCAACATTTCTCATCTACAGATTGCCTGGCTCGTGTTTGAAAAATTCAAGCTGTAAGCTGTAAAAGAAGCAGGGGTCTAGAGAAGAAAGCAAGTTATTGCTTTTCAAAAGCATAAGAATGCAGTATAGTTACTACTGTTGGGCTTAATGTTAAAAGTAAAGATGTCTGACCACTGCTCTCTCTCAGAATAACTGTTTTTGTAGTTTGAACAATACCATATTTTACTAGAGAATGTTTAATTCACAACAGACAAGCTACAACAGGATTATCCTTTAGGCACCCACATGTCAAGTTGTTGGATACATATTCTGTTCTTGCTGTGTACCATTTTGATTAGTCTTTGTCAGTATATTTCTGAAATCATCAATAACAGTTTGTTGTTATTGTGAGTTTGATGAATCTGAACTAACCCTTTAAAACATTCTCAAAGAAGTCTTTAAAAATAGTATAGATACAACCAAGGTTTGTCTAATGGCAAGGTTAAGTCGTGAAAATATATTATTTTTTTATTCTTCTGGCTAAAAAGTTAAGATGCTGCCTCCATTCAGAGCAGTACCTTGCTTTGCTTTTAGTGTCATTACTCCTTTCTGCTTCCCTAAACTGAGGATGTGCTGACCAACATCTAGTGAAGGTAGTACACGGACTATGGATAATAACCTCATACAACCCCACTTAAAAAATCCTGACTAGACATAATTCCTTTTCAGTGAACCTCTGATTGTTGTCAACAGTCACCATCACGAACAGTTTGGGTGGATGATCGTTCATCACTTTGTTAATTTTGCAACACCAGAAAATCAAGGCAGGGAGAGAGAAAAGCACAAAATGTTAACATTTTATTTACAAAGTTGTTTTTTTGTCATACAGAAAGTAAAAATGTAGCTACAACCTTGATTTGTGCAACAGGCGGCCAAACTAAAAATCATGGCTCGCTGGTTGCACAGCTGCTATAGCAATAATTTTATTGGGAAAAATAAGGAACAGAAAAAAATAATAAAAGACAAAAAAAAATGAGAAATAATAAACCCAACAACAAAAAATAATTCATCCAACAAAATATTAAAAGCACAGACCCAAAACTAGATACCAGTCCCAAAGTCCTCACACGGGAATACATAAAGAGGGATTGACAGTGAAATTGTGGAATGCTGAGTGCTGGGCTGCCTGAGAACCTCTGGGCCGTGGGGTGGGTGAGGTGGAGGGTGTTGGGTGGCTCTCAGTTCCGATGGGGAGGGGGGAGAAAAAAAGGGGGTGGCAGCTCCACTCGGCCCACCCATCCGGTACAGTCTTGCCCCATAAAAAGAGCTCAGAGCTGGGGGGGTAGACGTGGATTACAAAGACGGTGCGAGTTGTAGGAGGGCGGACGTTCGGGTTTGTGGGGGGAGGGGGGGTAACTCGGTAGGCTCTCGTTTTCAGTTTTGCTTTTAGTCGTCATCTTCATCGTCGTCATCGTCGTCCTCATCCTCTGGGTCTCGCTTTCTCTTCTCGCCTTTGCCAGTTTCTGCTTCTGAGGGCAAACAGGAAGACTGTGTCATGATGTGTCATCAGGTGCCATGAAGCATTGATTTTAGCCACACAGAGACTCAACCTTTGTCTCAACCTTGTCTAGACCTTTAATCACAGCATAATCTACAGTCTACAGTCTTAACATGTCACATATGTTATGAACAGGGCGCTTTAAAGTTATTTTGTGTTCAACAATTAAATCTTTCAGCATTATCTGTCCTCTGCTGTAATCTTAGATACCTTGGGCCATGTTTAAGATGAATAAACACTATCGTGTTTGCTGCAGCTACATGATATAAGTTACTAGATTGGGAGCTAAAAATAAAAGGTGTCAGACATGCATCTTCAGTTTTTCAGATATAAACAGTCCATAAACTCCACGTGTATTACACTCAAGTTATTTTTATGCCATTTAACAAGACCTTAAAAAAATGTTCCCAGTATAATGTCTTGTTTAAGTTATATTATATTATAAGAGGTCAGTAATGTGTAACTATGATTAAAATCACTTGATAAGGCCCTGTGAACTCCTCAGTAAACAGAACCACCAGCAGGTGTCATATTATTCCTGATATCAACTTTTTTTATTTAGTCATCAGGTTCGCTGTGGCGCCCACAATATGAACATGCAGTCACCATTCCATACACACTGTTCTATGGTTTCAATCTGCAGCTTATGGCAAAGAAAGTTTTTAAAAACATAAAGAACACTTTTAACAGCAAAAATGCTTCGTTTTAATCTGGACAACAGTTACAGTTACAGCTGCATCTAACAATTATTTATGTTATTTAATAATAAGGAAATAATATTTACTGCATGCTATTGAAGTACAAGGCATTATATGCAACTTAAAACATTTGCATACGTAACAAAAAAATAGAGGCCTTGTGGGGCGTCTATAGATGTAATTCAAAGGATTGTGGTGTGTTGTGAAAGTGTTGTGTTGTACTTAGGTTAATTTGATGGATTCAGTTTTTGTGATGTTCTAGGTTTTTAATGCACTTAATATGTAAAACAGACAGTTCAAACTATGAAAATATTACATACCATCTTCATCATCATCCTCCTCGTCATCATCTTCATCAACTTCCCCATCCTGACCAAAGTCTTCCTCCTAGATAAACAAAAAAGGGAGTAAGAAAATGCACGTAAACTCACTGCAAAAAACACAGTTTTTACCCAAAATTTAAAAAAATAAATAAATAATTACCTCATCTTCTCCACTGCCCTCATCATCATCCTCTTCTCCTTCTACCTCCTCT
>JAOWBC010001255.1:10481020-10511948 GCA_028566105.1 Hypoplectrus providencianus | reverse complement strand
TCATCTACGCCGTCTCCGTCCACCTCTCCGTCAGAGTCAGAGGCTTCCCTGTCCTCCATATCGTATCCATCCAGGTAGGTGAGCTGTGGCAGCAGCTTGAACACGCTCTCTCTGTAGTCGTTCAGGTTTGTCACTTCACAGTTGAACAGGTCCAAGCTCTTCAGGTTATCCAGCTTTTTCTGTTGATCAGAGGCAGTGAGGAACTGGGATGAGAAACTGCTGCAGGTCATGTCATCAGTTAAGGGAAATAGCAGTGGGGGACAGGTGCTGTAAAACATGTATCAATCCAGGGATATTCTGCCGTACCGTTGATAAAGAGTTGGCTAGTGTTTTCATATCTGGTTATATCATATCATTCACAGAGCTACTTAAAGCTATGCTGGATAAGGATGTTTCCATCACTATATTTAACTATCATGCTTTGTCATGTCTAAACAAAGAATTTCCACAAAATCACATGCACACTAAACAGGTCCCAAATTCTTGCATCCTTAACTAGTATACTACTGTATGCACTTAACATGCTTAAACCCCTCTTGTTATTAAAACATCTGCAGTTTAGGGGTAGTATATTTAATTATATATAAGTGGGTATAAAATTAATGTGAAATTGACACTAAAAAGGGACAGTTCCAGTATGTGATGAACAGTTAAAACGGATAGTTTTAATATCTACTTAAATATTATGCACTGTATAGATATATAAAAAAAAAAATTGACATGTATGTCATTCATGTACAGGGTGTCCATAAAGTTTCTTTCCACTTTATTACAAAGGCAATTGATGACATATCTTCATGTGATTAGTTGTATGTATTCAAAGTTTTTAATCATATTGCATTTGTGTATTTCAGGTCCCCTGTTGATGAAATAGGTTGTGGTAAATGAACCCCCAAAAAAATGACTCCTCCTCAAGAGAATGCACAACATGCATTATGGTTTCGTTAAATAAAATTGGCTCCTCCTTTCTGTGGGTTTTATATTGAAGATATGATGTATGGAACAAAGATACAGAACATCACTGACCTAAAGCTACAGATCACTGATGCCACTGGACCATTGATGAGGCTCTGCTGCAGCCAACATGGCAACAAATCCAGTACCGTCTTAATGTGCTTTGTGCTGCTGATGGTGTCCATGTAGAGGAGGATTAAATGAGGCAAAGTCTTCAATATCTACTCCTCATTTTGAAATAATTTCCACATATTTGTCTGTTCATTTACTATTGTAATATGTATTTTAAGCTGAAAAGACACATTATGGTCACCCTGTATGTTTTTTGTAACAATTTAATAACTAATGACATTTAGATTTAGACAGTTGTGTGCAAGACACATTTCTGTTTAAAAATTTAACAAGCTTTGTCAACTGATAATATTTTTGCATTAACATGAGATAAGAAAATGCTCAATGTCAGCACAAGCTTAAGCCTGAATGTACACTTTCTGTAGGCATCTAGATGCATAGGTGTAGTATGCGTTGCTTCCAATGTGTCTGAAAACACATACCAATGGTTCCAATGTGCTGATGTCTTTCAATTTGTTGCCACTCAGGTTTAGATGTGTGAGGTTGGGTAGTTTCTCTGCTAAAACATCAAGGCCGCCGCTGATTCTATTGTCACTCAACTCCAGCTGAAGGATGGTAGAAGGAAATATTATTCCAGGTGACACACACAACTCAGCTTTCACATGGGAATACAAATGTGGGGAAAACACACTTTATTCTTACTTTTTTGAGTTTTCCTAGTTTGGGCAGGTTGGAGACTGAAATTAAGCCAACATTTATCAAACTGAGGAACTCCAGGTTGACAAACTCAGCTGTGAGGCCTTCGATTTTTCCTTCAAAAGATCGACAATTGTCAAGGACAAGTTCTCGTACCTGAAATGTAGAAAGTGTAAAATGTCACATTAAAAATCATGATTATTATGTTTATCATACTGTTATTTTGTTGAACTATACTTGTTTTAATCCACAATTAAAATGTATTATAAAACCAATCCAAACAAATTATGATATTCAATTCATAAATATATATATATTTACAACTTTTCTTTTCTGACACAAAACAATGCATTTTTTTGAAAGCAAAACTACAACAAGATAACCATTGTGTTTTTTTATAGGGGGTGTTGTTTGGCAAAATGGCCATTTACTTTGTGTAAAGAGATTAAAATGTTTTTGTAGTTAGTGAAAAATATTAGAAAAACAAGTCTGAAGGCGGAGTTAGTTAGCTAACACTGGTTGCGCAATTCAGTGTTGGACAAAACGTTGCAAAAAAAGTTGTTTTCAATCGTCAAAAGATCACGATTTCTCAAGTAAAACACCGAAACGAATACAGTGTTTCCCTCTAAAAACACTTGTGTGCTTCATTTATCCGCGCACCATGGATTCTATATTGATTTCACTGAAACAAGGAAGAGGAAAGCTTCCCATGGCCTGCTGATGTAGTCACTAATGACAAATGCAATGATTTTTACTGAGCTAGCTCGCTACAGGCTAGCCATTGCCCCTTTTAAACGCTGCCGTGCAGTAGAGGAGCAGCTACAGAGGTCTGTCTGCCCGCCGCCATTAGCCAACCCAACAGCAACGGAAAGGATTGCGAATACACCCTTAGTAAAGATTTTCTCTTTTTCGTTAAACCAGCTTTCATTTTGGTAGGTGGAATATTCCTTGTCGTCGAGCGAGCGATCGATATTGCAAGTTTGTTACAGGGCACAACGTCGTTTTCATGTCGAAGTGGCGAAGGAAATATATTGAGAGCGGAAATTTAGTAAAAACAAAGATGGAGACAGTTCCTTTCTCCCAGAGCTTCAAAGACGACAGAATGACAACATGGCGATTCCTGAGATACAGTATGCAGTTCTCTGAACACTTAAATGGCAATAAAGTGCTGCTTGGAAAGAGTAATCGACGCTACTTACACATTACCTGTGCATTTTTTCGACCTTAAATCAGTTTTATGTCGTGCATGAGTCGAGAGGACACGCCGACCGTCGAGTTTTTGGCTGCCCACGCATCACGCGCGGTGCACCGGATCTCCGTGTCATTCAAGCAGGCTGGCTCGGTTAATGGAGCCGCTGGGCAACAAATTGACCCGTTTAGTCGCAAACGACGTCGAGTTTAGCTTTAATAGGCAGTTTTAGCACAAATATATCGTTGTGTTCTGACGTTTTAAGTTTAAAACTGGACATATTTTGTTGTCTTTTGATCGGTGTACAGCGATGGGGGTAATGTGGCGGGAACAAAAACACCAAGTTAGGGGGCTGCTGCCTGAATGCCTCTGAATCATCCGATCACCATACTTGATTAAATAAGTATGCAATATTGAAACATGTGGATTGCAAGGATATGAAAGGGTAATGTAGCTGCTAAACAAGTGTGTATTTTTGGTAATAGACTGCTGCACACTCCCTTTAAAAACTTAACCAATCACAACAGCTTAAACGTGGCTTCAGGCAATTAAAGATAACGGGCATTGTTGGCTGTTCGCTACCATTTGTTTAAATATCAACGGAATATGGTCATAGTAACAGTGACTTAACGTTAAGTAGTCGAGGTATGGATGACTCGTGAATCAAGTGACTGTTTTTTGTTGTCGCTGCTGAATCTGGCCATTTGATATTAACGTACGCTACAGAAATTTTAAGACACAACTCGTGATCGGCGATGGCGCCTTAACATGTAAAGAAACTGGATTTTTTTATAAGAAAAAGCACGGACGCCTTGGAGTTGTAAAGAGCATTTGTGATGTGAAAAAAGCGCCCCATTTTAGCAGTTATGCTAGCAGCAAACATGGCTTCCAAGGTCTGTATAAAATATACCGTTATGTGAATGCCAAGCGCGGCGCAGGAAGCAAATTTCCTGAATTATCAGCGTAAAAAGAAGTTTACTAATTTAGGGTACAACGGGGGAGTTGAGCTGAAATCGTGTGTGCACCACTGACCAAGGTGGCTGCGAAACGGTTAAGGCACTGCAATAATGCCAGCAAGCTGAGGGAATCGCCGTTTCAAAGTAACGATTGAATATAGCTTTTCTCCTCTCGTTGCCCCTATACGCCCAATGCAGAACAGTATAAAGGATTAAGCTTGTTGTGCGAGTGTTTTCCGCCCTATTATAAACGTGAAACATAATCTAAAGCCCATGTGGTCACCATTACGTTAGCCGCACAGGTCACTCGCAAAGCAAAAAGTAGCAAGCTGGCTAACAAGGCTAGCCAGAAAACTAAGGGTTGGTTTTAAAAAGCACGACTCACATCAGACGGTGTCCTGTTTCTTAGCTCCAAGTGGATCCTCTTTTTCATGTCCATCGTGCCCTATGAAAGTAAAACTTTTCTCTCTTGGGTTTTGGTGGGATCTTCAGTCCAAAGGCAGAGATGCCCTAATGGAGGGAGAATATAGGACTGTATAATGAACTGAGCCAAACGCTAAGTTAGTCGGAGAGAGGAGAAACCATGGAGGGAAACGGGACTGAAACAAAATATATGCTCAACAGCGCCATCTGCGTCCAGAAACGCCCATCGCCTCCATAAAGGCATTGCAGTCACAAAACATGACGCTGCCCCGAAACAGTGCTGTGGTGCAATTTATTTCTGCAAGGAAAGAACTGTACTATGTTTAGTGAAGACAAGAGCTCTTTGTATCTAAAGTCAAATGTATACAAATAAAAAACGCAGAAAATGTGTATACAGTTCTCGCACAAAACATTCCACCAATTAGACGTCGACAAAGTAGGTCATATGGTCAACTTTTGTATCTGCTCAAATTTTAAAGTTTCACAGCTTGAAAACGAGCCCACTTTTCACATGTTTAATCGCATATTGTTATTGTTTCATGTTAAATGTGTAAATAAGGCTTAGATTTTGACATAAACCTGTTGCCGTTCTTTGTTTGGCAATGCATAGCTGTAATGTAGCCCCGTCAATGATTAATTTGCAATCCTTGTGATTTTTTTTTTTTTTTTGCTTTATCAATAAAGTGCTTTACAAGATAAATTATGTTGTACCTTTGGTTCATGAATACCGGATTCCTTTAACCGTTTGTGCACACTGCGAGAAAGGAGGGGTGTGTTTGGTTTGCAGTAAAGAGAGCATTGTATATGCACATGGAGAGGGGCACCCCCTCTAACCCCACCCCCATTTACTTCCTGAGACACCAAGAACCCTCAAGAAGAAGTCTACTGAGAAGGAAATGTTGACTCTTATTTTTAATATATGAATCAGCATTTATATTCTAGATTTTTATAAAAATGAATAAAATCATAATACAAAAACAAACAAAAAATAATTTAAGTAAAGATTTAATGCAAATTAACATATGGATCCAGGCTTTAATGTTGTGTACTATGTCCACTGTTCAGGATACATTATCAAAATAGTCTTTGGCCTTGTTAAAGTTAAATGCACATATGAAATGTTTAGTGTTTTATATCAATTTTTGGTAGCTGAAAATGCACACCAGAAGATGGCACTGTGATATCTGCTTTGACATTCCACCAATATGAGTTTCATTGTGCAATAGCAGGGGTGTGTGAGCAATGTGAGTGACAGCTTTTTCTGCTTGTAGCTGTAACTGACAATAATCTGTCATTTTGGAAAGATGTGCACACTTGGAGGGAGTCCATTCTTGTGTCTGTTATCATCTGAGTGGTTAAGCTGGTGGTCTTTTGACCAAGTGGAAGTCACCAGTGATTCTGGAGGTGCTGTAAAATTTTCAAGCTTGGAATGTGTTTTTGTTTAAATTCATTCACTTTGTTCATCTCAGTCACTGTATTCCACAGAAGGAGGTAATAATAATAAATGGCATTTAATTGAAATCTACCCTTGAACAAACAGGCAAAGGTGCATATTTTCCACTGACTCTTGCACCCACAAACTCATCCACAAAGAATGTAGTACATGAAACCAACAGCCGTTTAGATTGGCATGCAATTCTCTTGCTATAATTTCAGAGTGCGTGTGAATTGCAAGAAGCTCCTTGAATTTAACCAAGAGACCCTCGACATTTCCCCTACAGTGCTGGAGGCAATTGGCAGTTGAGTGTTATTTACTCTGCTGGACGGCTTCTTTCTCTGAGTGGCTCGAACACACACATCAGGGCTCAATGTGCTGTGAGAAGATTGAGAACACACCCCAACTGAGCAGCTCTCCATCTGTGAGATAAGATGGGTATGCCCCTACTCCGTCTAAAGACAGGATTTCTTGCTTGGTCGCAGCCTATCTGATGGCTTTTTCAACCCAGTAGAGTACTTTATAATGTGTTGTTTTTTTGCAATAGGACAAATTTGGCCTTGGTAAAAACATTTTGTTTAATATTTATTGGTGAGTATAGGTAATTTATGCGGAAAACAATGTGTATGGCTTTGGAATATTGGGGAATTTATATCATATTCCAAACTTCATTTAACTCTTGACCAGTTTTGTGCCCACTAACAATATTAGGTAATTTAAACATTGAATAATTGTCTGTATGAATTCAAAGTATATTTCAGCTATTGCTAAGCAACAGCAACAATTCAGCTGCACTATCAGATGCTGGCCTGTACAAAAACATGCATGCAAAACAGAAGAGTCCTTTATACTTTCTGGTCTTAATTAAGACAACATTTTTGTGTAATAGGCCAATTCTCTATGTATTTCCCCCTTTACCACATGCTTTATCCCTATCTGCCCTCTCTGTCAATGTGCCAATTCCTCCAGCTTTACAAATATGATAAGACCAAAGCTGCAAGAACTCCTCCAGCACTATGGTAATGGTTAACCAGATAATTCTTTTAGGGGTGGGAAGAGAAACAGTCAGAAGTTTTTCTGTCTGTCTTTTGCTGCTTGCCACCTTCAATGAGTAGATTTCATTCATAGCAGAGCCCAGAATGGAGGAGACGTTGCAACAAGAGAAACAAGAGTCGGAATATAAAGATTCGAATGAGGGCCAAGGTAACTTCTTAGATTTACTTCTCTCACTCTTTTTTTTTTTTATTTTTTAAATCAAGTACTTCCGTGGTTCAGCTCACCCTAGAAAGCTGAGTAAGAAAGTTACTCATTTGCATACAGTGTGGTGTTTGGTCAACTCAGACAGAAATACCTTATTCTACAGCTGAGCTGCTGTTCCTTAAAATTAACGACATGTTTAGTTTTTCTGTATTTTAAACCCTTGTGTTGAAATGTTTCAGTCAAAGACTTTCCAGTGTGTAGCCTGGCAGAAAAAAATATCTATAAACCACATCTTTGTATACCATTAGTCACCCACATATGTGAGGCATGCATGTAAAATACTGTTCTGTACATCTTTGATTTGTGCCCTTGTTAGTATGGATTCTCTGTTTATAGATGGGATCCGTCGCCGATTGAGGGACAGGAATCTTCTCCGGAAGAGAAAGGCTGAAGCAGAAGAAAAGGAGACTAACCAGTGGGTTTTGGGGTAAATTTATTAAAAAGGCAAAGCCAGTGTTAGTTCAGTGACCCACTTTCACAGCTGTTCATTTGAAGTAGCCATTACAGTGTTTTCACCAGGCAGGGCTTCTATATGTTTGCTGGTAATCCTTAAAACGTACAAGACAACATTTAATGTAATGTTTTCAAGGTTTGACTTTTGTGCTTTAAATATAGGATGCCTGGTCTAATTGCAGATTCTTGAGCCTTGTAACTTTGTTTTTTTCCTTTAATTGGCTCTATAAAACCATAGTTTTGTTTTTTTAAGAGCATGGAAACATCTAATTAAATGTGATGACAAATGTGATGAAAAATGTGAAATAATCAGTACACATTGTATACTGTATATGCTGTATTTAAATATGCAATTTAAAGCTTGAAAATGTAGCCATCATGCTGGAATTACACTTTGATAAAGGTTATCAAACCTTGCCAGTGTAATAATACAGTATTTAATTATTTTAACGCAATTGAGAGTAAAAAGAATAGGTTAAGCATAGTTTAGAATTGTTAAGTAAGACTTTATTTACCAAACATGCTTTATAAAACACTGTACTTCACCATGCACAGTTAAATTATTATCAGCACTCCAGGTGCTTATCACCACTGCTTTATATTGAATATGGAGCAAGAGGAAACCAAAGGTTGCCCTGTTGTTTCTATTGACGCCCCAGATCCAGGTCAAGGACTTTGTACTATTAGCTTTGCCAATGTATCACAAAAAGCTATATCAATGCCACTGTTACAGAGGTTGATTACAGCTCTACTCTTTAAGGGTGGAGAGCCAGAGGAAAAGACCCAGGGCTGACGGCGGCACAAAGAGAAGAGGCAGGCCCAGGAAGAGTGAGCTTGGGCCGGAGATATCCGTCATTCAGGAGGAGGCAGCAGAGCCTCAAGAAGATCCTGCCGTCGTGGTGGTGCCTGAACCTGCTGAGGTCATCCCAGACCAAACACCAGGGTCTCTAGCAGCCCTACTTCCTGTGGAACCACAGCCTTCATCTTTCCTTGCTGCCCCTGCACCTCCACCGGAGCTTGGATCCTTCCAAAGCGTCGTCCTTCCTCCTACTCTCACCTCTCCAGTTCCAGTTAATCCAACTCCTGTCCATTTTTCACCCTCACTTCGTACTCCATCTCCTGTCAAAGTCCTGGATACAGCTCCAGCTCCAGCTGATTTTCCAGTCCCAGTCCCAAACCCGATTTCAGCTCCTGTTCTAGCTGCAGCTCCAGCTCCTCCTGCAGAGGCTCCCCAGGTGGAGACCCTCTTCACAGAGTCACAAGGCAGCAGTGAAGCCTTGGACCAGGTCCTGATTGAGGACTTGGGCCCAGATGAGAAGCAGGATTTTCCTCCATCTCAAGACAAAAGAGCTGAGGAAGGCAAGAAAGAATGTTGTGAGAAATAAAGATTGGTTGAAGGTATTTAATCTGCCTTGATATAACTGTAGTTTGTCTTTTTCAGATTTGATTGAGACAACTTTGATCAGTGTACCTGAACGAAATGAAGTGTTCTCAGTTCCAGCCTTCTCATCAGTGCCTCCTCCACAAAAATACTTCCCAGGAAATTCGTTCTAATTTTCTAAAGCACACTTCTCACATACTGCCTTGGCTCAGACTACGTCCTTTTTTCACAGTTTGGCTCTGATTTTCTTTTTGGTTGGTGTGCAGCCTGAAGAGAACAAACATATTGCTTATTTGACAGAGGTATGAATTCAAACCAAACCTGTATGCTTATTTATTCTGGTTTGTGCTTCACAGCAAAGATTGTGAATTCTATTTTGTATTTTACATTTAGTATCAGCAATTTTGCCTGCTTTTATTTAAAAGTAAATGGTATAAATCACTGGTTATGATGTATTTGTAATTGTGCATTTATTTGATAGATTTTTGTAAAAGATGTTTTTCACCAAATAAAATACACGGCTTACAATCATCTGACTGTGGCCATTATTATTTGTATTATTATGTGATAATAATATGTTAAACAATTAAATAAAAGGGTTGTGTTTTAACATTTAAAATTTATGTTTATCCCTCTATTTATAAAACAAAAAAGAAAATGTAGAGTTATTGTCCAAGCTATCATGAATTCAGTTCATTTTATTATTCTTTAGTTTTTATATAACAGCACAATTTGTACTCCATTACATCTAAAAGCATGCATTAAAATTGAAAATTATCAACAAAAATACATTTAAAGCATCATATATATAAATGCTTAATATGCAGCAGACTGACCCCTGTTCAGTCAATATTGTTATACATGATAATATTTCATTATAATTTATAACTTAGTACGGTAGCTTATTTTATTAAGTTATACTATCTTTGAAATAGGCTATTTTGCTTAAGTTGTAAATACTTTTTGCATTACCATGAGCTACTTGTTCTGTATAGATAATAAAGTTTGAAAAAAAACAAAACAAAACAAACAAACAAAAAAAACTAAATGATGAGTTTGACTTTATACTTCTTGGCTGCCCCCTGCTGTTATAAAACATGAATTGGCCCATCTCCTGTGGAGATGTAAACATACCAGTTATCCGTGGCAAGAATTTTTTATTTTTTTTTTAAATCTTTATCTGAGATTATATTTTCTTAAATTTTGAACTTACTTACAATTGTTTTTGTTTGTTTTGTTTTTGATTATTTCAAGGTTCAGCACAAAATATGAGTGAGAGTATTTTCAATTAGTCTCATTAGCTACAATTTATTAGTATTTTCTTTGCTTTAGACATTTACATTTTTAAAGCCAAAACCAACCTTTAGGTTATCGGAAAAAAATTAAATTTAGGTTAGGCTACATCAAAACGAAAACATCAGCAAAAAACAGAAACAAAAAAGCTGTTAAATATGTGAAACGGCACACCAAATTTAATATCTGTCAAGCTTAATTATGCTGACCCTTGGTAAATCTTTTATTATAAAAAATATTGTAACTAATTAATTTACATTTGCTGTATTTTTTTTTTTTAACCTGTGCCTCTTGAAATTATTCGAAAAATATTACCGTTTTAAAATAAAACAATACTATAAATATTTTTATGTTAACATAAAATATTATAATAGCAAAAACAAAAAACAAAACCTAATAATCTCTGATTTTCTATCACTTTATTTATTTATGAACTTTTTGCTGTACTATTCTAAAAATGTTTGCATACATTTATGTATGTATATGTTAAACATAAAATTATTAGCTTTTGTGGATTAAAAAAAAAAAAAATCGAATGAAAAAAACTTGCAAAAAATAATATATAACATGCAATGCTAGTGCAAATTATCTTCTTCTCCCGTCTGCAACATCCATTACACACTTTACAGGGATTGATATGACTGTTTTTGAGTTGTTGAGACGACCTGTCAGTTGTTGTGTTGTCACCTGAAACACTTCTGGTTGGCCAACAGGAAGTCAGACATGCGCTTCCGCACAGAGGAGACCCACGTGTTTCTTGGGTTTGTGGTTTGTTGCTGTTTAGCAGCTAACGCAAAGCTAACTTATTTTCTCCTTCTTGTCTTTATTTTAAGCAGCAGGATGAGTCCTGTGTGCGATTGCTGCGGCGAACATATTAATAAACTGAACCAGCAAATTTCTGTGATGCGAAAAGAGATCAAAAACCTGAGGTAAGTTTACAACACTGCAGGGAGTGGACAGTGAGGTAATGATGTGCTATTTTGCTAACCTTTGTAACAGTCAATAAATGCTTTTATGTGTCACATTATTTTGAAATTGTTCATATATCTATAGCTCCTTTTCCTTTACTGACAGTTTATTTTAATTTTACGTATTTATTTGCTGACTCGTCGTTAATAATCTATTTGAATTTCTTTTGACATGTTAACATAAAATGATTTACACGTATCTACTTTCTCACAGGCAGATGTTGGACAGTGCAGTTAGAGCTCATCGCAAACATATGACATCCATTCAGTCTGCTGTGACAAAGATTGGACTCAGTGAACCTGATAAGGTCCAGGCACCAGCACCAACACCAACACCACCACCAGCAGCTGCAGCTCAGACTGCATTAGAGCACGGTAACTATCATTAGTAAAAACTCTCATGTCAACCATCATAGTAATTTTGCCATAGAGAAAAACTTTAACAGTATGTCACTATATGTGTTTGGATATAAAAATGTGTGTGTGTGTGTGTGTGTGTGTGTGTGTGTGTGTGTGTGTGTGTGCATGTGTGTATGTATGTATGTATGTATGTATGTGTGTGTGTATGAATGAAGATACAACAAGGATATTTGGGGGGTTATTGATTAGTAATACAATCACTGAAAAAGGAAAGAATCATAACTGTCCATTAAATCAGAAAACAAGGCATGAAATTTTAAAACAAATGTGTATATGTTATGTATTATATGCAGCACTCTCCTATGCGCAGTATAAATATTAAAAACTGGCAATATAATTATAAAACAAGGTTTATGGTTATGTTGTTTCTTGGTGCACTCTCATGTTTGAGAAAAAACGCAGTCATTCTTTTAGATTTAGGTCATTTGAATAACCAGCCCCACACAGCAAAGTGCAAATGAATATAGATGTTGGTTTATTGGTTATAAATTAGAAGGAGGAAAAATATGTTCAGAAAGGTGCTGACACAGTGTTGCTATTTGTGAATCACCTCAGGAAACATCCAGACTGTCCCGATTGGTTACATCAGTTCCTGTTTCTCTGTGAAGAACGGGACACCCAGACAGCCAACTATTTGTGGCCCCTCCAGGGCCGAACTGCGCATCCAGCAGACTGTCTTCAATAACCCAGAGCATGCTCTGGTGGGTCTGGAGCAGTACTCACATGTCTGGTAGGTCAGTCCAATGAATCCATGCGTTGGGGATGCAATTGCCAAAAATTTCAGTAAAGAGTGTTTCTAAGGGGCTTTTATTCATCATCACTTTTTTGAAGCTCTGTGGCTTTAATATGTCAAGTATGGGTTCTGTGAGTTGGTGCCTACAAATTTGTCAAAGTGTGTACAAATTCTTATGGTTGTTTTTTTTTCTTAAATTTATAAAATAAAACATGTAAGAATGCATTTTTATTGAGAAATTCAGGGCTGTTACATACTTTCTGGGCTTGAATGATTTGTGCATTTACCCGTCTCAAAAAAGAATATGACCTTGTGTCAGACTGGTTATAATAGCTTTTTAAATAATCTTTATTGGGCTATATTTATGTAATATATAGCCTAATAGCTTTTTTTCTTCTGACACAGGCCATAAATGTTTTTTGACTTCTATCTGTTACATTTTATCCACTAAAAATAGGCAGGGTAGGATTTTAAATGTTAGAATAACTGCAAAAACAGGCACATAGAAGTTTTGTTTTGTTTTTCGTCACATTCAACTTTACAAACATGCTGGAAAATAAATGTTAACAGTAGAAATTGCCTCGATACAGTAAAAATGTTGTTGTGATTGTTTTGTTATAAAATATATATCTGCAGCTCATTAAGTCTCTCTTTTAAACTTGATGAGGATTTATGTGGCTAATGTTTTGTTTAAAAAAGTGTCTGCTTCCTATTTTTTCCACATTTGGTCTCTCCAGGATCATCTTCCTCTTTCACAAAAATGGGCACCTGAGTTACAAAGCCAAAGTGAAGCCTCCAAGACTCAACGGTCAGAGAGTTGGTGTGTACTCGACACGTAGTCCCCACCGACCAAATGCCTTGGGCTTAACTCTGGCTAGACTTGATAAAATTGTAGGTGAGTGTCATTAATTTACTATTTAGTTAGCTAACTTTAATAGCTAATTGGGTCTTTTTGTGGAACCTACTTTAAAAAATTTGTTGAAAGCAAGCTAACCTGTTTATACTCTAAATGCTACACTTCTTGTTAAAAAATATATTTTCAGATGTAAACATTTATCAGAAACTATGGAACAAGTTGTTTAATAGAAAGTATTGCATCCTTACCTTTATTCTCTAGGTGATACGGTACATCTGTCAGACATCGACATGATTGCTGGAACCCCGGTCCTGGACATCAAGCCCTACATTCCAGAGTATGACTCCCCCCACACCAGGATGGACTCAGAGCCTTATAATTCAAACGTAGACCAATCACAGGCGACTACTGAGTCACTGAAAGAGACAGCAGACATATCAAGCCTCCATGAAGATCACTCAGATCTAAAACGTGCAAGAACTGATGATGATGAATTCAGGAAACTCCTCCTGACCCACAAACCTGAAGCTGGTATTCCAGTTACTGATTCACCTCAGTCCATCAGCGCCCAGTTTGCCCTTCATAAAAACCTACAAAATGTGCTGGAGGAGGTCAGAGCCTATGTGACCCAAGGTGACCTTTGCCAGCTGAGTTGTGACAGCAGTGTTCAAGTTTCAGACTCCCTCAAAACCAAACCAGCAGAGACATCATTGGACCAGCCTTTCTATGGAGAGGAGGCTTACAGTACCATCGCTGGCTGGATCCGAGAGCCTCCTGTTGGCAGTCTGGAGGTGCGCTTCACCCCTCAGGCTGATAGGGAGTTAGCAAGCTTTCTTTACACACACCTGCCAGGTAAGCAACAGTTTTAAGCATGCTGTGTGACATTTTTAAGCTTGTTGTCAGCCAGAGAAAAGGGTGAGGTTGAGTTGTTGTCCACAAGAGGGTGCTGTTATAAAAGAGATTTATATTAAAGGACAGCCAAGATCAGAAATGGTGTGTGGAATTTGACTCCAGTTTTAAGTTGCTCCCCGTGTACATAAACACAGAACACTTGATAATTAATAAAACTAGTCAAACAGATAAAATCAAGGACAACAAAAAAAAAAACACCTGTGATGGGTAAATTTTACCCAAATTCTACCCATCACAGGTCATTTCAGGGAGCGAGGATCCCTATTGGCTGTTCTACAAATACAGATGTACATGAAAGCCCAACTCTGTGGCAGAAAACATTTATATTACTACACTGGCAGTTACTTTCACTGCAGGACAACCCCAAAAAGGAAAAAGATTTGATAAAAAATAATGTTTGAAAGAGAGATAGATATAAAATGTTATAAAATATGCATCAATATCTTCAAAGTATTTCAGAGATGGACACCAATGTTGCTCCTAGTTTAGCCTTGTGCTTAATGTAGCAAAGATGCTAATGGATAATCAAGTTAATTTAATTTCATGTTCATGTAACCACCTAACACCTTTAATCACAGTTTATCAGCGCAAAGAAGTCATAGTTCACAGGTTTTCAAGGAAAACCGGCTTGTTATTCCTAAAGAATTACCCATTTTAGTAGCATCAGGATCACAGTAAGAAACAGGATGATTGAGATAAATGATAGCTCATATTGGTTATCTGCTCATCTGGTTGGAGGGAATTAGGGCAGAGAGGTGTGAGCTGCAAGAGGCTATATTTAAATATTTTTTCCATCTACACCCACTTAAATATTTGACAGTGACAGATGAATGATAATTCATATCATAACAGAGTGTCCTCACATGTCCTACAGGACCCTCTGAAAGTGACAGACCAAGGTTCAAGTTCCTCCGCAGTTCAGAGGAGGCTGCTGCCGCCATCAGAGGGGTGCTGTCAGCTGACCCGCGCTCAGTCTACAGGAGAACACGCTGCAAAGACAGACTCTTCTTCTTCACCCTCGACACGGCTGACATCACCTGCTGGTTTGGACAAGGCTTCGCTGAGGTACTGCAGGTCCGACCTGTTGAGCAACGAGTCGGCTCAATGTGAGAAACTCCTTCAGTGAAAGGAGCTTCGGAGCAGGATAAACTCACTCTGCACGTTTTTTTGAGAACGGAAATAGAGCCTTCTTGTAATCAGATATATGAAAAGTGAGGTATATTTAATTTTGTGTATTAAATAAAATGATTTTTGAATAGAAATGCCTTCATTTTTTTATTTTTTGTTTTCTAGTTTGACAGGAACTACACTGCAGCAGAAATAAAAGATAATTATTTTCTTTCTTTTGGTTTTTATGAAGGTAAAAGCTTGTCCACTTCTCTGTGAATATTATTGTAATTTAAAAAATTGTTTGCACTTTTATATTTGATCAACACTTGCTCTCTGGTGAAAAGGGTATTATAGTTTTAATAAATCATTTTCCATGTTCTACCTAACTTAATAATAAATGAGAAGATTTGTTTTGTTTGCATGTAGTTTACTACTTGTTCCATATTGTACCAACAGTATAGTTTTTAAGCCAAGTATTCTTTATGGCTTATGTATGTCCCGTATAATCGTTTGATGCAAGCCTATATTTTACACATTGCTCGTCTTACTAACTGTGTGTGAAAGGAAAGTAAGAATTGGTTGAGAACTATATAGGACGTGTATTAAAAATATTTGCACAATGTACTACAACAAAACAGAAGGAAGTTATGGAAGATGTATTACTAAAAACGCCATAAAGCAGTAACGTCACCTTCCTTTGGGGGGCAGCAGTTTCCGCCCATCGCGTAACACAACAGTCGAAGAAGATAAGTTGACCAATAGCAGAGCTGACTTTTGTGATTTGAATGAGACGCGGTTGATGGCTGTTTGACGTTTGTTAAGACTTTGTTTACTCGTTACCTTTCCAACGTTGGTTAAAGTTGGCTGGCAAAATTTTGGAGGTAATTGTGTTTTATTTGATTTCAGAGCTCACAGTCCACAATTAAGTTTGTCAAATGTTCGTTAGCTGCCGCTGTGAGGTGTTAAAAACTAACTTGAGTAAATGTAACGTGAGGTTACATTAGCTAAGGACTTCGCTAACCCTAAGTCCTTTCTAATATTGGTGTAAATTGATGATTCAATGTTACATCTGAGAATTGTAGGTGTGTTTGGTTAGTTGTTAGCGCTTATATATCTGCTAATAAGCCTAAAGCTACTCCTGTCTAATTGCCTGTAACAGTTATTTGATACTTGACGTAACGTTAGCTAATATCAGGACTCTTAGCCAACTAGCTGGTTTTACGGTTTATCGGTAGAAAATGACTTTACGTTTGTGGCAACCTTTTCACCTTTTGCAGCACGTTTAGTAAGACATTATTTGTTTTCAGTGCAGTTGTCAAATAAGATTCCAAGCCCTTCAGAGCCATGCTTTCCAAGAAGCAAAGTACCAGTGGAGAGGGCTTGGTAAGTCTCGTTTCCTCTGTTGTGCACAATTACTTATCTAACAATGACGAAACATGCTTATGATACTTTGCGCGATTTCTGTTCTTGTTAGCCCTCAAGCAGATGTGTTGAGCGATCCCCTTTAAGAAATGTTCAGAATGAAATGCTGCATCTGCCAAGTCCGTCATCGATGCTCAAATCAAAATCACTGCTCAACGCTGATGTTGTGAGACTGACTAAGGTAGGTCCATATTATTAGGGATCTTGTGGTATTATGTGGACACTGGCAAGGTTCAGCTAACCCCTGCTGGTCCCTGGACCACAGATAATTTGGGAAACAGTTTTGTTTTTTTATGCCACACACAAAAACATTATTACTTCTATTGTATTTAATTATTTTGTTTTTTGTTATGTCCCATTAATTCTAATCAACAGGAGAATGTTCCTCTCTGTGACAAACAGCCACTCTTGAAATCTCCCCCATCCACCAAAGTGACTGAAATCAGTCCTTCCACTCGTGATATGACCGCTGAGACGATAAGTGAACGGGGGGACGTAACGTTTAAATCATTCATCTGTCCTGGCGGAGAGGTTGAGATTTCTGGCTCCTCGGTGTGTGCTGAAGTTAGTATTATTTTGCCCAAGGACCAGGCTACGAAGAACACATCTGAAATGGAAGATACAGTCATCTCTGACAGTATAATAGCTCAGCCATACAGTGACCACATTGAACACCCCTATTACAATCCTGAGATGAAAGTTGCTTCCTTGGTTGACACTGACACATCATGTCTGTGTGAAATTTCAAACACAAATTTGACTTTGGAGGACTCTGATGATAGATGCACCACACAAGATGGCAGAGCATTTCAAATTGACGGCTGTGAAGAGAAAGATGTGACTTGGAAATCATTTGTCTGTGATGGTGGTGAGGTGCAAGTTTCTGATGTCACCAGACTACAAGATGAGACCATTCCCCTGCCTAAGGGACAGATTGGTGAACCTTTTCAAAACAACAGTGTGAATTCAACAAATCTCACTGACTGTGGCCAACCATGTGAAGGAGAGCATGCAGATCATCCCTACTACAGCAGTGAAAATGGTGTTAGTGTTACAAGCTTCTCTCAAACCACAAATGATCCAGAGAAGCCTGCTGTTGGATTGAGTGTTGTAAATTTCAAATCGTTTAACTGCAGTGGAGGTGTGATTGAAGTTTCAGATATCACCAAATTTGCAGATGCGATTGTTCCTCTACCTGCTGACCAAACTGCAACATGCAGTGAGTCATACAACACTGGTAAAGAACCAAGCATGTTAGCTTGTGAACAAGTTGTGCAAAACGATAACAATCATTCAGATCACCCATACTGTAATACTGAGAATTACGCATTGATGGAACCACTACCATTAAGCCTTGATGTTGTGGAGGCGGCTAAACAGATAAGCTTGGTGGTAACTGATAGCCAGACTGGCAGACCAGAGGTCAGCTCTTCCAACAATGCCAGAGAGGACATTGAAATACCGGGTGGCACCCAGTTGTCTCAGAAGATGTCACCTCTGCCTGACAACCAGGCTGTAATATGCCAGCTGCTCTATAACAACAGTGAATTCTCTTCTCTTACACTGGATCACAGTCTAGATGACAATAAACGACCTAAAACCGACATGGATAACAATGGTGCTATGTCAGATACGGAGTCACCAGCTATCAGTGCAACTTTACTGACTTGCACACCTACAAAGGCTTTGGATGATAAATCTGTTCACTGTCATATACAAGAACCATCCAAAAATGACTTAATGCATCCTGAAGACCACCAATTGCCTTCTGTGCTTCACAGAACTGAGCCTTCTAGTGGCAGCCAGGTTACAGCTTCTGCAGAGACTCCTACACCTGCGGATGCATGTGTGGAACATCCTTCTCATGTACAAAAAATCAGCAGTGAACCCTACAAATCCATTGAGGCAAAAGACAGCGCTCTTGGTTCATCTGGAAATGGACCTATTTCTTGTAACTCTGCCGAAAAACCCCTGACAGCACTTCCAAAACATTTTCTGCCTGAATGTCCATCAGTTGCATCAGCATTTGGGATCCTCAGTCCGGTTGTAAGGAGAGCCTCTCTCGCTGTATTAAAGGCTTTTAGTGAACCTGTGCTCGACCAGGAGATGGCTGAAGATTCTGCTCTCGAGGATGAAAAGAGTTTTGTAGCTCCCTATAAGAATGACCCGGCTGGGTTATGGGAAGAACATTTGGAAAGCCCCATGCCACGCCCTCTGTTTAACTCTACAGTGCTCAGTTTCAAGCCTCAGCTAGACCCAGTCACAGAGCCAGTTGAAGATGTAGTTGCAAAGTCTTATGAAGTGCCTCAGTCTGAAGTGGAAAAGCCAGTTCTGGATATCCCTGTGATTCCAGATGGTCCCCTTCAGCAGCAGCTTCGGCAGATGGCAGAGTTCCTTTTCTTGGCATCAGGAAAGATGGGTCCTGCTGCTGTCTCTGCTCCCATTCTGCCACCTGCTGCTGTCACAGTCCCATTGGCAAAAGCTATTCCTTCAGAATCCCACAGTGTCTGTGTGGGCACCACTCCTGTGAAATGGTCAAACCACAGTGTCAATACATCTGGCCAATTTGAGAGGAAGAGGGATTTCTCTGTGGTTGATTCCTGCACACTGACTGACCCTCTACTGTGGAAGTAAGTGTTATCTCTGGATTAGTTACGTTGCATTCTTTCTTAAAGACAAAATATGTGTCACTAAACCATTCTGAAATAAGTATTTATGTTGCTGTTTTAGATCTAAAAGACTTAAGAGAAAGTCCTTGTTTTTTATAGATACTTGTAAAAAAAAAACAAACAAAAAAAAAAACATGATGATATTCATATCTGCAATTCCTCCAAATCATGCAGCATAGTTGCAAATAATTTCAAAATTCACCATGGTTTAACTTTTTGTGTTTTCTGTGCTGGTTTCTCACGACTGTTTCCTTCTGTTTCCTTCTGTTGACATCTTCTTAGTCTACCTCCAGGCAGTCTAGAGTGTCTCCCCAGACAAGAGCTAGAGCAGAGGTTAAGGTCTAGTATGATCATGGTTGAGGCTCTCGTGCAGCAATTGTCCGCAGCCAGGTCAAATGGCTGTCCTCCTGCAGGCCCTGCACCTTCAGACCTCCGAGAAAAACTGGTACAGACAGACCACACTGAGCTCAATCAGGTAATAATCCACATGTGCAGCATTTTTGTTTTTGTAGGTTCATTATTTGGCTAGGACAAAGATTGAAAGTGCTTTTTAGTTAACCCATAATCTCTTTTTAAATGCATTTTGTAATTTGTATTGTTATAGACCACAATGTACAGAGACCTTTACTTGGAGGCTCTGAGGAGGATCGGTGAGTTGGAGTTGGACGGAAGTTTTCTACAGAACATCATCCAGTGTATGCAGGACATGAGGGTTACAATGGTGAGACAAACAATGATGCAAAACATTTTCTTTGTTGAAGAATTGTTTAACATTTGTAGATAAAATGATTGTTATTGTATATGAGCGCTAAATGATGTGCATTTGTACTGACAGACTTCTTTGAGCTGTGACACGGATGCTGCTCTCTCTAACATGAAGCAAATGGGAGATGTTGTCAGAGAGGACCATCAAAGCCTTGTTTCACATGTATGTAAACATCCTGCATGCTTTTGTGCAGTTATCCAGTGTGTATGAAATAGGTGTTATGTATTTCCTTGTGTTGTTTAGTACGGACAGATGAAGTCTCTATTTGAGAAAATGAAGGATACGCAGACAAGAATGTTGCAGAAGGTGAAAGATGCTCTGCAGCAAAAGGACGACATGAAGACACAGATGGAGGAAGCCTTCACGGCCAAGGAGGCGGTAAGCACAGTGACAAATCTCAGGCTTGTCAGTAGGATGCAAGCAGTTAAGTGTCTCTACTGCAGGTTGAGGACTTGGATATAAAATGTCAATTAGATATGTTTTTTTGCTAATGTGGTTATTTCATATAGGTTATTTATTTATTGAACTGCCAGAAGACATGCTTTCTTGTGATATGCATTGTATATAAATAGAATAAGGACATATAGGCACATAAACTTTTTTCCATGTCGGGCAGATAGTAGTTGGAAAAGAAGTTATTCATGTGTCTATTCTGACTCAGTGACTTACTGAAATATAGCAAAAATAATCACACTGGAGCTTCACACTTAATCTCTCTGGTTTTATTCTTTTCTTTGCCTTCCAAAGTTATTTCATGGCTATTGCCAGTGATATGTTCAGTAGTATTCTTCTTTCCAGGATTATTAATTGTGTGTCTGGTTGTTTGTTGTTGTTGGCTGTTTTCAGGCCTTCAGTGTGGTGGAACAGCTGAGGACACACTGTGCCACAGAAGTCTCAGAGCTGAAGAGGGTCATAGGGTCTCAGCAAGAGCTGTCAGCTGCCTTAAACAAGACTTACCCAGAACAGGTACAGGGAGCAGATGTAAACAAACAGCTCTGTGTAAAAAATCTTTTCAGCTTAACTGTTGACCAGAATGCATTTAATATCTCAATTTGCCTTCATATGCAGGTTTCATTAAACCAGGACTGCACTGAAATTCTGAAATCTGCTACTGATGGTTTGTCCACAACCATGGAAGAGCAGTCCAGTTTGATGAAAGAAGTACGTTTTCTGATATGCTTTTAGAAAAACAGAACTAAAATGCAGTATGTAACAGTTTCACAAAGTGTACCAGAATCTACCAGAAGTTAAAGAAAAAGAGCACAAGATTGTAATAATATTTTCAAATCTCTGACAATTTACAACTTGCAAAAAACTCATGATATTGGTTTTCTTTTCCCAGCTCTGCAGAGTAAGAGGCATTCTGCAGAGAACTGCTCCCATACTTCTGGAGCTGAACAAGAAGGCAGCTGCTGCTTTGAGCGAGAGGGATGAACATCTGTCTGCAAGAGATCAAGCTGTTGAAGAGAGGGAGCAGGTTTGATAACTATGGTTTAATTGGGACACTTACTATCTTGCAAACCTTTTTCTCCTCATCTTATAAAAGTAATGATGGCTGCAAGTGATTTAGGATGCTTTTTCTTAAATCTAAATAAACTTGTGCTCAACAGATTGAGGAAGAATTTAACCAAGCTAGTATGAATCTCCAAGCTGCAAGAGAACAGATTGGGGATTTAAATCTGCAGGTGACAATCCTGACCTCAGGTAACAAACCTGTTATTGCCATTTAATTCATTTTCTTTACTGCTTCCTTCTCTATTATGGTATAAAATGCTAATGTTTTAATTTTTTTTCCTTACATCTAAGAAATGGGTGTGCTGCGTCAGAAACTAACAGAAAAAGAAGAAGAGAACAGTCAGCTGGAGAGGAAGGTGACGGAGATGTCTGCCACAGTTTCCTCCACTTTGGCCTCTTACACCTTTCTGGAGCAGGCCCTTGGAGCTGAGACTACAAAGTATGATCCTCAATGGTTTACATGTGCTTGAAACATATAGGAAACCTACTGATTTTTCTTTTTTTTATGAAGAAGCAAACATTGAAAAATTGGAAATGATGCTAAAGGAATATTGTTGCTCTAGGTTGCAGCAGTCATGGAAGGACATCCAGCAAGCCAAGGACAGAGCAAATGAGTAAGTGGTGATGAGGAGTTTTTCTGCTTATTATGAAGGAACAATAACCTTGGCAAACATTTCACTATAAAATGGTTTCTTTGTTCTGTTTTTGCATAAATGCTGTATCGTTCTTGGCACAAAATATAGCACACTCAAAAGGAAATAATTATTCTCAACAGTCTGCCTTATTCTGGCATTTGACAAAGACCTTCTGAAATGTTGTTTTCAGAAGATGATGAATTTTAGCCATCAGCAGTGTACATTGAGTAACCCTACTTCTGTGGTCTCACCTTTGTCAGATATGAAAATCAGGCTTTAGAGAGCACTTGTCTCTCCTTCTGCTCCATGACAAAACAAGTATTTTTATGAGTTTAAACTAATTAATTTATGACAGAAGAATTGGACCAAAAGATAACCTTGTTCTATGATGGCAAAACAAAATATGCACCACTCTTTACTGTTACTAAAACACTGCCCTTAATGTCCACTACTTTTGTTTCGTCTGCGTACAGGTTGGAGGCGTCACTGGGTCAGTCGGAGCAACATGTTTTTGAGTTGAGTCAGGCTCTGGCTCAAAGTGAGGAGCAGCTCAGTCAGCTGCATGTCAACTCTCAGTCCCAGAACACGCAGATCCAGCAGCTCCAGGATCTCTGTACACAACTCAGTGGTGTGCGGGAGATGAACGAGGTAAGCTTTTAAATTTATATCCCATGACACTTGCATTTTTTCTCTTACTGCCTTTATTCCATGAGGAGACATTTTTTGAATAACTATGCAGCATAACATGATTTGTTTATTAACATAGTTTTTTCCCCACTCCATTTAAACATTATAACAACACTATAAGCCAACATGGATCTGAGTTTCTTTGCCCACAACTGGATGTTAGTTTTGTTTCGAGCCTTTTGATAAGAAAGGCCCTCAAGACTCCATTTTTAAGTTAGGTTATGTCATGGGAAAACGGCTGGGAATAATATTGTATGACATCTTTTGTAATCTCCTGTTGTCTGTGTTTCTGCGTGTCAGTTCTTACAGATGGAGAATGAGTTGGCGAGGGAGCAGGTGACTGAAAGTGAGCGACTCTTGAAGGCCAACCTGCAGGCCCTACGGGAGAGGAACATCCAGTGTGAGGACATTAAAGGAGAACTTTGTCAACTTGGGTAAGTTTAACTCCTGAGTTGCAACTGTTGGGTTCACCACTACTGACTACTACTTCTGAATTACTCATGCATTATGTCATTACCCACTGCTTTGGGGGCTGCAAATTCAATTTATCATTATTGTGGAGCTGCAGAGATGTCCTGGCCTAAAAATTCCTATTCTCTAGACTTACGATCTTCGCAAAATGAAATCAGAATAATGAATAATTGATAATTTGTGTAATTATGTAAAAACGATCTTGGGAATAATTTTAAATAAGAAGATCAGTCAAAAATAATCACAACTACACTTTTTTTTCTCCAAATCATATAGCCCTGCTTTGCCTGTTTTTTCCAATATGTAATATACTTTATAAATTGTGTTGGATGTGTTTATCCTATGTGTTAAATCAACTCTTAACTTACTTTTTTAAAGTATTGGTTAATGAAGGTGACGAAACTATGGTTGAGATAAAAGAATAAACTTAGTTAGCCAATTTATGTGCATTCAACTATATTAAATCTTCAACAAACTTGGTTCTGATCTACTGCAAATGGAGTGTAATGTTACTAGCTCTTTTTTTAATGCTAAATGATAACTGGTCTGTCTGTGTGATGCAGGCTTGAGAACAGAAGTTTGCAGGAGGAGCTGGAAACCACGAGGTCCAGAGCCAGGGAAACACAGGTGGAGCTTGAACAGAAACTGGCACATTCAGTCACTGAAATCACTTTGCTGCATCACACACTGCGAGGACTGACCAATGAACTGCATACAGCTCTCAATGACCAGGTAACGCATAAGAACTGCTTAAGTAGATATAGATACAGCATGTGAGGCTATAAATGCATTTCTAGTAGACTAGAGAATGCACCGCACTTTATGTTTAAGTTTAGTCGTCAGTGTCCTGCACAATGGACAGCTGCACTGTTGAGAAACGTTTTTAAATACAAGCTTACTCATTTCATCTTTCAGAAACCAGAACCAGCAAAGGATAAAGATTGTCAACGTCGTCACTGCTCCAGCTCTTTTGTTGACAGCATCATGGTTGCATTAACTGCTGAGAAGGAAGAAGAGGACAAAACAAAGACACCACATGAAGCGGGTACTGTAGCTCACTGTGTCTAAGTGATCCTATTAGTCTTTATTAAGTGTTCTTCAAGACCTACCTTGGTCTTTTAATGTCTCAGATGGACACCCAGAGATTATACTTTTGCAGCTATTTGATTACACAGGTTTAATATTTATCAGCAGACTAATGTATGAGTCCACTCTTTAAAAGTCTCTTTCCCCTGAAGTAGGACTGAGAAAAAATTTCTTAAACCATCCTAAAAAAGGATTCCGCTTGATAAATTAACACATTTAATTTTAAAGTAGTTATTAATTTCCAGATCGAGTCTTCCCTATGGGGACCATAACTAAATAAAATTGAAAATAAGCACCTACATCTAAACAAACACACCTCAAACTCATTTTGGAGAGGTCTTAAATGCTACCAAATTACTAAAGGCTGTCTAAGCTGTAGTTCTCTTCAGTCCCCTCAGAGACACCCGAGCCACAGTGTGAGACTTTGTTCAGTGAGACAAGCGCCTTCACCCGCATTGCAGCCGCAACCCCAAAAAGGCATTTGAATGCGGTCGAGTTTGAGCCCCAGGAGGACGATCAGAGCAGCGTGGCGGAGTTGTTCGCTGACCTGAGCAGCACCGTCACCGAGCTCATCAGCACCCTCACACTGCTGCGACAGCGCAAAGATGCTCAGCTGGAGGAGCTGCACAACGCTGTGTAAGTGCAGTAAAATGCATGTGTAAAACAAAATCTGATTCATGTTACATAAAACCTTTATCTTCAAACTGATGAGATTTTGTTTTTTGGGAATATGAACTAAATTAAATTTGGTTGCATTCTGTTTTCATTTATGTTTTACAAAGCATCCTTTTGTTTTTGTAGTTAGGGGGTGGTAAATAGTGCCATACACAAGTTCCAGGAGTCTTATTTTGTCATTTTTTTGACCCACAAGTCAGAAACTAAATCTATTCAATTAAAAATTGATATAAAACTAAGGAAATCTTCTCATTATACCCAATAACCAAAATCCTGCAAATGTTTGACTGTTTTACTTATCAAATGATCATTAGTAATCCAACATAATTCTCCAAGTTGTAATTGTTAATTAAGTAACATTAATTCCAGCACTAGATACATAATAGTCATGTAGAAAAACTGTACTCATGCTACTGATATCAGTAATTAAAGCAATGACAACACCAATATGTGAAAGAGCACTTGAGAACACTGTCTGACATTTGAATTTAAAGTTTGTCAATCTGCAAAACAGATGAGGATTTTGTAAGTAGATATGGAGAAGACAACTGGACTTATTTTCTATGAAATTTGTTCCTGAGAGGAATACATTTAGTTGACAATGTTTCTCTCATACTAAACAAAATACTGTAATATTAAAGAAAAAAAAGCCTAATTCAGTTCATGCATAAAGTTCTTCCTTTCCAACCTTATTGAATGTATTATTCCAGCTCTGGCCTGCAGGTGGAGCAGGAGGCTGCAAACAGCAGACATGAGGCGGAGGTGTTTGAGCTGAAGCACCAACTCAGCCGTCTGAACAACCTGATGGAGAAGGGAAATCACGCGCTGCAGCAGAAAACTCAGGTAAATCTTCTGCACTGTACTACATATAGTTCGCAAATCGATGGAGGTTATATTGTCAAGATCTAAAATGTTTTTTTTTTAAACTGTGTCTCTTTCACAGGATGAGAAAACTATGACAAAGTTGATGGCAGAAATACAAGAGACGCATGAAATTCTGAATAAACACAAGACTGACAGCAATGTAAGGCACTAAATTCATATACGGCATGTATATATACACACATATATATATTTACAATTTAAAAAATGAAATCCAAATTTGTTTTTTGTTTTGTTTTTTCACAGGAATTGCGTAAGGAGGTGGCTGAGCTTCATCGCTCTCTCCAGCAGTCTGAGGTGGAGTCTCAGTTCCTGCGGGGGGAGTTGAAAAAAGCTGTTAGCCAATCGGCTTATCCGGCACATTTCATGGAGGAGAAGATCCAGCTTTTGAAAGAGGTATGATTCTGTCACTTATGGTGTGAAAAATACTTTGATTGATTTGTTAGTTATTCTAGTTAATATTTTTTATGTCGTTTTATTCTGTAACAGGTATCTAAATGTATTTGTTTTTAAATCTGTAGGTGGAGAGATTGAAGTTGAGTCTTCAGGAGGTGGAGCAGGCCAGAGTTAAGCTCCTTGAAAGAGCAAAAAGACATGTAAGTATCAGCCTGATGTCCGGAAGAAGTCATTGGCGCTGATGATTACACTGTTGTGTCTTTGTTTATCTTTTTGGGACACAAAGTTTCATTAAAGTGAGGATGTGATTCATTGTGTTAAAATATTTCTCACAGCAAATCATCCACCAGACCAACCAGCAGAAAAGTGAGAATGAGCTTCAGATATTAAACAAAATGATCAATAAAGTCAGAGAGGTGAGAGATGCTTTTCATATTCATTTCATATGAGTCAAACAGTGTAAAAACTTTATTCATGTATAATTTCTGAGGAAATGATTGCTCTTTTTATTGTGTACACAGACTCTGCTGTCTTTGCCGGTGGTTGTGAAGAATTGTGAACAACTCCAACAGCTTGTTGAATACATCGGCTGAATTACTCGTCACCTGTGTCCATTATATTTGTCTGTTGTGTTTTAGCTGGTCCGTGCTGTAAGTTTTAATAAATAATATAAAAATTTTGACTGTCTTGGCATGTATTTTTTTCTTTTTCTTTCTAATTTCAAGGGCAGCTGTAGTGTGACAGGATATAAAGGGCCTTACTTTTTCTTCTTTTTTTTTCTTTTTACAGCAAATTGTTGACAATTAAAACAGCACACTTATAGTGGTCACAATTTATGGAACCTTGGTGAAAAGATAGGTCACAATTAGCTGATCTTTTAGAAATATTAAGTTGATTTCCTCACATTTCAGACAAATATATATAAAACATAATTATGAAATAAATCGTATGTATACCATGTTTATGTTTAACCTGCTTTCAGTGCTCATACAAAGTCTTCATCTTTGGGGAATGCTTCAAATTAAACATTGTTTTCAAGGTTAGGAATATGGTTAAATTTGAAAATTTGCTGCTTAAAATACTTGATTTTCTACATAAGTGCTCATATAAACCCAAACTCAATCCAGTTGTCATATCTGTTTCTCTTTTGGCATCTTGCAAGAGATAATAACAACCAACAATAACTATACTAACTTATAGCTAAATTTGTCCTTTGTTTCCTCACTCTGAAAATGAAAAGGGATTACATGATTATGATCAGAGCATGGCACTGGAAAACAGTTTGTAAATAAAAATAACTGACTATTATGTGGAATAATCAACTTTATCTTTAGTAACTGCATTTATAGTTATGGTTTAGATGTGATAACTTTTTTCAGAGTCTGGAAAATGTTGGTTTAGGAACCTTTTAGGTGCTTGAATGTTACTCTGAAATGAACCTGCTATATGAACTAAAAGAGTGAAGACTGTTTCAGTTATTAGTATGAAAATCTCTGTTAACTCAAGTCTCATAATTGTGTGAAACTGAGATTGTGCGAAATTGTTCTGCCCCTGGTGTTGTTTTTGTTTTTGATTATGTGCGGCTAATGAGTATCATATTTTGTGCCAGTTTTTTTTTAAGACCCCAGCTAATGTATTAATGGTACATGAATTTTTTGGTCATAACAAGCAGTATGAAAACTTATAAAATGTGTCTGACCCCCTGTTGTGTTGTGTAGATTAACTGTTATCACTGACGAATGAAATCCCCAAAGCAAATGAGATTCACGCTTTGTGTTTTCAAACACTAAAAACATTGCAAACTGCACCAAATTACAGACCTTTCTCCTTTGTCAAGATGTAGAGTACTCTGAGTGTACACAGTAATTTTCTGCTGATATAAAAGTTAGGTATCCCACTGTAGGCTGCATCAGGATCTGTTTTAGCTGCTAGTTATCTCAGTTTATAATATTAATTGTCCGCCTAATTCCTCCTGTTATTGCCTACCATTAGAACATAACTCTAAACGTTGTCTGTCATGCAAATCTTTGCCTAATAGAATCTTTCCTATCACTGTGTCACTTTTATCTTGAGTGCATGACTCACAATTACTACATCATTGTCCTTTTGAAACTATAATTTGACACGCTGATTACTGCCCTTCTTGTTTAATCCACAAAGATTTTAAGATTCAGGCACACTAAAGAAAAATGAGGACCCTTTCAACTATTAGTACTTTGTTGAAAAAAAAAAAAAAAACATCTTATCTGTCAACTCAGCTTCTTTTCTGAGAGGAAAATCAAGTGTCTTCACTATAATGAAGCGTTTCCTTACGAGTCCCATCTTGTCAGATATGCAGACTTTGTGTCAGGGAGGTTTCTCTAGATAAAGAACTCACACTACTTGGCTTTATAGGCTGAAATATCGAGTTACAAGTCAATTCATTTTCTTGATTAGTGGATCTGTGTGGTAGATTAACTGTGTGCCTGTCTAAGTGGCGTGTTGATGTCTGGACTTGATAATTGAGGCCGGTCACGGTGACTGATAATACTGTGGCTCCAGACAACACTTCAAACCAGCTGAGCTGAAACGGTGAAGAAAACAACGCAAACTCAAAAGAAAAGGATGTTTGAAGGCATTTTTCTTGTTCCTGGAGAAAGGCCTCTCTACTGGTTTGTCCTTATTATTGTTTAAGATGTAATTGTTTAATTTTTACTATTAAAAATGTTAATAATTTTAATAATAAATAAAATCAATTCAATATTAAGCAAAACAGATTTCCCCCTTCGACAATAAAAAAAACCCCTGGTGTGATATTTAAGCTAAATATCTTAAGTTGTAATGGCAAAAATGAATCAATAATTTAATTATTTTATTCTTGAAGAACCAAAGTGCTATGTGATTCTGTTTATTTCCAAAAAAGCAACCTCGTATGCATTTTTATTTGGCATTAAAATACATGCAAATATACTAAAGCTGACGTTCTTCATACAAGCCATTTATTGCAAAGCCTAAGACCATGAAGCACAATAATTTATACTAATATTCAAAGTCGGTCATTTAAAACTCACCAATAATATCAATATTAAACTTGCACATTCAATTCACGACACAAAAGAAACACTTAGCCACACGCGACATTACATAAAGCTTTACCCTCATGAGCTGTGAAGAGGTCTTGACATTAAAATCCAAAATTTATCTTATCTTAAAGTAAATGATGATCAGCATTGAAAATGGGTTCCAGGGTTAACCTGGTGTATCACAGTTGTTCCAGGAGGGTTTTTTTTTTTTTTTTAAATCAGTCTTTTCAATGTTGTCCTTAACAAATGTCACAAACAAAGAAAACAATTGTGTGCAGAAATGTCTGGCTCACTGGATAGTCTCTGGTGTTCTGTTAACAAGGCAGTGAGATGCCTGGATTCAGTCTCAGTAGCTCAGATAGCAGACACAAACCTGTCCATATTCCCTGGGTACGCTGGGTGTCTCAGGTAGCCCCCAGTGTTGGTGATAGGACCTGCAGCGCTGTTATACTGGGAGAAAGAGCCCAGCTGCACGGGGGAAACCCTGCCGTAATGGTCCATGGACTCCACAGACCCCGCTGAATGGAGACGTCCCGTTGCCGCATACCCCTGGGTGTGGCCCTGCCCGTACGAGCCCTGGTGTGTGTGGTGGTGTGGGTGGCCGTTTGGCCCGCTGTAGGCGAACCCTGGATGTGCAGAGGAGCGGGGTGATGTGACCCCTCCGCACGGTTGGCCCTGAAAAGCTGGGGCTCCCAGGCTGCAGGGACTGGACCCGTTTGGGAGTCCCTCGGGGCTGAAGCTGCGGCCGGACTGCTGCATCACCTCTGGCCCTTGACCTCCCAGCATGCTGGCTGGAGTCTGGTGTCCTATCAGGTTGTTGATGCTGAACATGCGGGTCTGAGCGGGTCCAAACCCAGGAGGGGATGAAGAGGAGTAGTAAGCTGACTGCAGCTGCTGCCCGTAGCCCGGACTGACTGTCATGTTGTTGTAGACTGAGTTGGTATACGCAGCCGATCTGGCAATCTGGACAGGAGAGAAAACTGGCGTCTCGTGCACATATGAGGAGTAAGTGCTCAAGTCACAGCGCTTAAACCTCTTCCTGCGCCTCAGGAAGCTGCCACTCTCAAACATGTCCTCTGCATTGGGGTCTAAGGCCCAGTAGTTGCCCTTCCCCGGCCGACCCGGCTCTCGGGGGATCTTGATAAAGCAATCATTGAGAGTCAAGTTATGGCGGATGGAGTTCTGCCACTTCTTTGAATTATCTCTGTAGAAGGGGAAGCGCTCTGTGATGAACTTGTAGATGCCTCCTAAAGTCAGCTTGCGGTCAGCGGAGTTGGCTATGGCCATGGAGATGAGTGCGATGTAGCTGTACGGGGGTTTCCCTCGCTGGAGAGGTCTCTTCCTCCTCCGACCTCTGGGCTGCTCCTCTGTATGCAGTGGAGGATTGGAGGCAGGCAAAGCGTTGTCTGCTGCAGAGTCTTTCTCCACTTTGACCACCGGCATTGTCATGGAAAGTTCAGAAATGTCCTTTAAAAGGCAGATTGTAAAGCAAATGTACTACTACAATGCTGTACAGCAAAAGTACCTCCGCAGTTGAGACAGAGTTCCCTG
>JAOWBC010001255.1:10448031-10458802 GCA_028566105.1 Hypoplectrus providencianus | reverse complement strand
AATTTTGACACAAACTATATTATGACATTGCTTATACAATTTTGACATCATATTATACTATGACATTTTATGACAAGGTTTCTTATGATATTTTATAACAGTACATTAAAACTTTCTTCATTAAAATTTTTATGACACTTTGACCATATACATTTTTTTTATGGTATAATATATAAAATTTTAATTACATGAACTAATGTATGTTGTACTGATACCATGATCCAAGGAAGTATATAACAAACTAAGTTTATTTTATGTCAAAGTTTACATTGACAGTTAAGAACTCAAGTTGGCAAGGTCTTAAAATGTTTACAATATGCCATAAAACGTATTAAGTATCCTTAGAATTCCTGCATACACCCTGCAATTATTCTTTACTTGCACAGTTCATGTAGCAAAAATTTTGCATTGTATGTCTAAGCCCTCACATGCATACGTTTGGTATTTTTTGGAGCCTTTAACGTGCTTTAAGCTGTGGTTGGGACTTTGATAGTGTTGCACTAACAGGATTATTAAGACATTCAGTCGTCTGGGAAGAGCTAAAGAGATTTTCTTACCTGACCTATTTTTTTCTGTTTGGATTCTTGCAAGAAGAGATGAAAGAATCCACCAGGAAAATGAATAATGCATGTATCTTCTTCCTCTGTTTGCTGAGCCAAGTCCCTGCTGTGTCTTCTGAAAACAACAGCTAGAGACTGCAAAGTAAAAATAGATGAAAAGTGAGATATTAAACGATTTTACATTTATGTTCATGACTATCAAGTATCTTAAAGGATCCAAAAGATATGAAAGTTGAGATATACAATGCAGAGACCTCATCCCTACTTTGACTTCTCAATGTTTATCTAATTGTTTTGCCAAACATATTTCAGTTTAAATCAAAATCCAGAGGTGTGTGAATCTGTGAACAAAAAAGTCATCATGGCCAGAACCATTTCTTTGTATTTATTTGAATAAATTACATTGACTTCACATTTTTTTTTCTTTACATCAAGCATACAGTCTTAAATTCCAGTGCAAGAATAAAACAAAACAAAACCGAAAACAACCAAATAAAACAAAAACAATCCAAAGACAATCATGTGCAGCACAGAGAATCCCTCCTTTCACATTGCTTTTGGATAATATACTGTATATATACATCTATACTGTATGTGTATACTTGTCACAGTTACAAAAATAAGATACGTTACTGTAGATGCGCGACTATACACACAAGGTGAAAACAAAACACAGAAAAGCTGTACAGTCCTCATTGAGGGCAAAGATACACACAATTGTTAAACAAAAGTGAAAGAGAAAAAGAAGGAAGGAATTGTTTTTGCCTTTAAAAAATAAATAAATACATGACCTTCATACTGTATCATTATTCTTCCCCATCCAACAAATACACTGTCTGTTAAAGTTGTGCTTCCCTTCAAAATAAAAACACTTAATATGGGTATCAGTTGATTTTGCATCATTTATTGTAATTCTACTGAATACAATGAATTGGTCCTTTGATTAAAGAGACATCCATGTTTGTTTTAATGTGGAACACTGTCAGAGACAGTATATCATAAATACCTCAGCATCAGAGGTCCTCTGCAGCCCCGTCCCTGTGCATAACATGTACTGTATGCAAACCCAAACCCCTTCCCCCAAAGCACACGCACAACATTACTACAAGACGGGTGAAAAAATAGTGTTGCACAGATTATTTTGCAAGAAAGGTTTAATACATGGTCGACATCGCAGAGAATAAAACCCCGGGGATAACGTGTGCACGAGCTGCACCGCTCAGCTGACTCAAACATGTACTGAGATAACAGCGTTGGTTTCTAGATGATCAGCCGATCAGTTAAAGGAGGAGAAAGGAAATCTCATACAATACTGCATACAGCCATATAGCTGGTGAGAGAAAACTCAACTAAATAAGGAGAGTCTTGCAATTTCTCTGAGGTCTAACATGACATAAAAAGGGTAAACCAGCAGCATTTAGTCCATATTATCTTAAGGATAGAATATAGTGTGTGCGTGTGTGTGTAAATGTGTTATTTATGAATATAAAACACTTTCAACAAATACAAAGAAAGGATTTGTAAACACAAAAAATATTTAGCAATGAAACAAATCTGCAAATGAAATAAATAACTAATAGCCCAATTTGCTTTTTAAATCCTAAAATAGTAGATAATAAAAGTTTATTTTTCATTGATTTTATATATATATATATATATATATATATACATACATATATACTTAAATTAATTGCCACATTACGGCATCTACTCTGGATTAATTACCAAATACATGAGAAGAATTTCTGGACATCTTCCTATATCTGTGGTATTAATTGACAAAGCTTTTTTTTTTTCTATTTGTTGAAGGTCTTTTAGTATTCACAGATATTACACATCTAATTCCGATCTGTTCACACAAATAATACTGAGGCAAATCCATCTCCATCGAGAAAAGAGCTTTTTAGTGTAAGTTGCATCATTCCAATTAAAAAAAGACATTTGCACCAAGACAAAAAAGAAATAGTTTCTCATTCCGTTGAGCCATTTGTGCACTCTGGCTTTGTCTAGTTTCCTCTTAATCAATGGCTTATAGACAGCTAAACTACAGAATACTAATGGGACTAGTAGGGATGCAGCAGAAAGAGCTACACCTTCAGCTGCAGAAAAACAGGTGCCCCAATGAGCAGTTAAGTCCTATAAGTTATTATATCACAATACATCAACCATTTTTCACACAAGCTGCTGATAAAATACATGTTGGAGGATTGAAACTTACGCACCATAGTTTTCTTACATCACTTCAAACAGTTTAAACTTCACAACTTGTGTTTGTTCATCACTCCACTAATCACTGGCTCAGATAGGTAATGTCACATACTTAAGAATACAGTTTCACCCCTGCTGATAAAAATACCAAAGAACTAGAGATTGCAAAGCTTCACCCTGTTGCATGGAACAGATTCACCGACACCGTGCTGTCTGGAAATCTTGAAGCTAAAATTGGAGTTGACTCTGGTTTTTGCAGGTAACTTTGGTATCTAAATCACATATGACAAATCATGCGCACATGTTCATGTGTACAAAATAAAAACATGATGTGTTATGTTGGTTGTTAGTTATCAACTAGATGACTCTAGTCTACAACTTTCTTCAAAACTCTGAATAGATAAAAGGTGAGAGGACATCCTTTGTGGACAGAATTTTGGACGCCGAGAGACAACTAGAGGAATATTAAAAACAAAACAAAATCAGCTCAACATATTTTTTTTTTAATAAGATAAAACGTTAAACACTTGAAACCATGCTTGACCTAGAGTCGCTAACAAACATGAAGCACGTGGACCGATTTATTTTTTTCCTAGTATGTGAGAGAGAAGTTTCTATCTACTGTAGAGGTTTCCACAAAGTACAGTGAATGAGAGAAAAGTGTGAATTTGCAAAGCCGCTCTGATAAACTCACGGAAATAATGACAGACTGACAGCCAACTCAAACCGAGACCAAAAGCGGGGACAGTAATGGATAAAATGACTACGGAAGCCTGAAGGTGCCTCCTGGGAAAAAGGGGAAGCAACGACATAAACGCCGATTATTCCTCACTTGAAGTTTTTACGCTCAATTGGTGCATACTTGCTTTAACACGTCATCGATCTTCATTTGTTATTGTGTTGTTGCTGTTTTGACTCCTTTCAAGCAGAGTACAGGTGGTTGGTAGGAATGTTTAGGTAAAGGTAACTGGGAATACTGGGAAGGGGAAAGGACTGGAGGCCAGGATCTGTTTCGCCACTTTTGCAGACACAGCTAGTCGTGGTGACTCCCTAGTGGGGCAGCGGCACCAGGATATCCACGTAGTTGATGGGGAAGAAGCCGGAGTTGCCGTGCAACATCCCCTCATACCAGTTGTCATCGATCTTATTGGTCAAGGTGATGATATCGCCTTCCTTGAAGCCTAGCTCACCTTCATTCTCGGGGTCAAAATCGTACAGTGCACGACAGCAGGGCTGGTCCATGGGGGCTGGAGCAAAGAGCCGGAGAGATAAGAGAAGAAGAGTTAGATTAGACGGTAGAGGTAGGAGATAAGAAGCTGCACAAAGATTAGAGACACAATGATTGCTTGTGAAAGGCTCACCTGGAGACCTGGCTGAAAGAGAGAAAGAGAAGAGGAAGATACAGAGAGGAAGAGACAAAGCAAAAGAGAGAGACAGAACATGACCGTCAGTGAGCAGAAATAATAATGAGGCATACGCTTTTTAAAGGAATAGTTCCACATTTTGAGAAATATACTTTATATTCTTTTTTTGACTGAGAGGTAGATAGGAGGATTGATATAATTTGTCTATTTGTCAGCAGGTTAATGGAAAAACTACTACAACAAAAACAACTAGTTTTTTAGATTTTGGAGTGGATCTGAATCACAAAGTTGATACCTAATTTTTCAAAAACATGTTTGTTAAAATTGCAAAGGTAAAGAATTTGCATCCATTTCGTTTTAGAAAAATTGGAAGAATTAGCACCCAACTGGAAAAATGCATGTTAACACCCCCTCAAGTACAAACAAAAAGTTTGAAAGTCTGAGAAAATGTGTGGTACACACTTCATAGCTCACCCCATCTATTTTAAGAATAATAAATAAAGCTAAAATGATTACTCAACTCGTTTTTTCAACCGATAGAGTCGCCCCCTGCTGGTCATTAGAAATAATGCAGGATTAATGATAAGCAGCTATATATTTAGAGTCCGGATACAAGAGTTGTATCAATCTTCTTATCTCACTCTAAGCAATTCAGCAAAATAAACTAATAAGCAGACTTCCCAAAATGTTAAAATATTCCTTTAAAGGCTCCTTTAAACATACACACAGGTGTTTTCAGTTATTCTGTCCGATGAGAGCTCTCCTCAGGATTATATGGGCATGTTTAGACTATAATAGAGTCTTCTGTTCGCTGCGATGCACCTTTATCATTCCTATTGATATATTGTGACCTCATAAACTCCCATCAGGGCTCTGGCCCTCCTTTAACCTGAGCAGAGGTCTGATTTGCGAATATATGAAAGCACCTGTGTCCATGTTCAGTAGCTTGAACAAAAAAAGAAAGATGAGCAATTTGATTAAAATAAAAAAGGGATAAAAGAGAAACCAGGGGTTAGACAGAAACAGCACTGCAGACGAGCTGCACTGCGAACGAAAATGCAGAAAAAAATACACTCCTAACAAAGTCAGTTTTATAGAAGGATAAAAATAAGAGTGATGGGGAGATTTTGCATCTCTTTCCAAGTCACCCTTGCTCACCTGGAGATCTTGCTGCAAAGGGGAAAGGAGAAAACAAAGGTGAAAAAAGAGCAGGAGCTTTTATGTTTAAAAGCATTTTCTGGATGGATAAGGGATGAATAGATGGGTAAGTACAGCAGGCGGAGCGATGAAAAGGTCAATAAACAAAACAACATGTTGTACGGTGAATTGGCAGAGAGGCAGACAGACAAAGAAACAGGAGGATAAGACGGATCAGAAGACTGACAAGAGAACAAAACAGAAACAGCAAATGCTCGTCCGCTGTAAGCTTCTCATTGTGACTGTAGGTCGGAGCTTCTTTGTACAGCAAGCGGACGGCACTTGTTTTTCTGCTGTTAATTTGTACTGTTGGAGTGCAACAATTTTCTTTTTCAACAAAGAGACAAACAAAGAGATGGACCAAAAACAAGAATGACAAAGTGATGGAAGAGATATTGTTGTATCTCTCTGGGGATTCACTTTTGTCTCACCTGGAGACCTTGCTGCAAAGAGGGAAGAGGAAACAAACACGAGGGAGAGAGCAGGGCGAAAGAGAGGAGTACAACAAGTTTTGAGTTTCAAGAGTAAATGAAAGGACATTGTTGAAGAAATGAATTTGTGAGCACACAGACGGAGAAACGTATTGACAGATAAGTTTGACCTGGCTCACCTGGAGACCTCGCCCCTGCAACATAAACAAAAATCATAAAGGGGAAAGAGAAGAGCGCAGAGTTGTATTCATTAGTTCTGGATATTCTATTCAGTACAGGAAATAATGAAATGTTAGGAACTGAAAGAGCTGGGAAAAAGAAAGATAAAAAATTAGCAAACACTGTAAATTCTCAAATATCACATGAATTAATCAAAGCATTGCTTTTATTTTGCTATGTAGACAAAAAAAATTATGTTTCTCTTCACTAATTTAATGTCAGTCATGCAAGCAAATTGCATTCTGTTCTGGACTCATGTTTGTCTATGCTTTTATATTATTATTATTATCATTATTATTATTATTTATTCCCATTAAATGTGTTATTGTACACTGGTTTCTCCTTAAAAAAAAGAACTCTATGAGACCACCTGTTAAAATACATGATAAAACATGCATTTTAATAAGAAACCTTCAACTTTATGTAGTTTTAATTTTTTTCATTGGAATTGTTTGCTGTTCATGCAAACAAAACACAGGCAACCTTTCTTTTAAATTGAAAAGGCTTCAAAGAACTTAAAAAAATGCCCATCTCCTCTGAGGCTTTTATTTTGAAATATCTGTAGAAAACACTGGTTTTTAATAGCTTGATTTTATTTTAAATAATATCAAATTAAATTCAATTACAAATCAATAATGTATAGATTAAATATAATGCCTACATTATATACATATATTTATACACATTTTTCTGTATTTTCTGGCTTTTATTTGAGAATTTACAGTACAAATGAAAAACAAAGAAAGGGTTGTTAAAGGACAGAAGATTATAAATGAAGAGAAACTAGCCCAGAAACTGTGCTTTACTGGCAAATACTGGCAAGTTTTATCTATTTTCTTTATACTCCATATTGGTTTATCACAGTGTATTTGCAGCACCAGGACCAGTTTGTGGACATGTTTCCAAACAGCAAACAAACGTTCCGTGGTTCTCACCTGGAGAGCGAGCGCTGTGGATGCCTCCATTGTGGTTCTCACTGATGGAGAAGTCCAGAGACGTACGAGGTTTGGGCATGTACTCTTTCCTCGGTTTGTTGGAAGAGTCCCTTATCCTGCAAAAACACACAGAATCCCTCAGTGCACAAATAATAAGACAAGAAAAGATAAGATTCAGTGTTACATCAACAGAGCCAAACTGATGTGGGATTTTTTAAACTGATGTCGATAGCTTTTGCAGATTTTCATTGATAACTGAAAAAAAATCTTTAATTTATGTAAATTGTGTACCAGTTTGTCCTCCCTCTGTACCCAGAGAGCCACATTATCAAACATTAAACTTAACTTAAACTTATTAAACTACATAGTATATATAATAATATTTAAAATAATGTATATTTTAAATTACTTTGCATTATGCAATGTGTTACATTGTCAGCCAACTCTTAAGGATTAAGGATGACTAAGAAAATAAAGAAGAAATAGGAATGAAGTAAGCTAAACAAACATATAAGTCCTTTTTTAAGTACTTTTACTTCCAGTCAAGTGCTAACTCTAAAAAAATAAAATAAAAGATTGTTGCTCACACCATTTCTTCATCATTGCAAGCAATATTTTGGCATGATATACTATGTTAAAAAGGTTTTCATAATTACAGCAGATACACAGATACATATATGCCTTTGATCAGCCTAGATCAGCTGATTGACTGTCAGGCTCTATAGAAAACCAATTCACAACTGAAAGATAGGATACATACAGAGATACATCCAAATATCTTAAAGAGAAGCTAGTGAAACAGGAAGTGTGCGTACTGACCGTTCGTCGATCTTACTGGACAGCTGTGTGAGGATCTCTGCAGCGCGGCTGTGGTACTCCACCTGAGCATGGACCAGTGCAGCGAGCTGGCTCACCTGTTCAATCTGTTGAAGAGGAGCAGGGGAACCACTGTCAATGTTTACCTTTAATAACGTGTGTAACTGAGAGGAGAGCTGCAGGAGGCACTCTAACCAAGCATGAGTGAAGTTTGATGTTTTTCATACAGGTCAAGAACAAGTGGTTAAAATTACGACTAGTTACAGTTAATCAATCAGAAGGACAAGATGTCTTTGTTGCTTCTATTCGCCACTCGTACTGTCAACTTGAAGTGCAGACTCAAGTCACCTCACTTTAATTTGGGTCACAAATTGGACTTGACTTGGTCCAATGACCAATGACTGGTGGCTTCACTTGGACGTTTGCACTGTAAATTCAAAAATAATTTGTTTCTTTAAGCCCAAAGGTGAAAAAATGTTTTTTTTCAACCTCTTGTAAAGTTGTTGTCCAATGGTGTTTTTAACCTCTCACTGATCACAGTTTAATGGGGATAACTAACTTGTTCTCCATAAAAAATGCATGCTAAAACTTTTTTAAATGTACATTGGAAAGACCTAAATAGGAGTTGGTTAGTTTTACATGCCATTGATTTTAAGATTTTTTTTCTTCTTAATGGAATGATGTTGATAAATTACACAAGGCAATTCATGTCTTTCATGTCAATTCTGTGAAATGAACCATTGTAGTTTTATATGTTTGATACACTTATTTAGCCAAGCAGAAGAAGGTTCATACCCAAAAAAATTCCTTAAACTATTTTTTTTTTTTAGATTTTTTAGCTAACAGCACCATAACAGTGAGGTTAACAAATCACATAATTTCCACATCTATTTCTTGAATCAGCTTTGAAAACATTATTCATTCCCAAAATGTCAACTTTAATCCCCAGATCTACTTTGTGCAGTTTGACTGCATCCATTTAGGTTGCAGAAGAGGAATAATATATATATTTGTGCAGATGGGCACTATTAATTATAAAAAGCATTCATAATTGTTAAAAAATATATTGTAAAATAGAATTATTCTCTTGTTAAAATTACATTTAATTTGTTGAGGAGCACATTATGACTTGATCAGGAGTTTAGTTTTGAGTGCAAAGACTTGACGGCCTTGTGAATTGTAAAACAAAGACTTGGTCCTTGATATCTGCCATCCACATACTTAGTAGTAACTCTCCTCTTTAATCAAGCAAAGGGAAAAGTGATGGAGCAATCCTTACGTCACTCTCCAGCAGGTTGAACATGCTCTGCTCAGCGATCTCCTTGGAGTCGTCGAACTTCTCTAGTGCCTGTTTGATCTCGTCATCTGTCACTTTGCCCTGACGCTTCTTCTTATAGTCAAAGTCCAGACGACGACCCTCCATCTTCTTCAGGTGATGCTGCACAAGAACAAGAGTGACAGAGTAAAGCTGAATCTCTGAGGAAGAGATAACCTTTGATTATCTTTTTCCTCGTAGTGCATCAAAGTGCTATGCTCGTACCTGAATCTCCTTCAGGTCTTTTTCGTGGAGGTTCTGCAGTGGATCAATGAAGTTCTGCTTGACCTCCATGTCCAGAGCGTCCTTAACCTCTCCAAGCTCACGCATGGCTTCCCCAGCATCAATCAGAGCAAGGCCTGGGAAAATGAAGACACATTTAGACACAAATAGCACACAGCTCTCACTGTCGGTGAAAAAAAAGTAGATCTGCAGCAACACTATCACATCAGAATCCACAGTGGAGTTTTACATCAGGTATTTGTCTTTAAACAACAGTTTAGCACCTTCTCTTGTGAACTAAATAAAAACTTCAGGCAGGTTGTCGGAAAAAAATGCTCCTGCATTTTTCATAGCATTGTTACTGCATCCCAAGGGAATCAAATTGATGATGCTTTGTTCTTGTGAAGCATATTGAAAACATTGTTCTTCCCTTTCTGAGAGGAGCTTCAACACTCTGCAGCTCACCAAAGTTGGACTCCTCTCCGAGCTCCCTGCCAAACCTCTGCATGGACTCTCCCAGGATGGCCTCAGTCTGGGTGTAGCCCGGTCCCTTCTCCTGTCCCCGCATACGAGACATGGAGTTCATCATGCTCATCTTAGCTCTGGTGGCTGTGAAGATAAAGCACTGATGAGGCCAAGCACCACTGGAATAATGGTTTAAAAGTCAGAAAACATACAAACGTCTGGTTGTAATTTGTTGTTTTTAGATAAATTGGAGGTAATAAGTTAATAATGAATAATAAAGGCTGCACGTTTGTATCCTTCATTTATCAAACTCATGGGGTGAGCTGCTGTAGTGTATTTGAAAACTTCCTTGAACTCCTTTGTTAAAATGGCTATTCTCAGAAATCAGTATGGCAGTAACTGAGCCTGCTCCTGCAGCTAGCTGTGCTCATGTCAATGAAATAAGTCCTTAAAATAATGGGGTCAGAGCTAACAATGAAACTTGTGGGGAGACTGGCATGTGGCCAGAAGGCCACAACAAGAACAGAGAAGCTCAGATCAAAACACATACAATAATGATCACAAGCTATGGAACACATACCTATAAAAACAAGGAAGGCAGCCTGCTTGCAGCCTGCTTTGATAATATTCTCACTATTTTTATCAATTGGGGGTTTTCTCCCCATCTTATTTTCCATCAATTTAAGCATTCTATCCATGTTTTTTATGTTCATTATGTGTTTATTTTAATGTAAAACAAGGCTGCAATGTCTTGTGTTCTCATTAAAAGAAAAAATTTAACTTAAAAAACGTAAAAACTTGAAGTGTTGTATTGATTTATTATTGAGTTTGTTATATGTATATTTATATCTATATCTATATATGTATATATATGACCATATATACACATATATATTTGTGTGGACAATGTGTATATATATGAGTGTGTTTGTATGTAGGTCTACTGTAGGAGCATGTGTTAATATATATTCATTCATTCATTCATTTTCCGAACCGCTTCATCCAGGTAATCCCGGGTCACGGGGAGGCTGTGCCTATC
>JAOWBC010001255.1:10420613-10435671 GCA_028566105.1 Hypoplectrus providencianus | reverse complement strand
AACATGATGGGGACAAAACAGCCATTTAAAGGGTGGTGGGGAAACCTCTCCAGCGTACAGAACAAGTATCTGCAACATGCAGACATCTTGATGCTGGTTTTAAGTGAATGTTAAAAGCCTGCTGACTTATTTAGAGGGATGGGGCAAAACACTTCTGTTGCGACTCTATTTTGATGACGTGGGCTGTAAATTTGGTTCATACTGCTACAGTTAAACCTGGAATTACCATTCTGTACTGTGGGTGGACATTAGCACTTAATTTAGAAGTAAACCTATACTTGTCGAGGCGGTCCTGAGAATAGACCTGTGCTCTCGGGGAATCAAGGAAAATCCATTTGTTACTCTTAAATCCTGGTGTTGAAAGCCAAGGGGAGGAGGCTGCTTCCAGTTAAACTACAGCGGTTTCTGGATGATTCTAATCCTGCAGAACACCACGGCTGGGGGCGGCATTAGTGTGGACAAAAACTCAACAGTGCGCCTGGTTTTGAATTTGAGAAACAAGCCATGACAGCAACAGTCTAACTGGAAACAAAAATGGATCTCTAATTTGGTGCTCAGTTGAGACAGCTCAGTACCTGCAGGACAGGTGAGCACTGAGGACACACGGATTGGACGCAGACAGGACAGGGCGCCAACGCTTGTTCTGTCCAGACTCATGCCAGCATCGGTCTACTGGTTGTCCATGTTGCTTCACTGACCTCTATCCTCTCTGAGTGTGTGGCCTGTGGCTATAATAATCTGATTTGTAAGCCTTTGCATGGATCTTATGTAACAACAGGGATGAGTCTGTAGCTGGGGAGATGTGTGCACACTCAAATCCATCCATGCACCGCTCGGTAAACGGGGGAGGAAGGGGAGGGGAAACCAGCTGGCATTGGGTGTGTGTGTGTGTGTGTGTGTGTGTGAGAGAGAGAAAAGCGTGCCAGAGTTTGTGAGCATTTAGATACGTGATGATGGTGATGAGACAAAGATGGAGGATGAGTAACGACACACGCGACATGAACGATGAGATTTGCTGAGCGTGAATTGAGTGTGCAAACAAACCTCAGTGGAGCATCAGCTAGTATTCACGTTTAATTTCTTTTTTCACTATAATTATCTTAAAATTCAGCTAAATGTACCTGTGTGTGAAGAAAAGAGAAGCATTCCACATATATATGGCGTTACAATACAACTGCTTCTATATTAACTGTGCTTTGCAGGTGCTCTGTGCTTCCTGCACAACCACACTCTCAGTACTCTCAGCACTCACTGCCAGACCACCTATAGTTCTGCTCAGCAACCACGAGAAAGTGTGAAAGACTCAATGTGTTCAATTCTCACTTTAAATTCCCTCTGCAATTATAAAAAAAAATATCCTCATAGCCTTTTTGCTTGGTTTTCTTATCCATTTTCCCCTGACATCCATACTCTGTCTGCAGCAGAATGGAAGAGCAGCAACCTTCACAAGGCAAATATTTTCCTTCATCAAAACATGGAAATACATTTTGCTCTGTGTGCAATTCCATTTATTTGTCCATTTGATATATTATAATCAATAGTCAAGAGTCATCAAAAATCATAACAGCAGATCCATTTCAATCTCTAAAACCTTTGGGGTTAGGGTTATGGTTGTGGGAGGTGATCTCATATTCAGAAATCAGGGTAGAATAATAACTACTCAAGAAAGGAGTGTAACCTAGTGGAAAAAAACAGGTTAAACTTTGGTGGTCCGAGTTTTAATGCGCACAAGGCTACTCTGAGTTTATGTGGTTAAAAAATAAAGAATTTTAAAATTAGGGCTAAAAACAAACAACCAAACAAAAAAACAGCTTCTGAGGATTTAACTGCCCATTTAATTTAATTTTAATACATTTTTGACAGGAAATGCATACTGAATTATTTTCCCCTCATTACTTTTAATTCTTCTTTTTTTAATTAATTGTATTGTCTTTGCTATTATTATTATTATTATTATTATTATTATTATTATTATTATTAGTATTATTATATTAGTGGTAGTAGTAGTATTGGTATTTCATATTAGTAGTTTTAGCATTCAGGAAATAGCACTAGTTAACATTAAATACAGCTTAAACAGTTTTAACAGTAATTTTCTGACAAATGTAAACAGTACTGTGCTGTAAAGAACTGCAAATGTGGTTCTAGTAAAACACTGTAATTACAAAATACAGCAACTGCAAAAAATACAAAAATAAAATAAAAATAAACAGTACTAGTAACAGTACTTTTCTATTGAAGCTGCTGCACATGCAATCAACATGCACTGGCATTCACTCAAACAATTTAAATATAATGATTATTTGCACAAAAAAACTCATCTATCAGCATAAACATTAAAACTCAGTTTCCTCACTGTTACAGTGTCTCATTTTCTGTCATCACTAGCAGCCAGACAGAGGAGCATGACCCTGAAACAATGACTTTCTAAACGATACTTCATCCTCTCATGGAGTGAGTCACCGTTCACTCCAACACGCTGCAGACAGACACACAAACAACACATTAACTTCCTCTCTCTCCCTCCACTCCGCTGACACCCTGCAATTTCCATTTCAAACGCAAAGTGTGTCTCTCTGAAGAAATAATGACGGAGCTTTGAGGCCTGCGGAGGGACTCGACTTTCTCCAGCACACAAACTGAAGAAGGAAATGTGATATATTTATACAGCAGGTTGATTTTAATGTTTACCCATAAGTGTGTTCAGCAGAATCTGCGTGGGCATAATGGTGGGGTGGTCTGAGATAATGAACGGTGAAAATCAGTATTGATGATAGTTATTAAATCTCAGACTTCTGCCTTCATTATGTGTGTATGTGTGTGTAAACCACAGATGTGTCATCACCACATCATTTATTTTTAACATTATAATCAAGTTTCCTGTTGAGTTGACAGTTTATTAGCCATAAAGAGCTATCATTAACCCAGCTTTAGTTGTAATTAATCCCATTTCTTCATTGATTTTACACCTAAGTACTCCTCATATTGTTATGTCAAATTTGCATACTCTGATCAATAATAAGAATAATAATAACAACAAGAGAACAGGTGGTCTGCTTTCACTGCTGCAGCCATTTTATAAATCGCCTGCTGCTCGTGTCCGGTTTTCTATCGTTTCAGTCTCCAGGGGAAACGGTGAGGCAGCTTCAGGAGAGACGCTGCCATGTGTCTCCGAGCAGGAAGATTCTCGCCGATTTGTCCTCCTCACAAGGCGTTTGACCTTTTACATAAAGGGCTCACACACACACGCGCGCACACACACACACACACACACACACACACACACACAAACACAGCAAAGGGAAGGCAAGGCTCGATATACACCAATATAAAAAACTGAGGGAAACCCAATGCAAACACAGAACAACTGTGAAACTCCCTGAAAGAAATTAAGAAATTAATTTGGCATTTCTAATCCTCTATAGCTCAATTGTAATCTTCAATCAAAGAAGCACAACTCACAGTGGCTCATTTGAAAAATAATATTAACTCAAGGCTAATTTCCCTTTTAATTAGCCTTTTCCTGGAGATTCCTAGCACATCTTGTTGCTCAGCTTGGTTTAAACTCGCTGCAGTTTTTTTTTAAGTTGTTGCAACACTGCACCTCTGTATTAAAGTACACTGTGGTTTTCATTTCATCATGGACGTCTCTGGAGGAAGACTGGGCGAGCAGGCGTAAGACTGTACATGCAGAGTAGAGACCTCCACAGAGTCAGTAGGGTTTGAAGTAGTTTGAGGAACGTGTCATGTGATATCCAGTGAACAGCTTTAACTGCATCCATACAAAGCTGAAGATGACTTCCTTAGTATTAAGATGATGCAGCCACTAGAGATGCACTGATCAAATACTCTGTTTTGGTAATAGGCCAATATTGGCCAAAGTCAGGAGACTGAATATTGGAGGAAAATAAAATATAATCTGATCATTACAAAGCATTCAGAATATGGGACATCTTATAACGGAAAAAGTAACATTTTAAGCTTTGCCCAGAGATGTTCTGTAGCAAGGTTGGTGATGATTGCTCAAAAAAAAAATGTAGAAGTAAAATCAGTAAAACTGATTTAGACACCTTTTAAATGGGAAAATGTCTATGTTGGTGTATTTCTATAATATTTTATTATCAATCAATCTTTTTCTTATGAAATTCTAATAAAGAAAGAAAAAAAATATTTCTGAGACTTATGATTCCAAAGTTAAAGTAAATGGAAATCCTTATCCTCATCCATGTAACATATTGGAAAATACCCTCCAACACACACAAGCTCACACACTCCTGGATTTATAAGTTTCACTATTGTATGAAACTATTTGTGGATACAACAAACATCAGGAGTTAGTAATGTATAACATAATGTAAGATTCACATCATAAATATGTGTATTTGAATAACAAAAGCAGAGTTGAACAGATTTTATAAAAGAGATGATTGGTCAAAGGATTTAACGCAACAGCAGAGAAACAAATGTGATACAGAGGAAAGAGTATGTCGTGTTTAGACGCTGTGACAACACGCCTGCAGGGAAACTGTGCTCGCTACATTCGGGGAAACAACATGTTGTTACAATCCACTAGGAGCCCACAGACTGTTCCTGTGGAGCGAGAGCACAGGAAACTCCAACACTCCAGCAAGGTGCCTGAACTCAACACTCGCTTCACACAGCCTCGCCATACGACCGCAGAGCGGAGTTTAACTAATGGAAGGAGATTCATTATCGCTGTTGATGAAGATAAATGTCTTTCGGTTTTTACGTGAAGCTAAAGCATCAGGCAGCGACAGCAGAATAATGGATCCTGCAAGAAACAAGCAGCCAAAAATCAATACAGCAGATAAAAAAAATAAAAAAGCCTTAGCCTTCTGCCTCAAAATACAACTACAGACTTTCAATCACACTGCACCAATCCCTCCCCCCCAAAAAACACACTTATATTAATAAATCCGGAGGCTGGCATGACCCGTTAAAAGAAGAGAAAATTGAAAAGCTTCGGCAGACCAACATCCACTATATTTAATATTGACTATCTGCTTTTCAACAGGACTCGGATTTGATTAGATTTCCAGACCATGCAGAAGGTCATGTCAGCAGGAGACGGACAAACGGAATGTATTGGTACCAGGAATGCTGAATATTACTGCTGAACATTTATGTTCATCCAGAGACAGATATCCTCATGTGTTTCAACATAAATATGATAATACGCATTATATTATATCACTGAAAGACATCAGTTTAGAAAATTAAAATAGGAATGTCTCAGTTTAATTTTAAAAAAAAAGTTTTGTTCTACAGTGAATACATACCAGTTTTTCTTTTTTTTTTTTTTTTTTAATTCTTTACATTTAAGTAAAAGAAAGTTGCTGAAACAACCAGCACTAAATTAGATTAAAAAAAAAAAGAAAAAGCTTGAATTCAAAAAGATTGTCACAATATCACTTATCACGCAAAAGGCAGCTCAACATGTAACCAGTGTGTGATCTCCACCTAAAAGGTCACAAGCTGCACAATGAAAGCATCATTTCAACTGAAGTGGTGAAAAAAAACAAAAAAAACGAACATAACAACCTTGATGAATGTCGGATTTATTGAAGCGCTGTTGTATTAGACTGCATTAGTTTCAGCTCGTAGTCTCTTATAAAGTGTGTAGACGGTCAGCAGGTGCTTCAAAAATAAATAAGGAAAAAAGCCATTTTCTAAACAGAAGTCTGCCTGTGTTTGTGGCCACGCTAACAAAGCAGGTTGAGGATCAATAATTTATGGATTCATGCCCAGACACCCTGTTAATGTTTTGACATGGTTTCTGTATTTACTGTGTGAAGGCTTGAACACAATTCTGTCTGAAAGCTCGGCTGTGATGAACTTTATCCTGAAATGGTCAGCAACACCCGAGTTTTACAAACTGGTAACAAACAAACTCAGTAAACAGTCGCTGCTTTAACCTGCCTGCTGAGACACAAACATCTACTATCAGTTTTATAATAAACAAAAATAAGAAGGAAAAATGTTTGTCTTTATAATATACACTATTTGCAAAGAATTATGCCTTTTTCTATGCGATCACATTTTGTATTATTACAACTCTATTTAATACATTCATCAGATATCTTCTTATAACTACATTACATTGCATTATTAATAATGAATAATGAAAAATGGTCATTTATTTTTTCTATGAATACTCAATAAGGTTAATTACATTAAATTAGTATATGTGAATATTATAATTTTCAAAAGCATAGTTTGTTTCTTTGTAAAGGCAGCAGTGATATGAGATTTGCTTGGTACAATAAAAATAAAATTGCATTTTCACACAATGACAGTTATTAAAATATTATTTAGCTGAAAAAAAAAAACAATTTTGTAAAAAGAATTTTTAAAAAAAGAAGGCTGTTTGGTTTGACATATCTATCTGAAGCATATTGTTTTGTACATTTTTTTTTATATATAATATTTCTTTTATTCAATACAGGTAATAATTGAAAGTACCCAACATGATAACCTTAATTTTTTATATCATGGTTTACTGTCAAACCTGTAAGGTAAGTCCACTATACAATGTGTTAGGTTTTTTATTAGTTTACTTAAAAATGTGGTTCCTTATGTAACTTTTATATCTGAGTTGGTGCAAACTGTTTGTAATTATAAAAAACTGTTTGTGTTTATCTTTCTGCTAACACCTGCTGACATGGCAAACCACACATGCATGTATACTGAAGCATGATTAATTAAAAACACATTTAGTTTTTTATTTGAAGTGTCTAATCCACACCTCAGCGTGTGGGTGGTGCTTTTGTCGAAAAAATAACTTTGTTTACCCATAAGCCTGTGGTCCTTTCTGGAAGTCTGGGAGATGATGAAGAGGCTTGTTTACACAAAGCAGCAGCATGATTAAATTACTCAACTGCACAGCAAACAATAACATTACAGCATTTACACACAACAGCGTGAGCTCACTGATGATTAATTATCATATATAATCAGACTTGAAGCTGATATCATTTAAAGCAATATAAATGAGCATCGGCTCTCCAGAAATTGCCAGAAGAAATCAGCTAAAAATACGACAAACAAGCCGAGGAGGAGTCGTGAGTGTCTGACCCCGTCACATGGTGCGTTTGGCGGCCGGGTCCGGCACATGCACCACGTTTCACAGATTACAGCTGCAGCGCTCTGATTCTGACTCACACAGCTCCAATATGATGCAAAGTCACTGTGCTCTGATTAATCTGAGTATAATCCCTGACAAGCCATTCAGACTCAGCTCTGCCGTTGGTGGGAGGACGCTGTGTATGTGTGCGTGTGTCTGTGTGTGTGCGTGCACGGCTAGGTCAGCTAACAGGGCTTTCTCTTCACTCAGGGAAGGATACAAGCTAAAAAAAAAAATGGACCCATACTGTCCCGTAAACCTGCTGGGCGCTTGCTCCATCAGACATGTAAATAGAATAAAGCACGTTCTGTTCCCTCCCACCCCTCATTACTGTCCTCTTATGAGCCAAATTAGGCATCAGACTGAGCGCATGATGCTGCAGCTGCCTGAAAGCAAAGCCTCCTCTTCTCTTTTGGTCCCTGCATCGTCCTCTTCCCTCCACTTAACTCCATTACTTCCTCCTCTTGTGTCTTCCTGCACTTCATCCCCTCTCTCTCCATCATCGCCTCTCCCTCCCTCTTCCTTCCTTTCAGTTCACTCCTGCCCAAATGTTCTTTATGCATCAGATTCAGCAAGGGAGGAAATCCATCAGCTACTAAATAAAGTTCATATTGCTGTCATTGTCATGCTGTCATAATACCACACTGTGAAACCACTTTACTAAAAGTAGGTCCTGTTTTCAAAACTGACTTAAGTAAAGGTACAGAAGTACCAGCATAAAAATGTACTGCACAATAACCCCACTTGTATTATACATTTCAGATATATTACTGGATTATTAGGATGCTTTTATGTTTTTGGCAGTATTTTAACATTATCCAGTCAGAATTAATTTTAACTCCAAAATATACTGTTATGTTGTTTAATTTCTAACAATAATTAATATTCTTTAATTGATGATAAAGTAAAGTAAATAAAGTTATTCTAAGGGTATTCGTGTTTTAATGACAAAATCTAAATTTGGCAATAGTAATGTTGACTTTTCTAACAATATCTTTATCTAAAAATATACGCTTCGTTAGGTAAAAAATGTTACATTTCTGTCTAAAATCTTGCCTGGAAACATGATTGGATTGTGTGACTTGGTTCGTGACCTCTGTCATGACGACGACCTTTGACCCTGTGTAAATGGACTACACATTAGAGACAATACTCTTCACAAGGTCTCTGGGGATGTAAAAACATCCATATCTGCAAATTATGGTGCATTGCCCTTCATTATGTCCCCAGCGTGTCGGCACTTAAAGCCAATAACCAACACAGTGAAAGGTTTCCAGGAGATTGTACGTCAAGCTTCTGGGTTATAGACGATGTGACCTGAATGTCCCTGAAGTGTGTGTGTGTGTGTGTGTGTGTGTGCGCGCGCGCAGTTTAATTTAGTCTTATCAATGTTTCCAGTGATTTCCACACATAAAAGCAAATTGATTTACTCGCTGCATGAACGGGGACACATTAACTGTGGAATACTCATGCAATGAAAAAACCTCACTGAGTTATTTTGTTACGTAATATTACTGAATTTTCAGCAAGTCATTAATCACCAATGGTTAACATGAGTAAAAATGTATTGTAAAGGGGAAATATACAAAAAAAAAGCAGAAGTATACAGGCTTATTTTCTCTCTTCATTATGCTTGATCAGACAAGCAGCACTCTATACCAGGTCCTTAGAATTTCCCTTTTTCAGCACCAAGCCATCGGCCTTCTCTCCTGCAGTGGTTGATGCCCAGAATATATAATATTTCAGTCCTGAATAAAACATCAGCCATGGCCTGAATACTGATGCAGTGAGAGAGGGAGGAAAGAGAGGAGAGGAAAAACCACGGACAGTGACAAACAACAGCTCGCTTTCCAGAGACAAGCCGAAAACCTCGAGCGAACATCACTGTCAAAATCAAAATGACTGAATGTGCAGTTCCCTTCACTCGTCTCTTCTTTGACCAATATGAAACATCGTTCATTCACATTTCTTCTACATGAGGACATTTAATGAGTTTACCTCACCAGTGCTCTTATTCAAAATGTGCCGACAGCATCTAACCACAGGACGAGCTAATAATAGGACGGGTACAGGCGGTGTCCGTCTGTCATTAACCTCCAGAACAAAGCTGACGTCAGAGCGCTGAGAACTCAACCCTCTGGCTTCTGCATGTGCACTCCTGTCAGAAGTAATACAGTTTATTCAAAGTTCATGCTAAAGTTCATCCTCTGCTACAGTAGAATCCCTCTCTCACTGGACAACCGGCACACCAACACCTGGCTGTCTTTAGTGAAAGGTTACAATCATCCAAAACACTCTGCAGTAGTCACACAAATGGCCTCCTAATCCAGACACACACACTCCAGTACCACAGACCTGAGGGCCTCGTGCCCTTTGACCCCAGCACCTGACAGCGGGCCTGGTAACAGATAATCATCGGCTCCAGCTCTGACTGTCCATGAAGGAAAGGCAATGCTGACTCTCCAGTCCCGGACACAATTTCCATTTGTCTGCTTGAGGTACTTCAACCAACCATCATCCAACTAATGCCGGTACTGATTTAAGAGGGAAAATTCATTGATAAGTAATATCGAAGCTGATATAGTATTGTGGATAATGTGGATTACACTGATTTTTCACCAGCCTGTAAATGTACCCAGAGAGCTCTTTCTCAGAAATTTACCTTTATTAAATAGTATTTATCATCATCATCATTATGTATACATTATCAGCCAGTTTCTATAAATAACAACAAAGAAAAATAAAGCATAGGAGTAAAAAAAATCAACATCATTGTGCAATGTATCGTTTAGAGAAAAGTCCATAACGGCACATATCAGACAGCATATAGACTCGCTGGGTTCTTAGATAGGCCAATATCAAGCAGTAACTCAATTGATGAACCTGTCCAGGTGAATTTATCATCCAAGCAGACCGAATAAGTTACAGATCCTTTACACTGAATGTGACACAACAGAAAAAAAACAGATTTAGAGGAAGACATACTCTTCTACTAGCAATGGGAAAGCAGTCTACTGGCCATTTGTAGCAGGTTTTCCCACATTAAAAACAGCCATCATGTATGACTTTTGGTGGAAAAGCGTGTACTTTAATACCTTAGTCATCCTTTCTGGACACCTCACTATAACGTGTAGAAGCAGCTCTGCAGATGTTCACATGTTCAAGATTCAACAGACAGAAAAGTCATTGTTGAAATGTTCTCAAGAGGCTTTATGAGGTTTTCAGGGGGAAATATCGAGAGCATTTATTAGAAGTGAGGTGACATTTGACATTCACACTCATCAAAAAACTGTCATTGCTGCTGAAAGACTTTCCTGTTTCAAACCTCAGCCAGGGAGCAGCCTTCAGACGCTGGGATCAGATATCTGAGAAAATATTCTGTTTGCACTTGTCAGAGGGCTCACTGAAATTTATGCCTGCTTAGCAAGCCCAAGCAAAGGACAGCATAGTATACGGAGCGGGACGTTTCAGAGAAAGGGCTCTACTGTGGTAGCTGAAAGTTGTTTTTTCTAAGCTGGAAGGCAAACGACAAGCAAAAGTGAAAAGTAAAAGAAGCACTGTGAAGGAAGGAAATAAATCAAGATAAAAGGGTAGGCGGTACATTGCTGCAGGGACTCTACGGCTGGACTGGATCCAGTGCAGCATCACTTTTGCTGCATTGCTGATCCACGCTTGGCCAGGACTGGAAGCACTGGGTTGGTTGGGACGAGAGCATTCAGTTCTAAAAGAGATCATTTTAACAGTAACTCTCTGTTCCCTGACTCTGATGTGACGCAGCATATCTATACCTGATCCTCAGCCCAGGGTCCCTATAGGAGTCACGTTGTGTTGGACAGTCCTGCAACTCACGATCTACATCCAACGCCAAGTCTCAGGGCCGCCGCAGGAGGCGGTGAACAACATGCAGCGAGGCCGGCAGTGAGGGTGTAGAGGTCGGGGTGTGAAGATATCTGACTGTCATGCAAGAGATCAGAGTTTGCATCGTGACTCCAATGTGAGATTAGCATTTGTCCTTGGAAAAAACGTAATCAGGATCATTCCCTAACCGTGAAGGGAAACTTGATTTTGAATCAGCTTTAGGTCATTGCAGCTGGTTAACATTTCACTAAGGACTTTGCATTATCTTGCTGGCAAATAAGCAGGAAACTGGGCAACATGAAGCAAAGCAGCAGGAGAGCAGTTCATTGCCTGTTTTCAGTTCATTTTCATAGTAATAATTCTCCACTTTTAGAAGTATTGCTCTACTTTCACCACCAATTGTAAAAAAAAATAAAATAAATAAAATAAATTAAAAAAAAGCAAAAATGCACTGAATCCAATCTTCACAATAAATAAGAGTCTTAATCTTTAAATAGAATTTTTTTTTTATTTTTATATTCAAATAAAATTTGAAAGAACAACATACTAACCATTTTCTGGTTTAAGGCTGGAGATGTACTTGCTGTACGTTACATGTTAGCAAGAAGGAGCCTCGTTTATCCTGTGTTTATTTCAGAAGTTAGTTGTTACCATTGCAACAAATTACTATTATGTGTCTGCAAGATGCGTCACACACATAAATGATGAGGGCATGCTGTAGGAGAAGCACAACTCCATCCATAATGCAGCTGGTTGTTGACATGAATGTGTGGTTTAATAGCAAATTCACCCTCTCAGAATATAGGGACTGCTGCTTTTATTCATTTAATATGAACATCTTTGTAGATTTGGGTTACTGGTTAGACAATTTTAAAAGAAAGTATTAATTTACAAAATTATCTGCACCATAATCCTTGAAAGCAACCGTTAGTTTCCTCCATACCAGGAACAAATGACAAAACAAAACAAACAAAAAAAAAACTGGCATAATACCAACATCAACTGATGAAATTCAGTTTTTCCTTGAGCCTGCAAAAAAAAGTAAATCCCTGCGGATCTAGCTTTCTCCACTCTCCCTCCTGTTTGACTTGGCTGAGTCCTTCCTCCCGCTCCCCTCTTCAGTGTGTCTTGGCTTGAATTCCCCCTTTATCTCTCTGCCACTCCCTACCTGCTCAAAGCCACTCTCTATCTCCATCTCTTTCCCCTTTCTTGTCTTCTCTTATCTCTCCTTCCTTGCTCCACTCTCTTCGTCCCTCCCGCCCCATCTGTTGTTATCTCCCAGCTGGATCTGTTTTACGCTGCACTGCAGTAGGCCCTAGTGAGGATCCAGGCTGGATGAGTCACCCACTCACAATCTGCTGCCCTGAAGCCCCGAAGGCGTCAGCCACGTCCAAGGACCCCACTGCTGTCCATGGATGGAGGGATGTACATCTCTGCACACTCACATGCACACTGGCACATTGCAATCCCTTTTTTCTGAGGAACGTAAAGCCAGAAATGATGGTATGCAATTAAATGGACCAAGAAATGGCTTAATAATTTGCCTTTAAGCTTAAAACTAACACAAGATGGTTTCTGATTGCCATATCAAAATGCTATGCGCAACACAGGCAGCGGAGGTGTAGCACTCATATTAGTATTCAGCACACACACTGGGAAACCACTAGTTGTACCAGAGCTGACTGCAAAATACAGGATTACTGCTCTGTTACCCACTATAAGAAATATACTCCATCCAACTCCATAGCCGTTTCCTTCTACCTAAAAGCGCCCAGGCAGACCCATCATGACAGATCATTGTGTTTACATATAGATACGGGTCATACAGCAGCTGCTTGTACAGCCGCTCTGCAAAAGCTGTTTCACTTGAGATTTCCTGCATCTTCTCAGTCTCATGTGAAAAACAGCTGAGGAGGTTAAGTCTAAATGATAACAGGTGACATCACTTCCTGGTGTTTACAGTGTGATGGCCAGATATTCTACCGTTTTCATTCAAATAACTCTAAATTAGCTGCCAGTAAATCTATGTGTATTTTTTGAATTTATTTACTGTCTCAGTTTGGAAGGTTAGGCACATTGGTGTTATTAAAATGATCTCTGTGCTCAGATTTATTCATTCATTCCATTGGTGAGAGGTGGGTGGACCGTGGACAGGTCGCCACACAATCACAGAACAAACACACAGAGACAAACAGCAATTAATGCTCTCATTCACTCCTATGCACAATTAGAGTTATTAAAGCTGCATGTTTATAGACTACCTGAGGAGGCGGACCATCACATCACAAACAGCCTGTGATTAGTTATAATACTTCAGTCAGTGTCATGCTTTAGGGTGTGTTTCAGTCTGCCTGTCAGCAGGATAACGTAAAAACTACTGGCATCATTTCATTAAACTAAGTGGAAGGTTTTAACATGGGCCAACAAAGGACCCATTATGTTTTGGAGCATATTGGAGGATATTTCCTCTATTGTCAACATCGCAAGTTAGTGCATTTGTGTTGCATTCATGTAATGTCGGAATAATCAGAAAAAGAGGTTCCAGGATGGACTCCAATTTTCAATAAAGTGAAATTGAAAAATTGAAAATTGTACTTGTTTGTCCCCATAAACAAGTCAGAAAGTCAGTGAAAATCTTTGTACACATTTAATGGCTATATTGAGCCGTTTCTAACTTTTCTCAACACCATAGTTGATCGGCCGGTGGAGCATCTCAGAGTATTTATATGTTTTATTAAGTATTGGACTGTATGTAGCCCATATGAGCAGCCAAGAATATAGCTGAAACATACAGTAATAACACGTGTGGTTAGTACATTATAAACAAACGGCACCTTATCTTAAAAATCTGTAGAAGTGGACTAATTTGGCCCAAATTAAGAGCAAAGGGTTCCTCGTGGATTTGCGATCTTACCACTTCTTAAATTTAACTCACTCTTAAATTCACTCGCTGCACGTAAAAAAGAAAAATAAGACTCAATGGGTTTAAACATGACGTGCATGCAGAAGCTTCCAAACCTGTGAGGAAACTTGTTAGCCTCTTGCTGACATTGACATGAGGCAAAGCAACCTTTTTATCTGGAAGAGCTGCAACACTGCACGCCCCCCCAAGACTCCTCTGTTTGTTTCCCCCTCTCGCTCTCCCTGGCACACTTTCTCCGGCTTTCTTGCCGCCCTCTTCATCCCCTTCCTCGCTCTCTCTCCCCCTCCTGCAGTTTCTATTTAATGAACATATTTTTGTCTTCCTGCATGAAGCCCACACTCACTTCAGTGAAATCATTTTCACTCTCTGCAGCCGTAAGATAAAAATGAAAACCAGTATTTAAAACTGGGGTTTGATTAAAACATAACACCGAGCAGAGCTGTTGGAGATGCACCATGTGGTTTGCTCTCTTTCAAAACCATTAGTTGAGGATTTAACAGCCCCAAATAAAGAGCCTCACCACATTAGCACATTGACACGCATGCATGCACAGACTCGTACACACATACATGACTCCCTCCATGGGAACGGAGCCATAATGAGAGCAGCATCTGCTCAAAGCATGACTCATCTGACTCTGAGGTGAAGTTGACTTGTGACATGAGAAATCGCCACCTTTCAAGAAAAACAAGCTTGGAACAACAAAAAGAGAAATAAAAGGTGTCATTTTTACAGCAGCATGATGTTTCTTTACAGTCTGCAGACATTCAAATCTATTACAGTGTTGGGAAGTATATCTACCATGGCCCACAGTGAGAAAGAGCGATGGATTGCTGGATAAATAAATAATCTCTGAAAAGGCAATTTCCAGTGGACCTGCTGGGTTTTACCCTTCATGCACCGTGCCTCCCTTCTTTTTTTTTTTTTTAAATGGCCCCCGTTATTAATGCACCACTATGAGCCTGGATGTCCTTGGGTGAGAAAGTGTGTGTGTGAGTGAGAGAGAGAGAGACAGAGAGAGAGAGATGTTTTCTGACGGAGAAAAGTGTGATTGTGGTTGTGTGTAATAAATTACTCAGTGATGTCTGTGAGAAGGTGAAGCTGAGGTTGTGTCTGCATGTGTGTGTGTGTGT
>JAOWBC010001255.1:10388626-10411348 GCA_028566105.1 Hypoplectrus providencianus | reverse complement strand
ATCTATCTATCTATCTATCTATCTATCTATCTATCTATCTATCTATCTATCTATCTATCTATCTATCTATCTGTCTGCACTATAACCGTTATAATGTTATGTTAACTTTATGTGTTTTTATTCCTGGACTTATGACTTTCTAACTTTATTCATAATAACTGTGTGTGCAATACAGACTTTTTATGGAAATCGTGTGCAATGATTGAATTTGTCACACTGTTGTTACATATATACATATTTGTATTTATCTCTCTTTACCTCATATTATGTCTACATTTCCATATTTCCGTTTTTATTTCTATTTATACATTTACTTGAGACTTGCATTTGTATTTTTATATTGTTTCAAACTTATTGCAGCATGCTTTTTAACCTTATTTTATTTACAGGTATTACTTTCTATTTTATTCTTATACAGCAGCAACTGTAACAAAGAAACCCTGCTGCAATACAATATAGGTAAAGTTTACAATAAATTAATATATATTACAAAATGGGAATAAGAATAAATAACAACTACAACAACAACTATTATCATTATTATTATTATCATAATTGTTGTTGTTATTAGTAGTATTTTATTTGTTACAATAATAATAATAATAATAATAATAATAACAACAACAACAACAACAACAACAACAACAACAACAACAACAACAACAACAACAACAACAACAACAATAATAATAATAATAATAATAATAATAATAATAATAATAATAAGTTATTATACTGATGTATTATTATTACTATTGTTATTCGAATGAAAAATCCAAAGTATATAATCGAAGCTAGCAACTAATAAGAGTCCCTGTTTTATGTTAAACAGCTTTATTTCTGTGAAAATCTACAATGCTTTGCTGCCACCTAGTGGCCGGAAATGATGCAGCAACGCTGATGCATGCTTGTACACATATAATAACACGGTTAGTTGTGTGAGTGATAAGATCGGACCAGCTCCTCAGAGAAAGCAGCAAACTTCCGAAGGTCCATCGGCTGTTTTGTAGGTGCACGCTGCACTCCAAACGTTTGTTCTGTCTTATTGGTTAACAGAAACAGTACAGCGATACATCAAACCGCTGACAGTGACCTGAGTGCCGTTTCAGCTCAGTTTTCCTGGCCGCGGGCCTCGGCGGGCAGCTCTGATGAAGTGCTCGGTCCCACGGCTCAGTGATCTGTATGTGCGCGTGTGGCCTGAGATGAGCGTCCATTTGTCTTAAACCATGAGACGATAAATCTCACCTGGGCCGCACAGACAGATGGAGGCTGAGCTCCGGAGAAATATGAGATCCTTGCCATTAACTTTATTACACTGACCACTGGTCTGTCTCATTTTTTGTCATCAACTCTGACTGGAAGTTAGACCAGGAGGAGCTGCTGGTTCACACGCCACTGACACGCTCAGCAGCTTGGGGGAACTTTTTGAACATGAATGAGTAATATTCTTATCAAGATACTGTTTTTGTTTCACTAAAAGAATCTTATATTCTGGAATAAATGTTGGATTTAGAGCTACTTATTCTGACGTCAGAAGCTTTTCTTAATGCTAACAAGCATTTCTCACCTTCAGACCCTCATTAAAATATATGACAATATCTGTCAATTTATATTTAATTATAATCTTGGCTTTCAACGATTATGCCAACAAGATAATTCAGATAAAATAACAATGACACCACATTCTATTTGACAATGACACTCTTGTTTATCAGTTACTGACTGGATTATGTCTAAATTATTTGTACTTGTCATTGATTGAATATTTAGGATGTGTAGTTCTCAACAGGTTGAGGACGTGCATTACCGTTATTTTTTGAGCTACATTTAGCTGAGTACGGTGCAAATATAAGCTATTTAATGCTTAAGCTGATACACTTTTGATATTTGCAAATATATTACACTCACTCACAAAAACACAATTTCATGCATTGTGTTTTTCATAATTTGACCTTTTATCATATGATTTTTGACCTTATCATCTTATGTGGGACAGTTTCTTGCTCCCAACCTGAGGAGGTTAATGCATTTTCTAGCCTCAGTCATGGAGGTCCAATGACATACTACAGAACATAACACTGGGAGGTAGTACTGATTAAACTGGAACCTCTAGAATCAAACCTACAGATATTGTTTAGATCAGATAGATGTGAAGCCTGAATGGGCAGACTCCCACTCCTCTTTTAAAAACAAGTACATAACACATATTTGCCAATCAATAAAAAATTATCATAACCTCTCTGTGCCGTTGATAAGTCATATAAACAAACAAAGCCCGACAACATCTGGAGCTCTTTCCACAGACTGCATGTCAGGCTCCTGCAGGTCAACCATCAACCCTCAGCTATGGTCATGAGTTCTGGGCAGTGAGCAGAGATTCAGCTGGTCTGTGCGGGGTGTCTGGGATCACACTAACGGACAGGGTGAGGTCAGAAATCATGATTCCTCTCTGTAGCAGTTTTCTGGGGTCATCCAAGTGAGAGGAGACCAGAGGACCAACCCACAACACCCACTTCCACTGAGATCCTTATTTTTTTTTTTTTAATATAATATCTCTAAAAACAGCTAAATTATTGTTACATATATTTTTGCTGAGTCGTGTACTAAAATTATCCAGAAAAATGATCTGTTTCCAACAATCTTCATATACAGAGAAATTGGTAGGATTTATTTTTAGTTTTTTGTTTGTTCCGTTTTTTTATTTTTTATTATTGTCTGCCAGAGGTTATCCTCAAGTTTGAGATTTTATCCAATTTTCAGCCATATTTTTACAATACAGCTTTTAGATCTATGTCGTTTTAACTGTTTATTATGACCAGATGAAGGCTCTGAGTCATCAGATGTTTGGGTGTGAAGTTATTAGAGCAACAAAATGAGTTTAGTTGTCAGTGTTATTTCTGCAGAGGAGACCTCTGTGGATAATTCTGCTGCTGGTGAAGACCTTCTTAATGATGAGCACTGAATGAATCCTGACCAGGGAAGTTGACGGCAATGACGGCAGGCACATCTCACAAGATCCCACCATGACGTCTTAATGTTATTTATTTAATTGGGAGACCACAACGGCAGGAAATTACATCATATGCAGTTGTTTACTTTAATTTTGCCATGGCAGTTTTGCAAACAGGGTCCCATTAAAAGCTCAGGAGTGCATTTACGGTTTGCATCTGTGAACTAAACACATTCTGGGTCACATCTTCCTGTTTGTTTGACCTTAAGGAAGACTAGGATATTTTTTTATATCTTTAAAACATTAGCAAATTGTCATGCTTATATTTCATCACAAATAAACCCCAAGACAAACTTGCATTGCAGGAAATCTGCAGCCCTATCAATGAGGAAAGTGTCTGTGTGTGCAGGATGTGTGCAGACAGGACAGGCTGTGGCGGCAGACCAGGGGTCATTTGTCACACATATGCCAGTCGTGTCGCTGGGGACGAACAACTAACACACACCAGGCCATGGTCATGCCTTTGTGTGTTTTGTGCGGCCTACCAATCCCCACGCCATCCCACTCCACTCAAACATGCTAATGTACCTGTGCTCTGCTCTAATTGGTCCCAGTGATGCTCGCCCTGCTCCACCTGTGTTCATGGGAAGCCTCCAGTCAGTCCTGCAGTCAGGCCCCCGCCACTGTGTGCGAGCGTGCAGTGCTAATATTATGCAAACAAACACTTCTTTGTTGTTTGGCACTTCTTGCACCGACCCGCCACTGTGGAAGAAAGGGAGAAAGTAAGTAAAGGGAAAAGGAGAAAGGAATAAGGGGTGGGTGAGTGGGGGGTGCTTGAATTCATTAGTGTGATTACCTGAGGTGTGCTACTTTACAGGGGGTAATCTGCCAGCCCGCTTCATACCCTCCAAACTTCAGCCAGTCCGCTAATGAGCGCTTGGAAAAGTTAGTCAAGGTGGAGAGGTGCTTTGAGGAGCTATACACCACAGACTAAGGTGTTATTATATATGCCGGAGCAGAAAACAAAGGATGGCTGCCTATTTTATAACAGCTAGGACCGATGAAGACTGATACTGTTTGTTTTCATCTGAATGCACAGAACAAATCAGTCCTATGGACAGCGTGCCAACTGATGAGCCTCACAACAAACAAAATCCCCTGCTTAGAAGCTTGGAATATTTCAAAGCATGAAATCTCTGACAACCACATAGTGCACCCAAAAAAAAAGACAGTTTGACTGATCTGTGATATTAGGAGCCACATTTTCTACACCGTTTCAGACAGCATCCCAGATTAGTCACGAGGACTCCGGAGGGTTCAGGTAGTCACATTCAAAGAGTCGCTTCTCTCTGAGGTGATGTTGAGGACTTCAGCTTCCCTCCTACGCCGAAAGAGAAGGTGGATTAGAGACCAGATCAACCCCTCTCCAATTCTTTCTTTCTGTCTTTTTTTCTCCCCAGGAGCTCAGGCCATGGCTTTAGAGAGACAGCTGCCATGAGCAAGGCTTAGGACAGTCCGTGGGGACGGAGAAAGTGTGAGTGTCAAAGAACAAGAAAAGTGCAGGAACAGCTTGGTTACGATGGACAAGACAAAGAGGTGAGAGTGAGGAGAGAGGAATCCAAAAAGAGAAGCCTGAGTATAGATATATATATATTTATTTATATATATATATATACCCTGTAACTTTCCCCTTCCTCTTGCCCTATGCCTCTGCTTTATCACACAGCATCAAAACATAGCTTTAGTCCCCTGAGTGGCTGGCCTTTTTATCTGCTCCCTAGCTTCCCACGGCGGGCCGCATCCACCCATAATCTGCTGCCGTTTCATGTCTGGAGTGCTGTAGAGGAGGATAAGGGACTTGTTCAAGTGAAGATCAATGAGGTTGTATACATAGCATATGTGCACCAGGAGACTGTGGTTCCTTTTTTCTTTTTTAAGGTGGCATCTGATGTAATGAAAAAGAAAATTATACATGGATGTATTGACGAGCCGTATCTCTGATCCTAAATTAAAAAATAATTAGGCTCATGACTTAAATTTCACACAACAGTCAGAGGTAAAAATAAAAGCGGGGTGAGATTTCTGTCATGATGAACAGCGTCTACCTTTTGTTTGTGAACCCCCTCCCTGTGGATCAAACATGAGACACAATGAAAACATGTTGCATTATACATTTGTCAAAAAACACATTTGGCTGATTGTCACAAGTACATGGTTATTTAAGACAGTGCCAAGTGTCTGTGTGTGTGAAATCAAAGCAGATTGGTGTATTGGCAGCAATAGCCAGGGTGTGAAACTGTGTCAGTGAAGTAAGGGAAATCACCAGAGGCTGTTTTCGACTCACTCCACAGCTGGCTGACGAGATCTGCAAGGACTAATTGTGCATCAGTTGGAGGCTGCAGAAATTCTGACTGTTCTTTGTACTGTGAACTGCCCGCCTTCCCACCCAAGTGGCACGCACTCACACCAGACTGAGGGAACTTAAAAGTACCACAGAGAAGCCTTGGGACACACACACACACACACACACACACACACACACACACACACACACACACACACACACACACACACACACACACAGAAGACAATAACACACATGCACAAATCATCGATCAACCCCAAAGTCAACCCGTGACCCTGACCTGCTTTGCCCCTCCAGGAACATTCTCCGTCAGGAATCTGTTGAGAGAAAAAAATAATCCAAAAAGTTGGGTTTTAAAAGAAGTCGGGCTGAGAGAAAGACACAAAGACAGAGGAAAGAAATGACACCAAGTTGATTGTGCTGGAATGAATAAAAGGGGAAGGGAGGAAAACTTTGCATTTGGAACTACTGATCAAAGTAATTCCCACAGGAAACCTCTCTTAATGAGAGCTGTACAAGAAAGGAAGGGTGGAAGATGAGGAGAGAGTGAAGGAGAAGAAAAGAAGGGTACAGCACGCCATTCCTACACAGAAAATAAAGAGATGAATCATATACGGCGCCTAGTGGAAGACATGGTGTGTGTTGAGGGGGGTGGGGGGGGGGTTTGAAGGGTGTTTTCAAGATCGTTTTAACGTCTTCACTGAGGGAGCGTCAGAGGCAAGGCCAGGTTAATTAAACCCAAGGGAGTACCAGCTGAGGGGGCCCGCATTTGAATATGTCACAGAAATAGCACGAGTGTGTCAGCCGAGGCCGAGCAAACATGTTGACTATGCATTACACGCTAAAAGGAAGAGAGAGAAATAGAGACAGTCAGACGGCAGAGGGTGGGGGCTCCCAGATAATTTGCGTGGCACCGATGCTTTGCTCTTCTATACCCACTGCGCCACCGGATTTCTCTGAGTTATTAATGTTTGTCATTAGCTGCATTACCCTGGAGGACAGTGACTGGGAAAAAAAACTGCAGAAATTTATATGGGACAAATATTGACAATAGCTGGCTCCTGGGTATTGGAGAGGAAGAAAAGATGCAAACTATGTTAATGAATGGTAATTAACCACAAGGGTTTGTCTCTCCTGGATCCCGGCTAAATTGGTCCCCGAGTTGCAGCTAGAGACAGTCCTGGCCTAATCCTTTATTATAAAAAGATAAAGGAAAACGACATCATTAGCATATATCTGAGAAGGGAGGGGGGATTAAAAAGTGGAATTATTTCTTTTTAATTCCTGAACGGAGGCTTCTTCACACCATTGTTAATTATACAAAATAAAAAGAAAGGGGGAAAGTGGTGAAGAGGAAAACAAAAGCTAGGAGAGGTATAGGAAGGAGGAAAAAAAAAAGAAAGAAACGAGGATGACTTGAAGGGAGGAGTGTGTGGTCTCTTGTGTAGGATGCCAACTCAAGGACAGAGGAGACCTGGATGGTGGTTTAATATTCAAAATGAATAATAAGAGCGGGAGGATAAGGGAAACAGATAAAAGGGGGTTGGAGGTAGTTATGTCAAGGATGTAACCACTCCTCTGATACACCCTGTGCTGTGTGTGTGTGTGTGTGTGTGTGTGTGTGTGCTCATGTGGACCCTTGTTAATGATGTCAACAGCAGGGGTCACTTGTTACAGACAGGAACCATGCCAATAGTCAGCTGTCAATCATCAGAGAGGTGTGAGATCCCGCTGACCAGAGAGCATCCTCAGTCACCATCACACACTGACTGACAGTCCTTTGAAATAGAGCCCGACCGAGATGAGGTTTGGAGACGGATACCGATTTTAGAGGGAAATAATTCACAAATAGCCAATACAGTGGCCAATACAGTGTCTTTTTGAGCTGGATAAAAATAAACCCTTTTCCGTGTGGTTTTGCACAGATTTTTCACTGACACGATGACAAATATTTTTGCGGAAAAAAGAAAGAATTAAAAATTAAATTTAAAATAAAAATCAGTCAATGGTTTCTCATTTTAATAAAGAATAAATGAAAATAAAATAAACAGCTGCCACCATTTTTTTTTATCATTCAAAACAACATTTTCTGCATTACATGTTCTATAAAAAAAAGTTTCCATATCCGAAAACATACAAGCACACCAATTTCTTGGTCTCTATTAGGCCAAAATCAACTATTAATATTATTGGCTTACAAATATATCAGTCAGGCTCTACTAAGAGCTGCTGGAAAAATAAAAAAGACCATTTAGAAAAATGTCTATGAAATTAAGAACACAAGAACTAGTCTTTGAAGAACAAAATAAAGACAGAAATTAGGTAAAACTGTTTTTTATTTAAAAAATTAAAAGACATAACAAACGGTCAACATTATTTCTTAATAAATTATGAACAGAACTATACTCTCTGAATAGAAGCCACAACAACAGCCACAGAAAGAGATAAATACTCACAGAATATTTGATGAATAAAATCCAGAGGGCTTCAATCATTGGACATGTGCTCTGAGAGTGGTGTAGTATCAGATCTGATAAATGGATGTAACCTCTTACAGTGAACATTCTGCACTCTTGACTTTCTCAAAGTGTCGACTTGGCATTGCTAGGTCAAGTCCCTGCACCCTAAGGTCCTTCAGGTGCCAAATAAATTAGAAGGAGAGGTAAAAGAGAGAGAGAGAGAGTAAAAAAAAGTCTAACTTAAACATTAGCGTAAGCATTTGCCTTATCACCCCAGGTCTGCGTGGAGAGTGGGGGAGAGTGGCTGCACTGTAAATTAGCTTGGCGCTAAAGGGCCCTGTCTGATAGACATAGTGCACTGAGCGCTAACACAGATGTCGAGGGCTCATTTACAAAAGCCGGGCTGCTGCGTTGAGCCAGTGGCCCAGAGTGAGTCGACAGCGCTTTTCTCACAAATATTGGTTCTGCTGCCCCGGCTCAGCTTGGCTCAGCCCAGCTCCCACTGAGCAGGAGCCGGGGAGGGAGAGAAGAAGGGAGGGAGAAAAAGAAGAGGATGACAGTTTTCCCAGCCTCAGCCCAGGGAGTCAGGCTTTTTCGCTGACTGGTGTTGCGAGCGTGGCCAGCTCTTCTGTCAGCACTTTCCTCTCCTTCATCTTCACGCGCACAGCCTCCATTAGCTGGCCGGCAGAGGGGATCTGCAGGGGAGGGGAAGGATAGAAAAAGGGTGTGGGGGCGGCGGGAGAAGGGGTTAGAGAAAATGAGGAAAACACACAAATGCACCACTAATAAAAAAAAGTCAGATTTTTGACACCTGGCAGCTTTTCAGAGAGCCAATGTGCTGTTTTGTGAAACAACAGAACCTCAGATGGCGCCTGAGGACTTGTGAAACTTTTGAGGGACAGTCTATGTTGAGTATTTTGACAAAGCAATTCACAGGCTACACAGCAGTCGTTTCAACACCTAACACCACACTTTTCTGTTTCCATTCTCAATCTTAATGTACAGCTACTAAGTATAAAAGCACTGTTTCACTTTTTTTTTTACAAGTCTTTCCTCAAGCAACACTTGCGCATAATGTGCATTTGCCAGATGCAGTTGTTTCTTTTGTCCACAGTGGCACTGACACACCTTTCAAACCTATTTAAATGTAGGATATACAACACTAAACCCGAAGCTCTGCAAAAATGCATTCTTAGGCTGATATGAGGCATCGATAGTCAGATTTATCAAAGCACCATCTCCATCTCCATACACTGTGCTACCACAGAAGGTTTAATTATTGGTTACAGGAACATTATTCCTCATGTGTCACAAGCAGGTAAATCTGTACGATCCCTTGCTGGATATTATAAACTAAACAGAACACGGCACGTTACTCCACAGTTGCCTTCTCTATTCTAAAGTTTATTTACAAAAGGTGCCCTCTCTTAAAGTGATGGCATGCAATTTTCAAACAATAAACAAAACAATAATCTGTTCCAGACATAAAACATATTATTTATCATTTTAAAGTTAAATGTGTCAAGTTTTGCATTTTTTCAGTGTAACTAGTTCAGTTATAATCCAACATCAAATATCATCACCTTCCTAAAATAATGCCCTATGTCCTTTAAAAAATATATTTTTTTGTAAACATCATATGTTCAATATTTGAACACAATTTCAGCTTTTTGTATTTTCAGAAAAAAAAAAACAAGACACTTGTGCCATTATTTTAAGAGGGTGTCAAAAGTTTAACCAGAAATGTATAAAGAAAAAAAGAAAACTATTACAAATACAAGCTAATTTTTTTAGGCTATAGTGACAGTTTAATAGAAAAATCAGTACGCCTCTTCCCACACACATGCTCTGAATACCTTGTAGAGTCACTTTAAGTAAGAAATAAAATGGGGAAAAAAGAAAGATATTAAAAGATATAATGAAAGATCACCACCCAGCTTAACCAACTCTCATATAATCTTCAGCTAAATTTAAGAATGAACTAACTGTGGATTGTGTCCTTCATGTTTACATTGGATGAATGAAAAAAGTTTTTAATGCACATGTGGGGGTGTGAGTATTGATTCGGGACAGACTTTAATACATGTGAAAATATCCTTTAAGCACAGGAAAATGGCAAACATTATTCCCTTTTTTAGTGTGGTTGAAGACACACCACGCTCTTCCCCGGAGGGATAGGTTGATCACTTTTCAGCAGACACGCCTCAAGGCATAATTAAAACATCACAACATCACCAGGGACTTTTACAGCATTGTTGTGTTTTTACTGGACTGTGTTTATGCTGGGAACGTAAGAGGACGAGAATTGATGTCCACTTAATCAAACAAGATTACAAAGGTTGTGTATGAAGAAACCGTATGTGTTTGCTTTAGTTGTCTTGGAAACCATGGAAAAGTGAAAATAAAGAGGTGAGCAGGTTTCTCTTCGGAGTTCTGGCTAATTTTGTTTTTCCTCTGAATCGACACAAGGATTTTATGGTCATTAGGGCGCCTGATCAAAGGCAGGCGCTCATACTGTATCACCCATAAATATTCACTTCAAGTTATGTGCAGCCTTTTTACAAGCGCCTTTTTCCAGCGAGGGGAAACAAATTCATTCCCAGAGCAATTTTTCTAAGTCACATGGCGTGAGATGAGATGTGGACTGGCCAAGCTGAAAATAGTGACTTCAATATAAAATCTTTCACTTTTTATCTCTTAAAAGGGAATGTGAAAACATAAGCTATTGAACCATACACAGAGAAAACAGGCTGACACAAGTCTGCAGCGCCGTAACAAACTTTGCTGAATAACATCGGGGAATACAAGGCATCGTGTTGCTTTGAAGTGATTAGCACAATCTCACAACACATATTGGAATTAGATCTGCAGCTGGCATGTTTTAAGGACATCTGATACAATTCTCTTATCAATTTCCAATACATCTGGAGGGTGAGATCGTCATAAAATCCCATATAAAAACGCACACAGTCCCCGTGCCCCCTGACACCTCTCTCCTCTTCATTAAAGGTAGCAGGAGTGGGGAACACGAGGCCCCGTGTGTCAGGGAAATGTGTGTGTGTACTTGAGCGTGTGTGCAGTGGGGAGTCAGTTCCAACAGCAGTGGATGCATCAAACACACAGCGCTAGTCCTCTGAGAACCGCTGCACTGAAGTAACTGCTGAGACATCTCCCTCTGCTTCTGTCCTCCAGGGAGGATTCACTCTCTCTGTCTCACACACACATTCACATCGGCACACGCACGTACGCACGATTTCCTAATCAGCTAATTGCACTTAGAGCCACTAACTATGCAAACAAACCCACTAAAATAGAGACACAGCCACAACACAAGGCTCTATGGGACAGCAAAGAGGGAGACTGGATCATTAAAAGTACCGATATGGGAATATGGGTAAACAACACTAACAGGTAAACATGATCTAGATAAACCAAACATGAGTGAAATTAAAGTCTGAAGCAGATGTTTCAACCAAAAATGAAACCCTTATCTTGAGTTAATTCCTTTGGTTGAACTTCTTTATTGTGGATCTTGGTAAATTTGAAAGATTTAGTATTGTCTGCATTAAAGTAAATGTGAATTTTGAAGGGAATTAAAGAAAATGCAAATCAGGGACATTCCCATCAACTGGTTACATCGAGAAAAAAAAAACAATGCTGCATGAAGCTACAGAAGATGGCAGTTTAATGTATTGCTGTAGGCTAATCCATCAGTAACAAGTAGAAGAAGAGATTGAGCAAGAGGGAAAAAAGAGGTTGCTAATTGGACAACTTTGGCCACCCATGTGAGGAAATATGTCTTCAAGAATGGGATTCAATTGGGAGAATTATTCTTTCAGAGCAGAAACAGCTGACTGTTTGCAAAAAGTGGTTTCATCTCCTTTTTTAAAACAATATTTGAAAAAAAAATTGGGGGGGCTATTATTTTTTTTTATCTTTCTCCATTAAAGGCTAGTGTTAGGGGTCAGGTTAGGGTAAGTAACTATGTCTGATGACAAGGACAGACAGTTTCAGACTGCACAAAACTGCATGAACATGCTACTCACAGCAGCTGGCAGTCAGCACAACCCCTGAACGGAGAAACCAAAGTAGTACCTGCACTTTATATCCACCTATTTCTCTCTCAAAAGCTACCAGACACTAGAAGGGCAGTGCCATGGATTAGGGGTAAAATAAATAGTTCACATTTTATCTTTGAAGTTGGGTTGTATGAGGTAGTATTTCTTAGTAAATGTATTACCTACAGTGAAGTGGTCTGTCCCCAGCTTTGAAAGGCAGTGATGAGTACCAGCATGGCAGAAACCATTCCTAATTCCTAATTCTTAATATAATAATCCTAATTCCTTGATAAATTATTAAAACACAAAAACTGTCATTTCTAGGCATAAATACAACAGCACCAACATCTTCATAAAGATTCATTAGGGTTGATATAAGTCACCAAATAACCTCCATTCAACTGATTGATAAATGATTCTATTGCATTGGATAAAACACCTCTTGTTCATATCGTCTCCCTGTGGTGTGACTCATCAGCTGATTCTCAACACAAGGTTAGAAACACAGGTGCTCACTTTCAGACGGGACAAGCAGGAGGACTACAGGATCCTTTCATCTAACTGCCACATTTGCTGGGGACCGATGCCCTGCAGGATGGTTGGAGGTAAGCTGTGATGCAGCTGCTCTACCGGATCCCCTGGGCTGCTTAAGGCAGTCTTAGGAACTGGCACTAATGTTATGCTACAGTTGATTTAGCCGGGCCCCTGTCCCCTTTGGCAGAGGCAGCCAGCACCAGCACTGAGCTACGCAGCCGCTGTTTTGCAAGAGGCCCTGTCCCCGATGGCAACACTAAAAAAGCTACTGTAGCATTAAGCCATGCTAACTCACATCCATTACTATTCAACAGGCCCTGCAGAGCCGACCTTTTGTCTAGGTGTGATTTCATGAACATGTTGCAGAAATGAACTGACATGTAAAGCCACTGACACTGACAAGTGTGTGTGTAAAAGTGTGTGCGTGTGTGCAGACAAGAACAAGAGCTGCAAGCAAAAGGTGTTTTTATGAGCCAATTAAATGACATTGCTATTCCACAGCCTGGGGCACACCTCAAGGCAAAGAGCAGCTCAAAGTTGCAGCACTCCAGTGACCATTGTCTGGTAGTGGCATTACACACATCACCTTTTTTTTCCCTAAAAGATCGATCATTCAAGCTCTTTTGTCTTCTCCCCTGGAACGGGTTAGCGCAATTATTTTCAAGGGCCCAATTTGTGAGTAGTTGTAAAGATTGTGTCAGGCTGCTGGATATCTAAATGAGTGAGGATGAAGAGGGAGGGGGAATCAGAGTGCCTAAAACAGGTATACGGGGTACATCATCCAAATTTCTGCAAAGACACAGCGTCTAAATACTGTGTGCTTTTTCTCAGTTGTCCACTACTTTTCTTCTTTATAGAAATGAGAAAGCCATGTATGAAGAGGCTGAAGCTTAACTGAACTACGGTTTTCTGATAAAAGTGACATTTTGTTCCTTCATTGGTTCTACTTTCTATACAGCTGCCATAAGTGTGTAATTACAGCATTGTACGACTGCAACTAATGATTTTCTTCATCATCTGTTATTCTGCTGATTATTTTATCAATTGATTGATTGTCTTAAATATCACAGCATCTCACAGTCCAAGGTCATGTCTTTGAGGTCTCGTTTTGTGGATTCAAAACCCTAATATATTAATTTTAATATGATGTAAAACAAAAGCAAGCAGGGGAGTTTCTATATTGGAGATGTTGAAAACAGTACTTTCTTCCATAGATGCATGAAAAATGACTTAATGGTAAAATCAATCATCAAAATAATAGGTGATCTTTTTCTGTCCATTGACAAATCGATCAGCAGCTCTTTTACAGTGTAGATTAGATTATACAAAGAACCAAAAATCACACTCCTGGTTAATTTCATAAAAAAGTAAGGTTTTGGATCTGACTGGTCAACAGGAGTGTTTACACAGCTGTGAACGATTGTTGGCATAAATCTTTGTCCCTGGTTGGTGAGCCGTCTCCGATCTAGGCCACTATTCAAGGTAAGGGAGAAGTAGTTACAGTAGTTTTATCACAGAGGGAGAAAACAGCTCTTTGATCTTTGATCTTCTCACTTTTGTTTGAAAATCAAATTTATCAAACGGGGGAATAACAACAACAACAGCATGATAAATAGCTAAAAAAAAAAAAGAAAAAAAAAAAAGCCCAAGCACAAAGGCACCATACTAAAAAGTCTTGCATTTGATTATCCCCGATAATGAATATGTCACATTTGCAAAGAGGGGCTCAGGTAAGAAAATCACCGACAAGCCTATTCTCTCCCTCTCCTTCGTAATTACCTACCCCTGCAGCGGAGCAGATCCCTCTCTTTTCTCCCCTTTTGGTCACTAGAGACTGATATGAAAGGGAATTGGACACTTGGGGCCACAAATACTGTAATTAAAAATCTCTCCTTTTCTTGATACGTTGTTTGGAAACATCATTTCAGTGCGCAACATGCATTTGTTAGGGATCTGACCTAAATACACCCTAGATTAAACACAGGGAAGCACCGGGTCTTTGTTTCAGGTTCCTACTCATTAGGTGTGAAAATGAGGTGATTCAGGCACGAATGGGGTGTAAATATAGAAAGGTGATATCCATACAAAACAGATGCAACCTTTTGGTAGAAATCAGCTATCAAGAAAACACAGGTGATTAACAGCATGGCTCAGTGGCCAAGGTAATGTACGTAAATGCAGTTACGACAACAACTTCTTTTTACAATAAATATATATAAATATTTCTGTTGGGAAATATATTCTTCTAGAAATAATTGTGCATAAACTATATGGTGTTACCCTATAATTTTAATATCAAAGCATATTAATGCAAATGCTACTCACCATTTCAAGAGAAATGACTTTCAGCTTTTATTCCAGTAGCAACAATCACAATTAAATAAATATTAAGCATTTGTCATGAGGTTCTACAAAAACGATATCTCCGTAGTTAACAAAGTTTTTCTTGTTTTCTGTTTTCATTTAATATTAGTTTCAATTAATGTAGGTGCAGTGCAAAAAACAAAAAGGAAGGGTGCCAAGCTCAGTCCTTATAATGGTAGAGAAACTCCTTTTTTTCTGGCATCATCTTAACTAAAACAAACAAACAAACAAACAAACAAACAAACAAAGTACAATTCAAATGAAAGATACTATTTCCAATTACATGCCACTGCGTGTCTCTGTCCAGCTGAGCAGCACACGGTGAAAGTCCGACACAAAGAGCCATGGAGCAGAGGACAGAACAGAATCAGTACTACCAGAAATTACAGCCTGATGTATCTCAGCATAGCTTTTCCTTTTAATTCAAATTATGCATTTTAAATAAATGCTGAGGCACTAGACCCAGTTCTTATAATAGTAGGGATTTATGGCATCATGTTGGCTAAAATGAAGGTGAAATTTGTATGTCAACACATATGTTAACACAACAGGTGATGTTGCACAGTATAAGAACATGATCCTGATAACTTTTGCTGAGCTCAATGAGTCCACATCATAACTTACAAATTACACAAAATGACCACACCCAATTCAGTGCTGCTCAAGTGTTAAAAATAGCACATATCATTATGCACAAGCGTACAGTTTGTGGTTGTAGAAAAGGCTGCAGTTTCTGGGAATTTAGGCTGCAAAACCAGTGACCCAGTTTTAAAGTAAAAAAAACATCCTGGTAAGGCATTATAGAGGGCAGTTTAAAAAGTCAGCAAATGTATGTAAATGCTGAAAGTGAGGTTGTTAAAAAGTGTAATGATGTAAAATGTAAATGATTTAAATAACATAAGTTATGGATGAAGTTGTTTTCTTTTGTTTTCACATGGGACATGAACCCTGATCTCATGGGTAGAAGTCCACAGTTTCACACTTACTTACCCCCAGCACAGAATTTGTTGTTACGATGAGGTTTTATTATTGAGACATGTCAAGCAGTTCTAACCAACAAAAGCGTCTCTGACTGCTACAAACTATCACATACAAAACAAGACCGTGCTTAGAATTGTTGCCTTTAAATGTTTTTTTCACTGACATGGGGAATTTAACACATCTAGTCATCTATTCAATGTGGAAATGTCTTCTTTCATCATTAATTCTCTTCCTGTAGTAACTAAAAGAGCGAAAGTCCTCTGTGCTCTAAAGGACGACCCAGGGGTACAATCATACCGGCAGTAACCTTAAAGCTCCAAAATAGCATCATGACTCAAGAATAATAATAAGATTATTCACCTGGCCTATTTCAACTGATCTCCTGAAATGTGCCGTTTGATAAATTGTAGCTTTCCTGGTTAAGTAATCGCCCCAACGACTTAATGGCGAAGGAACAGCACCAAAAAGCTGCATCTGCTGTTTCTATTTATGTTTAATGCAAGTTGAACGCACCAAATAAGTCACAGTGCGCACTCCTATTAACAACTCACAGCAGTCTCCTCCGGGGACGCCCCCCTCCTCGTCCCCACCACTATTTCAGTGACATATTTACAGTACAAAGGCTCGGCTCGAGTCCCCTTCACACACATACAAACACATTTACAGAGACAGAAAAGAGTGGCTGATTTAATTAGCTCAATCATTAAATGAGGCTTAATTAGAGTCACTTTCCTTCGGAGAGAAGTGTGGGACTCAGAGCTGTTCCTTGTCATTACAGAGGCATAATGAGCCACACAACACAACACACTACACCTCGCACTCACAGCACCAACAACAATAGGAAACTTTCTCACTGCATTAGCTCTGTAAAGCCTTTGATATGTTTAATACCGGGGGTTAATCATGTAATGCCCAGTAGGACCAGCAATATGGTGAGAGGCTTTGACAAGAGGTGACATGAATAAAGTCTGTTATTTAACTTTAGATAAATGATGCTATTAACATCGTAGCAATAAGCAGCTGCAACCCTTCCCCTAAGTTCAATAAAGGTTTGAAATTACAGGAAAAATTTTAGCCCTGTAGTCCATCCATAAATGCCTTTGATGTTTTATAACAAGTCCAGTCTAGATTGGTCCGGCCTGCCTCTACTACTGTCTTAATGTAATGTTCAACTGCTTGTTATAGTTTGGAGGCTGATAAGAAGTGATGCTTGTACGTCTCCCTTGGGTGTGATTGTGAAGTAAATATTAGCAGGCCCTCAGCGCCACCCCATACCAGTAAACCAAACCACTGTCCTCTCATAAAGAAATCAACAGAGTCAATGACTTTTTAAATGTTATTATGCTGTCATGAGGCTTGAGATAGGTATGTGTGTGTACAAAATGAGTCTGAAAAATGATCTGGTGGGAACGTGTGTGTTTGCATGCATGTGCACACGCTTGCATGCACATGCTCCTCCTGTTCATTATTGGCCAGCAGCAGAAGCCAGTCATTTCCCTGTCTTCATAAAGACTTGGCCCATTAAATTCTACCTCCAGTCAATAATTAGGACTCCACAAATAAACCAAAGGCAATTAAATCAATGCTTCCCCGGGCCGGTGCCTGGACCCCATGGCCCACATGGACACTCCATCTTCTCTGCTGGCCTTATTCATGGTGGGTTGCGGTGGAGCCATACAGTACACCCCCTGGCCTGCTCATGATTATTAGATAGCACCGTCCCTCGATCCTGGCCGTGGAGCACCGCTTACGGTGGCTCTCCACTGAGAGGCGTAGGGTTTGATTTCATTAACTCACCAGTGGAGGTGAGAGACGAGGAAATGAATGCAATGTTTCATTTGGTTTTGAGTGGACATGTGGGGCAGCAATGAGGGGGCTCCAGAAATCTATGCCACTTCTTCGGCATGAGGGGAGCAGTAACTCAACGCATTCACGTCACGTATCTCCGTGGCTGCAACACACTATTGCCGATGTGTTGTGGACGACTTTCTTTCTTGTTATGTTGACATGTGGCAGTGCAGGGCAGTGATGGCGAACAATGGCCCACACACAGAGGCACAGATGCACACATACATACCACTCTTCTCTTTCACATCTGCACACACACACACAGAGTGAGTGATGGGTTTGCTATTGACAGGGCCACTGAGATAATAAAGTGCTGTCCCACTGGCAGCTCCATTAGGCACTGACAGTGACAAGATGAGGCTGTTGTAAGAGTGCACATGCACACACAAATACGTACACATACCCAGACATACATGCACAGATGGACACATCCTCATCCTCTTTTGGTGACAGCCAGCCAGTTAAGGACATGGATCTCTCTCTCATCTTTCCTTTCACTGGGTCTATTTCTGTCTCTGTGTGTTGTTATCTGAAGAAGTGTGTGCGAGTGCAGCACGGGGGTAAGATCATATCACTATTAGGGGAGGGTGTTATTAGTGTCACAGGCAGGGTGACAGGCCAGGCCATTCCACTTCACAGATGTTCTGCTTGGTGAGCCTTTCATAAGCTATGACAGAGAGTAGAGGGGCAGAGAGGGTGCTGTATGACAGTTCTGGAAGTGAATTTCCCCACTAAAAACGTGTCGCTTTTCAGACATATGTAGCAAAGACATGTTATCATTGCGGCCTTCTAAAGTGTCAAATTAAGAGATCTACCTTAATTAACCAACAGACAGGGTCTTCATAAACCCTTTCCCCAGTCTCTTATTCCATTTTCCACCACATGATAAGACTCCACTCGACTCTACTTAACTTGATTTGCTCTTTTTTTGGTTCTCAAGCTACAAAAGAAGTGCATGGAACCTGTCACTTTTCTTTAGTTTAATCACAGTTGAGATTTTAAGTGATATGAACTTATACTAGGAGTCCTAGTTTAAACATTGCAGGTAAAAATGAACCCAGATTTTTAAAAAATGTCAGCCTGCAAAATGATGCCATACAATTGACAAAATGCAGATGTTGTCGCGGCAGGTTCACACAACAATTGACAATGCTGTGGGTACTATCTGCAGTGGAAAAATACAGAAAATAACCTGGCGCCTAAAAAGAGTCAAGCAGAGCCACACCATGCAATCCAAACACAGGTTTAGTATGTAAGGTGTCACACCAACCTGTCAGAAAAAAGACAGAAGTGAAAGATAGAGTCTGGTGTCCCCTTTATACGACAGCATGCTTTTAAAAACCAGACGAGATGGAGAGAAGAGGAAAAATTAGAAATAAATAAATAAACAAAAAACTGAACAAGATGGACTTGAAAGGGGATAGAAAAAGTCTGTTGCAGTGAGGGGGGATGACTGCGGTGGTCCCAGCGGTCCCCACAGAGACCTAGGGGCCAGTCTCAGCCTTGTCATACTCCACTCTTCTCCTCTACTCCTCACACCAGCTCCTCCACTCCCTCCCCCTTCCACCACCCCTGTTCTGCCCACGGAAAACGTCGATAGCAGGCTGCCGGTGCCGAGGTCTCTGGTGGACACTAGCTCATTCTCCCGGCATCGACAGGCCCGCCAAATCAATATTTAGTTCCCCACTAACAAGCTGCCTCGGGGTCTGAGCCAGAGAGAGAGAGAAAGAGAGAGAAAAAGAGAGAGAGAGAGAGAGAGAGAGAGAGAGAGAGAGAGAGAGAGAGAGAGAGAGAGGAATGCAGGACAGTGGAGGATGGCAGAGAGACAGAGAACAGGGACTGAGAGCTGTCCAGCTAGAAGGGAAAAACATGGATTCAGTAGAGTGTGTGTGTGTGTGTGTGTGTGTGTGTGTGTTAGTGTGGGAGGGGGAGAGGAAGGTGGAAAGGTCAGAAGAAGATCTGGGGAACAAGAGAACAGTGTCTGGTGTGTGTCGTGGTGCGGAGGCGACGCATGAGTGCCTGCGGCAGCCGCTGACAAGAACACAGACAAGACACACATACACACAGTCGACACTCTCAATCATACACATATCACAGCGAGCAGACGTTGACAGCACTCGAGTAAAGCTCCAACAGAGCACTCACAGATGAGTGGCTGTGCACACAAAGATTCACTCACTCACTGACACACAGACACATGCACACACACACACTGAGGATGTAGTTGCTTTTCTTTGTTTTATCTTTTGCATCATTGTTGGGTTTTTTACAGAGCCTGGAGCAGGACACATTGAGGTGGAAACTAAAAATTCATCCTCCATTTACTGTATTTGGGTGAAACTGGGCCCAAATTCTTCGACACTGAAAACTGACAAAGCATCTACAATATTAGGCTAAAATATTTGGTAAAATAGGTATATAAACAAAAATATCCAACTCTAATAAAAATGCTCAGGATCAAGCCTGACAAACAAATGCTACATGCACTTACACGACTTCCCTTTTAAATTATTTGTAGTTGGAAATGTAAAGGTAAACTATCATTAAGTCTTGAATGAGAAGTGAACTTAAAATCATCAGTAAATTGACCTTTTCTTTGTGAGTTGTGCACTGACAAGACTCTGTAAAGGTAAATCAATACAAATCATTGTCCCACTTTTCTCTCTACTTTTTCTCACTTTTCTCAAATTTGTGATACATTTTGACCTTGCAGACAACAGTTGTTATAAATCTACACCTCATCTATGAACTGTGCCAGGGTGAAAAAAATATTTTTTAATAATGAAGGGAGGCTGCTAATATCTGTGTGTGTTTCTGCAGGAATGGAAGTAACTTATATCATAATTATGTCAGATTTGTGAGCCTGACCTTCTGCTGGAGGGTGCGGTTGAGGTGGTCTAGCCACTCCTGGTCACCTGGACCCTCTGAACAGGCCTCTGATCCCTGAAAACAACAAAAACAAACATTTAAATGACAAGATGGACACAAAAAGATATACACAGTGACAGAAATCTCATTATTGTCAAAGAGAATACCTTTGATAAATCTTAATATGTTTAAATAAAGATAAAATCTCAAGTGAGTCAGACAAGAGGAAGTTGATGTTTCTGGAGAAAACCTGCTGCAGTGTCTTTAAACTGGCCTCTGTGAGTCTTCTGCTTGAGGCCAGTATTGTAGCATCACACCAGCCAGGACCTTGAAGAAGCTCCCCGGAGGCTCAGTGGCAAGGTATGCCAGTATACGTTTTCATGCTACTCATGTATAAAGACCGAACAGAGCGGTAGCCTTGTTACCGCTAATGAACAGAAAGAAGAGCAACTGCGTGGCCATGTACACCTCAGCAATAATGCGTTACCTCTTCCCTTCAAACCCCAGGTGCTGCTGCTCAAATGATGTGACGAGCCTCGCACTCCCTCAAAGGGACATGAGAAGCGAGGGAGAGAGGGAAAAGTGTGTGTGGCTGAATCTAAAAGTCCCTGCGCATGCAGACTGGCAGACCTAACGGGCACAGTCCTGTAAAGTCTGGGATGGCGAGGGCTGTCCAACGCCACAAGTCCACACAGGGGCTCCGGCAGACGAAGTGAACTTTGATTGAGTTTGCTTTGGGTGCTGACTTCACCAGAGTGAGCTCACCCAAGATCACTCAATACTCATAGCAATATTAACGTGAGTCAGTGAGACATATAATAATAATCATCAAACTAAGAAAAAATGACCACTGGTGTCTTTTAAAAAGTGTCAGTTGAGAATATTTTAAGGAATGTTAAAGGGGTAGTTTGTGTTTTTGGGAGTAGGGTTGTATAAGAGACTTCTTATCTTCTTACATGATGGTTGGCATGCAAGCAGCTCTGCATTCACTTAAGCTGTTAATATTAACAAAATTGATTAATCAAATGAGGAAATCAATTAAAATGATTAAAGGGTATATTGCCTTCCAAAATTATGATATGAATATATAAGGAGTATTTCCATGCTCAATAATGTCTCAAAACTGGCTGCAGCAATGTGTGAGTTGTTACCATTTCATATACCAACATACAGCTGATTTTCTCTGGTGTTTCTAAATTTATCTGGGATGAAAATTTGCTGAGAAACCTCCTTATTGTCAGTAAACCTAAGAAAGCTTTACATCCTCTAAATGCTCTAAGTTGCTAACTTACAGTTGGGACTGTTTCATGAGACTATGATTATCATAGAGGACAGAACAAGTCATTTTTAACAGTGAGGTCAAGTTTAAGAAATGCTCTCACTGAAAAGAACTGCTGCTCTGTGTACCAACATCCTCAAACATGGGTTACTGAATCCTCAAGAATCTCAACTTTCCAAATGAATGCAATTCAAACTGTTTAGGGATCCGAACATGCAGAAATATTAAAATATAATAGATTAAAACATTTCATTTTACTCTATGAGAAAAATGGTTTGCTTTTTATGCTGTAAACTGCAATTAATAAGCATAACATTGGCATCTCTCTAAATAAAGAAAGAGTAAAGAGGAAAGCCTTGGGTACCCATAGAGCCCAACCACTGTGGCTGTTAGACAAAAATGTTTAAATACGAAGTATATATTTTTTGAAAGTTTCCAATTGAATAGATGTCACAAAGGATGAGTAAATATTTGCATTATCTCGCCTCCACGTGTGACCCTTGATGATAGCAGTTGGTCCAGGCTAATTTCGGTGTATGCCTAATTGTGCCTGGTGCTATGAGTAAGAGAGCAGATATTGGTGGTGGGGAACACGTGTGGTTATATTAGCGAGAGAGAAAAAGAGGGTGGTGGGGGCTCCTAGTGACTACTGCTCTAAGTCTCCCACAGGGGTGAACACGGAGTGTGGAAGAGTGCATGTGCGTGAGTGTGCTTGCCCACCCTTGGTAGATATATAACAAAGCACTGACCCTCCATCAAACATTAGGTGCAAAACAAACTGGCCTGGCAATTACAGCCTTATTACATCTGGATCATTAACTCCACAACAAGTTGCCAGGGGAGCCTGGAGCTGCTCGGCCCTCTCTGGTCCTCTGTTGCACGCTATGGAATGGACAGAGGCAAATAACAGTGTGCAGCTTGATACATGTGCGGAGTTTGTTTGAACACACTAACACGCCTGCTTCGGCTATATATATATATATATATATATATATATATATATATATATATGTATA
>JAOWBC010001255.1:10370466-10381322 GCA_028566105.1 Hypoplectrus providencianus | reverse complement strand
CACACACACACACACACACACACACACACACACACACACACACACACACACACACACATACACACACACACACGCACAGCCCTCCGGTCCTGATCAATACATGACAAGAGTAAATCTCCTCCGGACGTCAGGCAGTCCAATCAAAGGGCTCGGTGTTCTTATAGGGAATCACAGGAGCCAGGGGGAGGCAAACAATGATGTGAATCCTCAACAACAACACAATGGCCCCACCAGCCTTGGGTTATGGGAATGGAGGAGAGGAGTTATATGAGCATGAACTGTATTTCTATGCATTTCTATACACGTTCACATGTAATGCAGCCTCTATTTATAGGTTACGAGTAGATTGCGTACATGTCTTTTGTGTGAAAAAAGAAGGTTAAGATGTACGAAAGAAATCTTAGGTTAGGAAAGGGAAACACAACACAATCACTTCCAATTATATTCAGATGCAAGCGAGCCATACAAGGATAAAAATAGTTTCGGTGTTCTTTTTTTTTTTTTGGCTTGTGTGGACAAAGCAGTTTTGAATTGCCGCTGGACTGTGTCCATGATCTGCCACTTGATTTATGTGTGTGTGCAAATACACCTCCACCACTATCTATCTCTGCCAAGCTGTTTCCTCCTTTGATAGACAGGTGTCAGCTGAAAACACTTGACGGACAGTCTTTATCAGTCTCTGCCAGACACACAAACACAACTCAAGGTGATGGATTAGGCCAAGACAAAGACAGTAGTGCCCATTCCTGTTGGGCACACGTTACTCTGACAGTGGTGGCCTGTGTCTCCCAAAGCACTGGAGCAAAGTGTGAATGCATGATGGCACATGCACACATTGTTAAAACCCATCCATCCATCTGCTGGGACTAGTTGAAGATCTGGTTTTGGTGGCTGCATACGAAAGATGGCAGGGCTGTCATCCTTCTACCAAGGCTTGTCCACTTTCCCTTCCCAGGTGGGATGTTCAGCCCCTCCAGTCTTTGAGAGCCTGGGCTTTCTCCCAGTTGGACATCCCCAGACTACATCCACAGGGAAGCATCAAGCTGATGTCCTGGACATCTTAACTTGTTTCTTTATGCATATGAGACAAGGTTCAACTCTGGGCTTTTTCTGCATCTCCATTTGATAATAACACTATTCACTTCTCTGTGAAGTGTTGGTAGCCAGGTAGATAGAAAGCTTGCCTTGAGGTTAAAGTTACAATGTCAAAGACTTCCATTCCATTGTTGTTGGTGTCTATATCATCTTTGAGTAATACCACATATGCAAACGCTTTCATCTGTGGGCTGCATGCTCAATCACCATTGTGTTACCTTATTCCATGATAGATAGTGATTTGATAGACAAGTATTTAATTACATATTTTATATTAAATCATTAATTTAAGTTCCCTCTACACTCAGCAGCCTGGCACAGTGCTTGCATCATTAGCAACACCTAACTTGTTCATTTGTTGATTTCAAAGTACATCTTGAATGCGTACAGCTCCCTAGGTAAAGAGGACTGTCAAAAAATTGAAGGGTTTGCTGTTCAATTCAACATCTTGCATGGGTAAATGAGAGGCAAACAATGAAGCAATTTATTGACTTCCACTTATTAACAATACTCTGAAGTTTTCACGAGTGGCAGCAACTTGTTCCAATAAATAAGGGACCAATCTGCTGAAAAATGACCATATTGGTGCTCACTGTCATTCTGACATTAACAATTGTCTAGCTATTTTGTCTAATCAAGCCATCAAAATTCATCATCTGTAAAAAGCAATGATGCAATCCTGAGGCCATCAAACTGGATCTTCTCCAGTCTGGAAAAAGACTCTGCTGTTATATGGTTATTGCTCTCATCCCCAATTCCTCAAGACGTCCTACAAGACATCCTAGGGGACACACTTCTAGAAGCATAAAATGCACTTGGGTTGGATTGCTACCGACCTCCATATAACATTGAAGAGACATCTAAGCAATGACAACCCAACACGATGTAGAACTTTCTGCAGATATTTCTGACTACCTCAGTGATTTCTGCCAAAAAAACACAATAGCTCTGACTCCCCTTCCTGGCTCTTTCGGCAGTATGCCAGAATTTCTTTGAGGCCAGATACAGAAAAACTGTCTTCAGAGCTGTGATTGCAGAAGCGTCATCCAGACTTTCCCCAACAACAAAAGACCACATGGGTTTACATGAGGCAGACTGTTTCTCCCGATCCACGTTTATATGCCAAACTGGTGTTGGAAGTCCATCAGGAACACACACCAACAAATATACAATCCCCCTTATTCTCTGGGGAAATTTTAAGACATAAGTATGTTTCTACCAACAAATGTATATGCACATTTTGTAGAGTTTAATGCTTGGTCAGTCAAAATTAACTGACATGAAAGAAGAATTATAAGCTGCCCAATTGAATATACTAATTCTTGAAGATATATTTTCTATCATCGTCGCTGTCCAATGTTGTCAATTAGCAACCTCTTCTAATATGTATAATTTATCTCACTTTCTTAATCTCTTCTACTGTTTTCTTTCTAACACAATATCCCTAATTTGCACTTTACTTAATGCCACATTTAAAAATTTCACTTCAACATTTGAGGTTATGGCAAATGTCATTACCCAGCAAGTCTGGTAAAGAACAGTCCAGACATTAGAACAGGTGCTGTCTGTACAGAAACACATCGTAGCATATACAGTTTGCATGGGACATGCTTAGCCCCACCTTCACCGTAACCTAATTAACAATGCACCCAACCTGTACAAAGTAAGGGCACACAACACCAGTTTAAGAACAGTTAGATGAATTTGCTATATTTTGATCTGCTGTCTCTTCAGTAAAGTACCTTGATGAAAGAATGTAGCTGTTCCAGCTGGGAATAGGCTAGGCCTAGCTGCCTCTGAAGCCTGTCCAAGGCATGGGAGCTCTGCTGGGTCAACCCCTCCATTTGCTCAGTGGCTGTCTGTTCCATTGCAGCCAAAGCCTTCTCACTGGCTCCCACACGAGCCTGCAAGGCATGCATACGCTGCTCCTGTAAAGAAAAACAGCAGGCAGAGCTGGTCAGTTTAAGGCAAGCAATATTCAGAAAGCACATAGTGTGCAAAGACCTGTGATTCATTTGTGGCAATTGTTGTAACTTTAGAATTTGAACATTTTCCCACGTTTATGTCAGATACAAGTTAAGTCTAATTTTGGGACATTGAGAACAATTTGACTGAAAGCAACACATGTGCCCAAACAGCCATTAACAAGATAGTTTTGTTTTTAAAATGCAACCAGAATAATTTTAAAGACACATTATTACATTATTATTATTATTATTGAATTTATTTTATTGTTTTTTTTTTATGATGATTAATTTTTACTTTGCAATTTGAGTTGTTGTTTTTTTTTTTTAAGTTAATCGTTGTCAGAAACCTTTTTGTTAACCATCTGTGATAAATGGTTGTGCGATAATAAATATTAAAGAGTCCACTGGGGTAAAAGATTCCATATTACCTAAAGAGGACTGAACATTTACAGTTGCAGTGGAAAGATCTATGGATGAAACTTCCCCATTCCTGAGACCTTTCTTTTCTTTCTTCTGATAAAGCACTGACAACTTAATATAACAAAATGTTTTCTCCAAGGTGCAGTCTATCATGGCAGTGCACAGGGACGAGACTTTATTATACAGTTTGGCATCTGGATTAACCTTTCTTTTGTGACTGATTCTTACCTTTTTCTCCAGGTCCTCCTTCAGTTTTTTGCAGGAGGCCTCATGCTGACTTTTCTCAGTGGTTGCAACATTCAGTCTCCTCTTCAGGGAATCAACAAGGGCCTTCCTGTTTGTGGCCTCCTCTGATAAAGTCTTTACCTTTGGAGAGATGGAGCAAAGCTTTGAGATGGGGGTTCTCAGTTCATACATCCATATTTTTCCTTCAGGTCAATGTACCTATGAATGTTGAGTTTATGTTTTTTTTTGGTTTTTATCTGGTGCATACAGTCCAAAGACTTTACTAGGATGCTTTTGTGGGATTTTTCACAATAGCTCCCGCCATACTCCCTCCCTGTCTATTTGCTCAGCCAGCCCCCTTTACCTGTTGCTGCTAGAAGTTAAATTCATTACTTCTAGAACAGCAAAGTCCCCACAATCACAATACACCAATACTCTTGTGAGGCAATGCTTGACTGTAACATATTTATTTATATATAAAATTTCCCCACCAACTTTAACAGCAACTAAAGTGAATGATTTTCCCTTAAGTCATCCAGGATACATAACACGTGAAATTAGAAAAATGAGCACCATGATATAGCATTTTTCTCTAGTTTTAAAAGAGCATCAAACTTAGCAGATGACATGTTGATGGTGTATACTGCGTACCTTCTTCTCCAACTCTTCAACCTGTCCACGATAACTTTTCTCCATGTCCTGCAGGAACTTCAGTCTTGTCTTCAAGTCCTCCACAAGCTGTTTTTTCATGCACACATCTCGCTCCGTGTGGCTCACCCTGGAAACACACACACATAAAGAAAAACACGCAAATATGGTATAAAGTATAAATGAATTATACACAGATATTCATCTTCGTCCACACATACACAAATAGAGTATCTAACTAGGCACAGACATACACTGAGAAAGACACACACACACACACACACACGCTGGCAGGCACAGTGTCCCCATGCAGTGCATCAGGCATGACAGCTCATTATGACAACTAAATACACTGGCATGCTGTTTGGGTAAGTGGAGGGGGGTGAAATAAGGACGCATATATAATTCTAACTGGCATATATTAGAACAAGTGCTCTGGCAAGGAATGCTGCGCTGAGTGTGACTGGGGAGTCCTTTTTGACAAACGGCATTTCGAATCAGCAGTGACACTACTTGAAAGACCGTAATCAAGTATTTAAATGTTTATTATTTTCAGCTCAGCATTACACTAGTCACATATAAAAACACGTAAGCAGTGGGACTTGGCTTGGGAGAGACTGATTACGAAGATAAAAAAAAATACTGTTTGTTTGTGTACTGTACTGTGCTGATAATACTTCCCTGAAGAGAGGAAAAGGTCTCTGTTTTGTAAGCTATTTGTGTCTTAACTGTTGCAAACATGCACCACGTGTCACTTCCTATTTTGATAACCTGCCGTATTGACACGTTTAATATTCAGGCATTCTGCACAGCCATATTACAGTGGGGCCTTGTATTAAATGGGCTCAGTATGTTAGTATGTTTTATTCTGTTTTTGTAAAAGGCAAATATGAGGCATTTTTCAGGGTTGTCTGTACCTTGGGGAATTAGAACAAATAGAATAAAGATCATAAGGATGCAGTTAATTAAAATGGTTTTTGCCGCTTTTTTATTTCAAAGATGCAGTGGATCTCTTAGCTCCAGCACGCATCATGGCTTGTGTGTTTTGAATAAACAGATGACGAAACACGAGAGCAAATGCTTTCGTGTAAGTAAATGTCCCTGTCTCCCTAGGTGGATAAACGCCTGAGGGCAGGCTGGCTAAATAAATGTGAGCTTGTCCTATTGGAGTGACATTAAATTAAATGAGAGAGGAGTCTAGCCTGGGGTCTTTGGGGGGAAGTAGCGCTGGCTGGTTACCCCATGGATTTGGCCATTAATGAGAAAACCCATATTGAACCTTTCAGATGACTGTCTGGTGTTGACTTAAAGACGGAGAGCAGCAATAAGAGCCCCAGCAAGCTCCCTCTGCCCCAATGCTAATGGCAATTAGATCGACAACATTTATTTTAGATGTTCTCTTCTTCTGCACCCCCAAAAAGAATAGAGGATAAAAAAGAATGAAGGATATATGGTGCTTCTGCTGGAGCGTGTGATCTCTATTTATGAGTGTTAGTGGAAAGAGAGAGAAAGAGAGCCTCGAACTATATCCCAATCACTCACACGTTTGTTCCCTTTGTTCTGCGCTTGTTGGCAATATTGTTCATCAAACATGCGTGTATTGTAATGATAACAGTCAGTGGTCTGAAGAGTGTGTGCGTAAGAGAGAGCAAGAGTGCACATTTCTGTGTATGTTGTTAAGAATGAAGTGCGGGTGGACGTTTCATGTGGCTGATAGACAACAGGGCTAAAGATGAAAGAAGCAGCTTCATAAATAAGGCAGGGCCATAGTGCCGGATATTGACTGAGGACATGCCGGTATACTTTGAAATTCATTTCTTTTTTTCCCCCCTTCTCTTCTTTAAGGCGAAGCAGCCTTGCTCCCTGTGTGTGTGCTGAGATGTATATTTCAGAGACGTCTAGACATGTCTTTCATTCTGAGAAGGGGTCCCTCCATGGAGGCAAATGGAGAGGTAGGCAAGAAGAGATGGCGAGTTACATTGTGTGTGAGTGCGTTAGTGAGTGTGTGACAAGAGCCAGAGGAGAGGCTGAGGCTGTCGTGGAAACTCAGCTGAGGGATGTTCACTCTGTCTGGCTGTGATCTGCTGTGCTTTGGTCACACACAAACACATACTTGCTGTGATTGTACACATGCCCTGGTTGTATTATTGAGAATGGCAGGCAGAGGACACAGCATACTAGACAAAGAAAACTAGAGGGAGGAACGCCAAGTTGTTCTTTGTACCTTTCTCTCAGTTCAGAGATTCTAATGCAGAATGATGATTTTTAGCCTTTTGCAGCACTGTTTAAATCTCGACAGTTTCCCTGAGTGAAATGTTTATGGCTATACATTCTGACTATGTAATGCAGGGAGTCTTACAGTAGAACCATGTAACTCATTAGGGCTTGTGGCCCACAGGCCAGAGTGAGGCTGTGTGGGTTTTAGTGTCATGGGCCAAAATGGTCCCTCCTGCGGCACACAAACAATCAATACACTGCTTTGATCAGCACTCCGCATCAGCTACCCACATAAGCAACACCAAACTACATGACACACAAGACACCCACGTGCACACATGTGCATACACACTAATTCCTTCAGTCATTTGTATTCACTCGCTCATGAGAACATGCATAATTTCACAAATGATTCACGCAGTGGAGAAGCATGCCTAAGTGGAGTGCAGCAGACAGAGTGCTGCCACTTGGTGGAATCAAACACTACAGATGGGAGCTGCAGAGAATGTGCACACATGCAGACGGAGACACAGGGAGACGGAAAGACAAAGACAGAGAGAGGGATGCAGGAAGAAAAAAAAGGGAGCGCTGAACTGCAGAGCAAATGTAAGGAAAAAAACACAAAGAGAAAAACTTAAACTAATGAAGACAAAGGTGTGAAACTAACTTGTCCTGCAGCTGGCGGAGCTTGTCCTCCTTCTCCTGGAGTTGGCCTCGCAGGGCTTTGTTAGCTGCCACCTGCCTTGTGACCTCCGCACTTGCACTCTGGGGGGAGGGCATACGGTGTGTGTGTTTGTTAATGTGTTTGAGTGTGTGTGATAGAGGGTGGGGGAGGTTTTCACGACACGGCTGATGACAGGTCAGGCACAGCATGCCTCCTCATTATAGTTACAGCGGGAGGGTGGAAGGTGCTAAAGGAGGTTAAGAGGAAAGCGGTATTTTCAAAGTGGATGAGATAAGGGGAGTAACAGAAACAATAACAATGTATAGAGCTATACTAGGGAATATATCTTTTGTGCAAAAGCCTGCCAGCCTGTTTAAAAAGCATTTTTTAAATAAATAAATAAAAAATGACATAATTTCTTATAGAAAAAAATAACAGAAACATGCAATATTATCTTACCTTCTGACAGTCTTTGAAGATATCATATGTGACAAATGCTTTAAACAGTAAAATTAACCAAATAAAAGACTAAAATAGTGTTTTTTCCCATCGAAATCTCCTTTCTACATGTCTTATTTCAGATCATACCCAAAAGGACCCAATTGAATGCACATGATCATGAAAAAAGAAAAAGAAAAAACAAACAAATCAAAACATTAAATTCTGCGTTCCTCAGGGCATGAATGTCTCAGCTGAGACAAAGAGTCACCAAAATAAATAAGGGTAAATCCTGAACTGCAGGCTGCTTCCATGGCATAGAGAGAAAGGGACAACAAATAAATATAATAAAATGTAAAAATCTTTATTTTAATTATGGCATTCTACCTTTGCTACACTGCAGAAAATATATTTTGGGTTCTCCCTAATTGTAGCTGTGCTGCCTCCATAAAGCAACAGAACTTATATACTGCACTGAAAAATTAGGCTCTGGCGAATAATATGTGACAAGCCCTGAAACTGCTCGGACTTGTACAGTATACCAACAGATAACAAAAATACAGTAGCAAATATTTACTTATTTAGTTTTTCCTGTGTTGTTTATATCTCTCATTTTGCCGCCTGGTGACATATTAAGACATACAGCGGAGCTGCTATGACGACAGCTTGATTTGTGATCATTCTGCTGATGGATATTTGAACGTGCGTGTTCACTTTGGTTTAAAGGGCCCTGTGTCTCTTGTGAGAACTGTACCAGCGCAGCCTTTTGACAATGCGTTCAGCGATCGCGCACCCCCACAGTGCATCCCTCGCCTCTCCCTTTTGCTGTCACCTGCCATGACTTCCTGCACTGTGTGTAACGACAGCAGCAATCTGCTCGGTGACACTGATGAGCTGGCTGCGGAGAGGGTGATAATACTGTGGTACCACTCACACCTCATTCCCTATGATGTAGGGCACGTCTCTGCTGTTATTCCTCATTTCTCATCTTTCTGACAGGTACTCCATGATAAGATCAAATGATAAGAAATGCTAATTCATGTCGAAATCACATGCAATTTCAGGTGATGCTGAGTGTAAAATTGAAAGGCTCAAGAATTTGTTTTTTATATGCTATATGATTTGAAAGTAAAACCTTGACAAAGTTACTCTCCGAGTTTCTCAACTCCTCAAGGACAGACAGCTGTTCAAACCAGCGATGTGTTAAAGTGACTCAAAAATATTGAAGTTTGATAAAATACCAGGGAAACTCAAAAACATGAAAGCATGTGAATTCCAACACTGGAAGACTGTTTGTTACTGCATAATAAGCAGCCAAAAACATTAAATGTATTTTCCTTTCTTGCCTGTACAAATGGAAAAAAAAGTTTTGGAGCTAATCATCATCAAAGGTGCAGTGTGCAATTCTGGAGAATTCGACAACGAAATTAATAAGCCCCTCCCATCAGTAACCCCTAAATATTAATGTGCTCTCACTATCTTTCTTTATACATCCATGGCTTTTCTACTGTCCTGTACATAAGCATGAACAAATTGGTCCAAGCCACTTTTTTCCCCTTTTACAGAGCCAGGACTGTTAATTAATATTTTTTCTTTGTGGGGGAGCACACACAGAGCAGACAGCTTGCTGTCTGTGAGGAAACATATTGGATAAAAATCACATACTCCTTCTTTATTGCTCTTAAAATTTCACAATTTCCTTGTTATTCATGGTATTATCCACTCAAGCTTCATAGTGCACAAAATTGGAAATGAACAAAATCCTTAATACCATCATCCTATTAAGAGATTTATCTCATAAGGCGTGCACAATAAGACAAAGCATGAGGGCCATTTATTAACCTCAGAGTTCTACTTGTAACTTTTAACAACCAACCTTATGTTTGGCTTGAAGTTGCTTGACCTCAGCCTCCAGGGCCGGGGGGGCAGGATTATCCGGGGCGGGCATGGGCCTGCCCTGGCAGGCGCACTCTGCGTTTCCTGGTGCTGCTGTTGCTGGTGGTACAGTTTGCTGGGGTAATGTGATCTGCCTCCATTGCTCCAGCTCCATCTCCAGAACCCTTTTCTGCTGCTCCTTACCAGCCAGGTCAGAGGTCAGCTTCTGCAGACCGACACACAGAATTGGTGGTCTAGGGGACTGCTAATGATACTTCAACTAAAAACAAAAGTTTTGTCTACTGTTATTTAACCAAGGAAACCTAATTTTTTTACAGGATGGTGTGAGCTACAGTAAATGAGGATGAATGGGAGTCATGATATACAGCTAGTTAAACTGACATTCACTGAAAGAAGTTTGAGTCAAACGAAATCCCAGCTTTCTTTACTTTACAATGCAAAAATGTCTTAAAAAATATTCCTCTGGCTTAAGCAGGTCTTCATTTTAAATTCACATTACATGAATATGATAGATGTGGAGAAAAAGTAAACACAATATGTTGGAAATACTGTATGATAACCACAGGAGAGCTGTGTGCTCTGCTTTAATATCTATTCTGTGATAAATCTCCTTTTTTATGCTAATTAGGAAACAGATGATGCCGCTGCCCGCTCAATAGGGCCTAATTCTCTCTGTGATTGGCATGCATAATAAAGCCATCCTGCAGAATCAGAGAGCACTTTGGGACAGAGGGAGTTCAGCATTTGGTGAGTGGTTGGGTTTAGAGTGATGAACGATAATGGCACTAGCTGATCATGTACAATGTACAGTGTATCAGTGATTCTAAACATAACCGTCTGAGGTGAACACTTTTAACCACATGTGTGGCGAAGCTCAAAAAATCCCTTTGTTGCTGCTTATTACGAAAATATGGGGCAGAAACACCTTTCTGGAAGTTTGGTTCAATACTGCCACAATTAGCTGACCTGGTATCATTTCAATCATCAAGAATGCTTAATGGCACAAATAGGAGACATGATACATGAAGATGTATACTGCCCACATGGGGTGAATGCTGGAACACACACAGAGACACACCGCACACATCCAAGTGAAACCGCAGATTCCCAAGGGTTTGCTCTCTGCTCTGCATACATGGAGGTTATTGATATCTGGTTGCTGGCTGACACCTTTTAATAGAATCCCTCTTGTTTTAGGTTTCCTCTGCTCCAGTGAAGACGCAAACGCCATATCCCCAGCGAGGGTGGGAGAAAGAGTAGTACGAGAGAGAGAGAGAGAGAGAGAG
>JAOWBC010001255.1:10348094-10370366 GCA_028566105.1 Hypoplectrus providencianus | reverse complement strand
GAGAGAGAGAGAGAGAGAGAGAGGGGAGGAGATTGAATAGTAGGGCTATGGCTGCAGTGGCAGTGGTGCACGAATTAAGAGTGGCATTGATGACACTTCCTGTAAGACAGGCTTTGATTTCACAGGCCATTTTCAGCCCTGGTGAGAGATGACACTGACATAGACTGATATATACTGGTGCTCCATTAGGGTGGAAGAGAGGACACCTCTCTCTCGCTCTCTCTTTCTCCCATGTGAGCAGTGGTCTCACTGATGCTGTTCAAAGTGATACTTAATCATTAGCAGGATAAATAAGGAAACAAAGGCAGCTGAAATAGCAAAACATATACACATGCAAAAATCAAAGTGAATTTATCAACACTAGCATAATATACTATGGTTGTACTATAAGCTACTCAATCACTTGTGCTGGGTATTGGACAGCAGCAGCCGGCTCATGGGCTGAAGCTGCAGTGATGTTCCTGTCTGTTGGTGACATCTAAGCTGATACTACATTACTTAAGGAACGTAACCCAAAAAACATCAGGAGACCAGCTTCAGCAAGTTTTAGTTATTTAATTGGGTAATTTGAAATACTGGATTTTGTCCAGACTTGTAGTAATGTGACCAGTGTTATCTTCAGTCAACATAACTTTAAGGGTTAGTTGCTCAATTTGAGGCAAATCAATTAACATAAGTTGAATGATGATGAACATGAACACATGATTAAACTTCATTACTTTAGTATTAATCAGCCAATGGACATGTACCGGTGGTAGTATTTTTAAGGTAAATGTTGGACCTACAATGGCTTTTGTTGCTGTATTTTTTTTCTTTTTTTTTTCTTTTAATACCTTCTACTCATAGGTATCATGAAATTTAAATTCAAATGTATTGAATTAGAAAATCTCAGAAAACAACACTCTAGCGTTACATTGGTTGTTGAGGAAGGCTTAAATACACGAGGAAGAGTAGTGATCTGTCCAATCAATCAATGTTGGCATACATTGTCTAAGAAAACACTGCAGACCACTGATTGTTCAGAGAGAAGCATCATTTGTGTGACAAAGAACACCCTGACCAAATCACTTAGATATCGACCACAATTTAATTTAATCCACTTGACGCGAGCAAAACTACGATGCAAACCATATACACTTTACCATGTAATTGACGGAATGCAGACATTGCTCTATTTTGTTGTTGATAAATGGGATCAGCTAAACATCCCACCTACACTGCGGGGATAAACTCCACAGTAGAAAACAAAATAAAGAAAACGACCTGATGCTGAGCCAAAGTGAGTTGAGTCGATTCAGGCCGAGCTGAACTGAACCATGCAGTGGAAATGAGGCATTTGTATTCATCCCGTTGGCCAGACTTTTGATGTGATTTATCGTCATTCAAATTTAAATCATGTCTGGAGCTTTTTAAATTCAGCCAGTTGAGTCTGTTGCAGCCCCTAATCCTGTGATAATCCCAGCCCCTTACATGTTAGAGGAGGGTAGGACACTCCACACATAAAGAGATAAGGCTGGTAAATTTGCGAGGCGATGTCACAGTACACTGCAAAGTCAAGTCAACGTAATGACTAAGAGAGGCAGATAATCCAAGCAACCAAATGATCCTGTATTTGCATGATATGCATGACGAGCACATTTTGTCAAAAGCTAGACTTGGTAAAAATAGGAGGGAAAGCTTTACCTGTAACCTGAGTTTTTTTTTTTTTTTTTTTTTTAAAGCTTCTTATGCCACCTTAAGGGATAATTCTAGGTTATTACAACTTCTGTTTATTTGTCATAGTTTAACAGTTTGTGGCTATAAATTATTTCTGTAATAATAATATTTATATCCAGGAATAGTAACCATGTTCCTAGATTTCTTAATTAATTCTTAAGATTGAGGAATATAACAATATCCTTCAAAGTCAGATAGGGCAAGAAACGCATAAGGGCAGGCAATCACACAGGTTAAAAAATTAAATTAAATTAAAAAAACGGGAGGAAGGAGGAAGGTGAAGAACCCAGGAAAAAATCCACACTGACACAGAGAAGCATTGCCAAACCCACATAAAGGGGCCCCAGGCCATGTACAAGCATCACTGCCCCACCATGCCACCCAGAAAAAGAATTTGGTGAGTTAGAAATAAAAATTAGTTTCATGTATATGACATATTCACAACAATATAAATGCTGTGATAATTGTACAATGTTGGTACAATGTCAGTCAGATCCGTTTTCACTGTGTATCTTTGCTGCGAACAGTTAAAGCTACAGCAAAAACTTTGTTAAGCCGTGTTGTTAACGGGGGCTGTATGGTGCCTCTAACCTGTAACATTGACACCTACATAAAATGCAAGAGGTTCCAAGATGTTTACATGCTGTCCAGGTAGGTGTGTGGCCTGCGCTCTAAGGTTATACTCTGTTGGCGAAAATACAGAACATCTGTCAGGATACTGAATTGCTGGTGACCAAGTGTTGAAAGTGACACAATGCTGTTGAACACATGTTCCACTTAGGATGGGACTCAGAGAGCTGACGACAGTCTGATAAAGTGCTTTCCAGGTCTTATTCTCATATGTTACAGATTTAAGAGCAGCAAAATATCACTTAAAAAGAAGCTATAAAATTCAGTAATTAAGACATTTAGAAACTCAAAATCATAACCTATGCCAAAACAGAGACAGAGAAAGGGGAATAAAAAATGATAACCAATAAGGAAATAATACTAAAAAACGGAAGGAGGAAGGAAAGGAATTAACAAGGGAAGGACCGAATTGCTGAAGGATCAGGGAGACACAGCAACACAAACAAGTTTCTGAGAAACTGCCATGCTACTTCTCACATGATGGCCCCTGTGGAGGCTGTCCTAAGCCAATTACAAGCTGAGAGTTTTAGTTGGAGAGTTGGCAAGGACCGGCTGGAACAAGCCCAAAGTCCATCACCTCTTGCCCTTTCCAGAGAGGGCAACAAGACGTGGCTTTGGCCAGTCAGTCGGCTCCAACTTTCTCTGGTGGAGTGGCATGAATACTGCAGGAGGAAAGAGGAAACAAACAGGAAGACAACAATTCCCTCTCTGTCCATTCATTCACGCAGCAGTGTGTGTTTGTGTATGTGTGTGTGTACATGTGTGCCTTTACTGCTGTGTCTGAGTCTAAGGTCTCGTTGGGCCTTAGCAATCAGATGCCTGGGTGGGAGCACAAGGGCCACTTCCCAGGTAGGAGCACTATGAGGGCTGGACTCTGACCTGTGTACAAGTCCAATACATTGCATCTGTGCTATTCTACTCAGTAAATATACAGACATACAGACACATGCACCTAATCAGGCGTCCAGTGGGCTCTCACTGGCTGCTGCTATGTCTGAATTCAGTGAAAGAAGTCTCCTGCCTGTCCGATTAACGACTGTATCTGTCTAGGTGTTGGTGTGTGTGTATTTGTGTACCTTGATGTATGTGTGAATGTTAGTGTGTAGAAGGAGGCCCTGGCAGGAAAGGTACTGTTTAAGGCCAAAGTGCTTGGTGTTTTATTTATAGTCTATACCAAGTCTAAGAGTTTCCTACCTGGAGGCAGGTACTAAATAACTAAATGTGTGTGTGGCAGTGGACTCTATGAAAAAGTCACCGTGTTTGTGTCTGTGCACACAGGTGCAGGGGTTTGGAGAAATGTAACTGCTAGTGACACAGATTGTTGTGGAGAACTGGCTTGTTGAAACATTCAGTGAGACGAGACAACAGCCGAGTCAGAGGGAGGAAAAAAGAGAGAGAGGGAGACTCTCCCTCTCGCTTGTGCTCCGTGGTGCTGACCTCCACAGGCGAGGCTAGGCCTGTCAGCCACACTTATTAAGCATGATAAGGGCAAAGGACCTGCTACTGCTGCACTCTGAGCCCCCAGCAAATACAAAAGAACCACAAAAAGAAAGACAAAGACAAAAACTTCCCAACACTTATAACTGACTTTCCTTTTTAACACATCTCCCTGTTTTTTCCCCAAGTTACCTGTGTGAGCTGCTTGCTGCTGCAGAGCTTCTCAGTGAGGGAGTTGAGTTGTGCCGTGATCTTCTCATTGGCCCTTCGCAGCTCTCTGGCTGAAAGCACAGCGTCTTTCCTGGCACCTCGCAGTATGTCAATGTGACGCTGTAGGGACTCTATGCGCTGCTGCAGAGAAGAGGAGGAGCAGTGCTGGGTCTTCATTAGCATCCTCTTCCTCCTCCACCTCCTTTTCTCTGCTCTCGTCCCTCGGTCCCAGGGCTCATGCTGTTCATCGTCTAACAGGAGGAAGTACATGCAGGCACCTCAGAGTTGACAAGTGCATGGAACAAATCCCTATTTAGAAGCTACTGGTGGGAGTTAACAGGCTTATGTAAAAGTGTCTTTGTGTATGCACAAGTGAAAACTGTGATATATTTAACAACTTGAATGATTAACATTTTCCATTTATAACCAATTGAAGTTCTGAAAAACAGAAAAAAAGAAACAAAGCTTGTAAACTTCTTAGATACTTGTTTCTGATCGACAGCATGTACATACATTGAGTGTTGCTTCAATTAATAGTCGATTAGATTTTTGTAGTTTTGCATGGGTGTGAAAAAGGAAAACTTGTGCTACCTTGGGCCGGAACATCGAGTTGCTTTTTGTTGGATTTTGCTGCCGGTGCCGCTGTGTTTGAGAGCAGTGTACACCTGTAGGACTGAAATAACAGAAAAGTGAGAGGCAGAGATGAAAAGCAGCTGTTAAATGTAACACAACTGGTTGACATGTTGTGCTTCCTGAAACGCAGCTCATAATGACACCATGATCACAGGGTGTGCTCAGTTTAACGCGACAAGACAAATCACCCTGCGCTTTAATAATTCACCTGAGCGTGTTCAACCGACTTCAGCGTGAGCGACTCTCAGTGCGGATATTACTTCTGACAGACGCTTGCAAATACTGCCTTTGTTCAATCACTGTCTGAAAGCCCTGATTCACTCTTACAGTATGACGTGTGTGTGTAGTCATCTGCACTCATAAGTGTGTGTGTGTGTGTGTGTGTGTGTGTGTGTGTGTGTGTGTGTGTGTGTGTGTGTGTGACACCTCCCAACTGCACCATCGTTTGTAGTGACATCAAAGAAGGCACCCCCCTCCCCACCACCTCCTCGCCCCTTCTGCTTCTCTGCCTGTTTCCTTTGTATATGGGGTCAGGTAGGATTTGATCAGTGCCAGGTTTGATCACACGGTGCCTTGCAGAAAGGGGAGGTGGGGGATGAACCCTTTGGTTTGTGACATACCATGTTGAGAGGGGCCAGGGCTGTCACAGCGATGAGCCCGGGAGGAGCTGATGGGCACATTTAGCGGATCTGGAGCGGGAGTGCAACTGAAGGGGATCTGAGAGCGAGGGTCCTGACAGCTCCCTGGCTACATGTACAACAACAACCCTCTCTGAGTCTCCACCTTCTACCTAGCTGCCCTCCTCTCTTGGAAGCAGAAAGACAGGGAGACAGAATATCTTTACAGGTCCCCCCTCTTTCCTCTCTTCATCCCTCTTCTTGACGGACATATCTCTCTGGGGTTTGGAGCTGCCATGTCCTGCTGTGAAGTGGTTTGATATGGACAAGAGCAAGGGTCCAGGCCTATTGATTTTAATGGTGTGGAGAGGAGATAGAGAAGAAGCAGCAGCCAGCAAACAGACTGAGGGAAGACTTTGTGAATGCAAGGGCAAAGGGAGCGGAGATGGTTACAGGAACACTTAAAATTTTCAATATGCAGACTAATCCTACTAACCCTATCAATTACATTTTGTCTATAGAAAAAATAAGCAGTTCACATAGGCTCCATTAACTGTGGTAGTGGTATAAAATTAATGATCAATTTGTACTATAAATACTTTGTTTCCTTCAACTTACAATCACTTGGTAGGACTGGGTGATTAATTTCATTTACAATTTTGGCTTCCAATTACAACGAGAACAAGATATTGAAAATACAACAATCATTGTTCATAATTCTGATTCACAACTCAATTATTGTTAATTCAACATATCTGAATTAAAATATTTTGTTCTGTTTCTGTATTTATTATGTTTACATAAAAAAAAAACATTTAATGTTTAGTAGTCCTCAATAGGTTACGGAAGTGCATTAACATTCAGAAATGGATGATATATATATCAAGTTTACATATCAAGTGTTCAAGGTCAATAAATGCATAATGAAAATTTGTGAGTGATTTATCAAAATAATTGATTATGAAAAGTTTAGGTTTTTGATAACTTATGGATAGCTATTTAGTCGATAGAATTATTATTTAAAATTAGTGAAATGTCGATAGTGTCAATACTTCAGAAACAGAGAAAATGCATAAAATGGTGTTAAATAGATGTTTATTTAAGTTATATTTGTGTCATTTGTTGTTATAATCAAATTTTTGGATTTTATCAGATAAAAAATGTCTGGCTATTTACCGAAGTCCAACTAAAATGTAGCTTTTGCAAAAGTAGCTACACACCACCCCAAAATAAATATTGGACATTCAAATCTAAGAATGATCTTATGTCAAAATATTTTAAGGAATTGTTCAGACCAACCTTTCTGTGCTGTCTGTGGGCCGTTGTCTGTGAGGGCACACTGTCGAGACTGTCCTCGTACTCTTCACCACTGTCACTGCAGAAAAAAGAGAGAAGGATTATTACAGGCCAGAAGTTGAACCAACAACCTTGCCTCTGAAAGTACCACCGCTGGACAAAAATCCAATTTACCTTTTATGGTTGATTTAGTTGACATCAAGCAAAAATATGTGCATTTCACCCCCCCTCGCCTTCCAACAGAAAATCAATGTCCCATCCAATTTCTGAGCTGGAAGTGTAAATGTGGGTGTAAATTAAGTGAAAAGCTGCAGTGTCTGGTGCTGATGGTGAATGCATCAACATGTATGAGAGCGGCTGTGGCCTTCATTAGCCCTCTGTGTGTGACAGACGTGTGTGAGAGGCACGGCTGAGCGGAGCCAAGCAAAGTTGCATCTGATGGACACACGGTAAGGGCTTCCTGGGACACACATACACACACACGCTCATACACACACACAGGTTTATTGACAGTGACCTTTGACGTGAAGGTGGAAGCCAGTGACATTTACGCTGGCGGGGTTTATTAAGGTGGGGCCTGGGAGAAGCTGCGGAGGTAAAGACCAGAGAGAGAGGAGCTAACTGGAACATGACAGGGCTTGGGGCTAGTTAGGGTTAAACCTGGTCTGGACAGGGGCACAGGGACTTGCTGAAGATCACTAATCACCACCTCCAAGACCAGGGTTACACACATTTGAAGAAAATACGACCTGCATCATGCTGGGGAGACAGCTAAACAGCTCTGACTTACTCATAGCCTTGTGAAAACGGTCATGTCACTATCACTTTTAAATTGTACTAATTACTCATCATACATAGATTAAAAGTGACAAAAATTACAGCAAACATGATACAAATATTGCCTTCAGGAAACATGAGGCCAATCAAAGTCATGCTAACTGTAGAGTTGTCGTTTCTCAGACAAAACAGTAAGGACATATGAGGAGTATGAAAAATAAGTTCATCATATGTGTGTGTATCAGTCCAGTTTAACACCAATGGAGGGTTTTGGAGCCATGTTCCATGTCAGGTTCACACAGGAAGAAAAAGCAGAGCAAAGCGCTCCAATATGCCAATTATTGCTGTTTAATTCACGCTTAAGCAATTCTCCTCGAAATTGAATCATGGGGGATAAGAAAATCATGGGACTAGAAGTCCAGCAGAATAGCAGGGAGATGAGTAAGAGGAAGATTTGGCAAACCTGAGGTGCATTTTATCATTTACATTATTATATCCCTAAGGAAGGGACCAGAATGTTCTTTGGAGTGTTTCTGGAATGTCCACCTCCAGTGTGTGATGTTGGACAGGGCTTCACTAAAACAACAGCAAACACCATAAAAGGAAAGATCTTTTGAATGAATGGCGCACAGTACACATTTTTTTGTGGAGTCCAGTAAATTTGACAAGATAAATCGAGAGGCACGAACTCAAACCCGTTTTGGAGGTAGTGGTCCAACACCATACCAGGGCATTTCATGTTGGTGTTTCCTAACCCACCACATCGTCCTACCTACAGAACAACTGAATATGGTTCAGAATGACATTCCTCATGCCCCCCTGCTCTCATTCTGTCCTGCTCCCCAACAAAACTGCTGATCTGCTCAAAATAATCAGCTGCCTCCAGCAGCTCAAAACTTGAGAGAGGGAGCCAGAGGCAGTGATAAAAAGGAGAGGAAAAAACAAAGACATGTCAGTAGCCTTAACGAGTCTGACATCTTTATTTGGCACTATTTAGGCCAAACCTCCTTAGGCAGAAAAACTGTATTTCCAGGAGCGGCTACCAGACATATTGCTGAAGAAGACCGCTGCGAGATAAGAGACGCAGGAGGCTTTACAGTAACAAATCAGTTGACAGGTGCCTTAAATAAGACAACATCTCAGTTTAGACCCCTTCTACACAAATCCACTTAGATCCTCCTCTCAGGTAAAGCGTATATTAGACTGCTCCTTATTAGCCACATGGAGAGGCATTAGGAAAGCAGGGCATAGCTGCACCCAGTCCCTGTTAAACAGCCTCATGTGGATTGAGAGGGGGTGGATTACAGCCTGATGAATTAGTTGGTGAAGAGATGGGGAGTTAGTAGGACTGAGCGAATATAGAGAGGCATACAGGGAGAGAAAGTGAAGGGAAATAAATATCAGCGATAGCTCTGAGTGTTTGAAATCAAATCATTCCGACCATCACTCAATAAATGTTGGCTCAGTGGCTTTTTTGCATAAAACATACATGAAATAATTACTGTCGATGGTTCTTAATTTAGAGGGTGTTAAACAGCTTGTAGACATCTGGTACTGAGCCGAGTAGGGTCATTCAAAATTTATCTAACTAAATTAAGGAGAGGAGAGGAGAGAGGAGGGTGGGAAAGATGGAGAGGAAGTGCGTGTGTGTATGTGTGTGTTGGGACGTGGTTACAGGGGTGGCTGGAGGAAGTAAGAGAAGCACACACACATTTGTGAATTGACATGCCACAAGATAACCAACATGACTAGACACAGGGTGGGGTTAGCTTCCATGCATGTACGGTACTGTGTGTGTATGGGTGGAAGGAGGGGGGGGCTGCTACTTGCAGGGGGATCCTTAGCACTGTCAAGGGGGGGTAGTGAATATGCAAAGGACCCGTAAATTAAATCAAACTGCCAAACTGTCAATTTCAGGGTAGCGTGACTAGTGCATGAAAATGGCATCACTGGAAGGTATCAAGGCTTTGGCGGCCCCCTTATCCCTGGGCTTTTCTGGCATTGGTTCAACTTTGTGTGGAGAGGTGGCTAATTTTGCATGCAAATTTCAGTCAATAAGCTCCAAGCAAGGCGTCCCAGGATATTTCAAAGGATCTGACAGTAGTTTCCCCCTCCTCTTTCCTTCTCTCTATCATTCTTGCTCGCATTCTTCTTTTGGCTCCTGAATACCAACTAGACAGAAGATGAAATTCAATCACCCATTTGCTTACGCTTTGCATATGCACGGTGTCCCCTCGATGCTGTGTGAGCCCCCCTACAATTCAGCCAGCCCACCCGCTCCACTCCTACCACCTAAAAATAATGAGGAGGGAGGCTGTGAGAATAAGTGCATCTGTGTGTGCGTGTGTATCATTACCTATCTACGCTCATGTCCTCCCACTCGTCCTTAGTGGGACTGGGGCTGCGGCCTTGCCGGCTGATGGCTTGATTGGGGCTGACTGTTCGGTGGCTGCGCTTGTGTTGTGGACCTCTGAGCTTGGTTGTTTTGAATTTGACCTTGCTGCTAATGTGGCTGGCGATCCCACTTGCCCGCGCTGGTGCTGCTGCATGGTTCCTATGGAAGTCCCTGGCTGCTCGGAGGATCCCAAGCTCCTGTCTCAGCTTTAGCAGCTGATGATGAAGCTTGGTAGTCTCTTTCTGAGAGGCAGCAAGATGGCCTTCTAAAGCCATGATCTCGCCGCGGTGCCGCTCCCCCTGGGCCAGGGCCTCGGCCTGGGCAGCCTCTTCCCGAACAGCTTCTTGGGTTCGCAGATGATCCAGGGAGGCTTGGAGTCTGCGGCAGTTGTGAGCCAAGTCTTCCTTGGCCTCAAGTAGCTGATCTTTCTCTTCCCTCAGCCTCTCTGTCTCCTCCTCCAGGGACACCATCCTCCGCTCCAGCTGTTCAATCTGAGGGAATCAGAGACACGGGGCAACAGTGGTACAACATGGTTAGTTTTTTCCCCTTGCAAATCTCCCTCTCCCTCTCTCTTTACCATAAATACTCAAACTTCTGAACATGTTTCTGTTACAGTGCAACAACAAGTCTGAGTTCACCCTGTTGTTGTTATGTCTATGTTACTGTATACATTTTCAGAGAAAGGCCAGTTCCTGGTTTGACCTGTGTGTGGTAGCATGCACACAGTGTTCTTCTCCCCAGACATTTCCTCCAGGGTTTTATGTGCCAGTGCATATATGCTGTGTGTATGGCTGAAGCAATGAGGGGAGCACCCCCCCCACCCCCAAGTCTGGCAAGTCTATGACCATCTGACTGGCACCCCCTTACCCTGATCGCCCTCATCAACCAGGAGCACTTAGGCTATTTGTTAGATCTTTGGTGGAGACTGTTTAAGAGAACAGTGCATGCCTGCTGGGTTTGTGCCTCCAGGCAATTTTTCCCTTTTATTTGGTTCTCACTTTGCCCGCTGGTGAAGCCTGGTACCTTTCAAACAAAATTAGACGGCTATCCCTGCTCTTGATCATTCACCCCTATGAAGGCAAAAGGGGGGGTTCATCATACAAACTCATGCAAGGAGGGGTTTTAAAAGCTAGTATGCACAGACATGTCCAACCCACAAGTAGCTCTAATACAACATTTCGCCAGAACAGAAGGTAATTTAAGATTCTTAAATTACCTTCTGTTCTGGCGTAACTTTAGAACAGTTTTCTCCACCCATAGGGCTCAAAAGTAGATTTGCCAGTGTTTGCCAGGTGGTGCCAAAACTGTAAATATTGTTGCCATTTTATTCACCTTATATTTTGAGTTTTCAATATACTCTCCGGCAGCATTTGTCATGGCCTGCACGGATCCATTACCAAGATCTAAACTTCACTGATAATACAAATAAAATGTACAGTATGCAAGTTTTGCTGTCTTCTGTCCCTATTATCTGTAGATCATCAATAGCTACCCAGCAATTGATAATATTAAGCCCCACAGTTATTATTTGTGATTATTTGTAGAATAACAAATAAGAAAACCACAATTCTTTCTGTCTGACACTTGACTTGGAAAATGTATATGACCAAAAGAGTGAGAACATTCTGAATCATTCCTGAAAGAAAAGACCCCATTTGATAGGTATTGTGCATAGTTATGGCTTTGTCGGGTTTCTTTTATTGGCAATGACAAAGAACACTTAGTGACTGCGTAGAGCTGTACCTTTTTAAATGACTGTTCCATTCGCTCTGAAGAAACAGAAAGCTTTTTCGGAGTGCTGCTTTTGACCCGGCGCTCCGCTGCCACTTTGTAAAGCAATTCTGCAAAAGGGAACAAAGCTCGTCATTGTGACATGATGTGTCAAACTCATGCTGCTCAATCAATGGAATGATAAAAAAAAGAGGGTACATTAAACCAATTAGCATTACTAAGATCTAATTTGGTTTCCAAGGTCCAGTTTCTTTTGTCTTCTTTTGTCAATCAAATCAAAAGGAAAGCTTTTTTCATAGGGACTTGAAACTTTACCACCTTCTGTTACTAAAATCTTATCAAATAGCCTTTTTTTTCACCTGATTAACAGTAAGGTGTTTTATTTAGTAGTCCACACGGAAATAGGAAAACAGTGTTCAAAAGCATACACTGGTACATGCTATGTGCAACTTCTCTCTGGGGATCTTAAACAAACGAAGAGAAGTGCTTGAATCCCTCATGAACACACAGCCCCAGGCTGCACTGCTTTGTAGTCCACTGTGTTTTCCCAAAGGACAACTAATCTCCACAGAGAAACATGCTGCTTTATTCTGAGAACTTCAATAGTGGCCTTGGCAAACATATGATTTAGTCTTTATGATAACAACAGAATGCATGCAGGAGTCAAAATGCTTGGGGAATTGATGCACATATTCATGTTTGCACACACAAGGCAACACACCTCAATGTCACTGTTTGACATACAGCATATACCTGTAAAAGTAGCAATAACTTCTCTGCTCACCAAGATGCAAAGGGCAACACAAAACAATATAAAACTTTCTGGCTTTCATTCGCTTCTGTTAAACATTTATGACAGGACGACCAAAATAATTTGTACAATGAGGCTGGAAACATTAAATATTCACGACCTTGACTTTTCAGGTCAGTTGATCTTTTGGAGAGTGAGTTGGAAAAAGAGGCCATAGAAGGGAGAGTAAAAAAAGTGAGGGTTATGCTGTTAGGAGCCGCTGCTCCCTTGCTTTGCATTTGACGCTTTGCCCAGGGAAGTTTGTTACTTTGAATTAGCCTGCTCTTTTGTCTTCCCAGCATGTCACATTCAATCAGACAGAGCACCAAATAGGACAGGAGGGCTGCCGTGTTCACTGGGTACATAACCAGGTTGGGAGACAATTATCCAGCTCCAGTGCTGGTGGCTTGGGAGTTGGCACCTCAGCACTACCTTGATAAGAAGACGTGGTGGCTCCCTAGTCACCCACATTTGGAGGAGGTCCTGGCACTGCGGCATACATTAACGTCCCTCCCACGTCTCCTCATGGGCTGCAGCACAAAGGCCCCGTTCCTTTCATCTGCTGCTTTTCGTTAGTGTGATCCTGGCGTGAGAGTTTTCTCTCTCCAGCCCTTTGATCGGGTCACAGAGGTTCTTCTGGAGCAAATTTTGGGGCCATTTGCAAAGTTTTCTTAAAAATGTAAAGTTTGTTTACATGAGGCTCTAAATATATTCGCGTTAGTCCTGATGTAAGTATTTAAAATGATATCTTAGATGAAACAGCTTAATTTTAAGTGAAAAATAACAAAAATAACTGTTGTGTATTTATTCATAAAGTTTATGGTATGATTGTTTTTCAAAGTCATCACAATGTAAAACGTTTTAATTTATTGTATTTATAACTATATAAACCTAAAAACGAAATAAAGTATATGGACCCTCATTAACCTAACACTACTCTTTATTTGTCTATATCTTTTCCTTCAAAGTTTTAGATTTTAGAGTTTAAGTGCTGTACAAAATAGTTTGAGGGTTCATTCAAAACAATGTCAATACAAATTCTAAAGCAAAATTTAATTGCTGAATGTCCCGGGGTGTGCAAAGAGAGACAATAGAGAGAGGAGCCAAAATAGGGCAAGGAGGGGCTGAACAGTGTGGCAGTCAGTGTTAATATTGTGGCAGGTCACCACAAATAAATCTCTTTATCGAAATTGCGGATTTTGTGTTTTTTTAAGTTAAGGTTATGACAACATGATGAAACACATTCGAAGCTGAAACTAAAAAACCTGCTAATATAAATGAAATGAAAAATGTGTAATAACCATTAATGAACACACACACACACAGTTCTCTTCCAAAAACCTTTTCTCTTTTTTTCGTACCAGGTATTATTTTTACTATAGAAAGAGTACAACTTTAACATTAATGATATTACATAAAATCTGCAGTTCCAGGAACACAATGTGTAGAGCCACTCTGTGCATTAGGCTTTTAATTTCTTTTTACCTGATATAAACTGGAAATTGATAACACCAAAGAAAAGACAGCAGATATTAAGGTTTTTGTGTAACATTTATATTACTCAATTATTGCCTTTGTCTGACAGTAGAAGTAGAAGTAGAAGTAGAAGTAGAACCAAGTATGTTCCTTCAAAAGATCTCATTTCCTTGTAGTTCTGACTAGACTGTCAAATGGAGAGAATCCACTATTTTAATTAGTGGTGTCCTTTAAATCACATGCTTGCATGTCCAACAGACACCATCAATGGTTGCGGAGAAAATTAAAGTGATCTAGGACAGATTTGTTATTGAACTAGTTAATTAAGGGACGATGGTTGCTGTGGTCAGTGTCTGACAAAACGTTGTAGATTGGATGAAAAGCGATTTGCTTTTTAACACTGAGAATGATAAATGCAGATGAGATGAACACTACTTGATCTCTCAATCAATTTGCAAGGAGTTGATCAAGTCTTAATTGAGTTGTCGTATTAATTCCACTGAGAGTTGTCTTATTAATTCTGCTAAAACACATGGCTTAAAGGTGCTGTCATGTTAAGCATGCATACTTTTCCACCGTTACAGCTGATACCTCCAGTGCTTCTTTTTTTCACTTTGTGCTCTAAGCCAGTGGCAACATCCTTACAGGAAATTATTGCATGGATATACAGGAAATAAATGCAAGAATAATAAGAATAAGGCAAAAATATTTTTACATCAATACAAAGAAAAAGAAATGGAAAATAAGACTCAAAAATTGATTTTAATAGTCTGTTTACTTGGTAATTTCTTAGTAATTAATCAAAATGTCTGCATTTAAATCTGAAAACTAAACAAATGTTATGAGTTTTAGCTGAGTTGTGTATGTACGTTAGCCCAATACCAATATGTTAAAAGTATGTAATTTTAGTAATTTAGTAATTTTAATTACAGGCTCGCTTATTGTTTTCATAAAATTGTCACAAATTCCTTTTTTTAATCCAGTTTTAAGCCACAATTTTCTGATACACTTTTAAAATCTTGATTATCTTTTACTATCTTTTTAACCAAATCATGACTCTTAGTAACCGGACATTTGGATCTGAACTTATTAGAGAAAACCTAAGCAGTAGCTCATCTCACAGCCCCGCAGCTGGCATGTTGAAAAGTATCCAGAATGTTAAATATGATATTTCATTTTTTAGTTTTGATTTTCAGTGTTTTAACGATGTTTTATCAATGTTTAAATCCCCCAAACTATTTGTTTTACAGAGGAGAAGATGTGGATTAATTGCCTGAAAAACAAGCTGAGCAAATGTTAGCATTTGCTCAGCTACCGGACCTGCTGCGACCTACTGAGCAGCATTATAGAAACACTGAACTTTAAAGTGAAACTGCTTTATCCACTATATTTACAAGTTTAATTAACTCGTCCCTGTGTTTTTTGAGAGGCAGAGACCTCCATGACTAGTTTGGCCGCCAGTGAAAAACACCTACAGGAATTCTTACCAAGCGAAACTGAATGCAATAACAGCATTGCTTATTCTTTTGTTATAGTTTTGATTGAAAGACCCTTAAAGACAGAAAATAATATATTGCACATTTAACAAAAAAGGGTTTACCTTGGTGTTCATTAGCAAAACACAAGTGGAGCTCCTTCACTGTGGCCCGATCCATGGCAGCCTGGACTCGCAGCATGTCCAGCTCCTCTTCTGCACTCGCTCTGCAAACACATATAATGAACTTTTCTTCACATGGCTCTTATGTAAAAGCTATTCCACAAAAATAAATGGCAAAAAAAATCTGACATATGAACTCACTGCCTACACGGGCTTTGTATACTGAATATCTTTTAAATATCACTATGGCTTCTACTGTGGACTCCATTATTTCAGAAACTTTCATCACACATTTTAACTCGAACCTCATGCACTGGCTTTCTCTTCCTTACAGAAAAGATGACACAGTGAGGAAATCAACTAATTAAAATGCTTTTTAATTCATCTAGAAATCAAAGTGACAAGCAACATGAAACGCAAAGGTAGAGAAGTACAGTGTGTCGGTTTGTGTGTTTTCTGTGTGTGTGTGTGTATCATAACAGACAAACAGACTAGATAGTGTGCCCAATTACCTCTCTGCAATTAGCTTGATTCCTGCTAAAGGCTAATTATGTGGAGCCATGCTCGAGACTTTGCACTTTCAAGTTATTATTAGGACCCCAACTGAAGTCTACTGAGGATACACACAAGCCCGCTGAGAAAACCACACCTGAAACACACACCTAATTCCCCTCCCCTCTGCTCCACAGAGCCAGGGAGAAACACTAGAAACAAGCTCCTGCTACTGGTGGCATTCTTCCCTCAGTTAACCTCATTACAACAGCAGGTCCTTTTCTGACTGACTTCTTAAGGCACGCAGCATGCACGATACACTCTGCAGTGTTTGAGTAACAGGGCATTTGTGGCTGTGGTGAACTATAATGAGCATAATGGCAATTAACTCAAACTAGACACCTGTTTCAACCAATCTAATTTTGCTAGATCAACCTAGAGATTTTTCAGTACATATGCCAAGAAAATGACATGGGAAAAGTTATCGCCATAGCACAGGGAAGGAAAGCAATTAGCTTTTTAGCCCACACAGTCCAGTAGAGGCCTGGTCTAATGGCTGACCGCAGCTTAAATAAGTACACAAATGACTCTCCCTGAGGGGGGGTGAGGAAGCAGATGAATATGTGTCGCTCCTCTATAGATTTTCCTCCATAAATGAACTCAAGTCGATGAGGCACCGGCACTGCCTTAGGTGTCCAGGCTGTTAATGGGACAAATGAGCTGAAATATGCAGTATGTGAAAGGAGCCTGCTCCATCTCATGTTTCTCTTTTATGCCTTTTCGGATGCTGATGGTATTGACGCTAAACCAAAGTTCATATGCAAAACACTCAATTTTGTTGAAGGATAAGCATACTTTCTTAGATGGAGCAGGGATTACATTGCAGATGGAGTTCGTCGGCCAGTGGACTCCAGTTTCACATCATAACATTCTGGAGATGAAAGACGACTGCGTCCTTATTCAGTAACACTCCATTGTTGCAGCATGTGCACCAGTATGTCATAGATAGGGAATTAGCAGAAATAGTGATGTTACAGGAGTAACAACACAACTTTGAAGACTTATCTACAGTATTTGCTGAGATTACTTTGTGAAAGTGACAATAAATGCAAAATTTGTAGTCCAATTTGTAATTTAGAGTTGTTATTTTATATTGTGTTCCTTGCTTGTTTTAAGATGGCAACGTGAAATGATGTGATGTCAGTTAGCGTAACACCACCACTGTCTTGTTTCAAAATGACACATATGGAACTAAAGTATTTTTTTTTACTGCTGTGCCAATGATGGAATTCAGTTGTTTAATGCTTAATGCAATGAGAAGTGCATTCAGGGTCTGAAGAACAAAGCCAATGGTGTGTTCAAGTCCATCCCACATGGTCACATCCCATTATAATAACTCTACCAAGTTGGAGAATTATTCTGACTTCTGTGTATTCATGAGCTTTGGGGTGGAAACAACATGGATGCTATGAAGACTATACCTTGCATTTTATTGATTAGAGCATTTAAAAAAAACATGTTGATAGTTGCTTCCTGTAACTGCGTTGAAATATGACGGGGAACTCATTTTTCCTGATTACATTGACACCACATGAATGTAGCACAATTCAATTAGCAATTTTAAAGAAAGTGAAAAGTAATTCTAAAAAAAAAAAAAAAGAAAAATAATCAAATAAAAAAAAAAAAGTGGTTTGGTTCTTCCTTGGCCCAAATATAACCTTTCACAGAAGTTTGTATTTAAATCCAGCAAGCAGATAGATAGACGAACCAAACTGGAAAACAAAACCTCCCTGCTCTGTGGTACTATTATTATTATTATTATTATTATTATTATTATTATTATTACTAGGCGAATAATTATAAACTAAACTAAACCAAATAAATTACATCTTTGTGTGTACAGCCTCTTCTCTTTTCCTTAGGCAACACTTTAAAATAAATGTCGACACTATGATCTCTTTTTTGACAGTAAAAAATGTTCCCTTGCATGGTGTTCGCTCCAAACTCTCCTTACAGTCACACACTTTGCTTCCTTGTGTGAGTATATCATTTGATAAACAGATGCTTACCATTTTCAGCCTATTGGGGTACGGATTTTAGGAAAAGAGTAGCTCTGAGAATTTCAAGGGATGTTGAGGCAGAACTGCGAAACTGTGGTAGCATTGAGCTAAAGCCCTACCTCAAGGAGCTGTGTTTCAGATCTGCATCACATTATAGCCGCCTCCACCTGAAACAAATTCCAGATCTTTTCCCTACAGAACACTACCTCCGGTCACGTGAAATTTAACTGAAATAAAACCATGCTTTCCTGTCATATCCTCATTAGCACAGGGGAGAGAATATTCTCTACATCCACACCTCCTATAGAGTAGTTCAATTCTCTTCTAGAATAAAAAAAAAACCTGAATGATGAATCAAATGAAGCTAGCTGGACAATTTTCAATTCCCTCTTAACTTGCCGCTACACCTAAGGTGGAATCAGCAGCCATAAAGGCAAAAGAAGTTTTCGGCAGAACCCAAACTGAAGGCACCAGACAGGTGTTATGTTTGGTAATGATGTGGTCTGCAATGCATGTCTGTGTCTCACGCCGCTCTTTTGGCCCCGTTTTTGAAAACATTTTCTCTCTCCCGTGCAGCGCTAGAACTTTAGCCTAAAGCTATCCACTCCGTGTCATTTGATCTTGTCTCTACCTGTGTTGCACCTAACACAGCTTAGAGCACAAACTGCCAGCCTCCATCCACAAGGGTGTACAACACAACATCATCTGCAGCCATTGTGCTTTCGCATGCCAGCCTCCTCTTGGTTTCTCGGTCGGCACATAAAAATACACAGGAACAGCAGGGAATAGGGTGAGAAAGTGAACAAACCTCTGGCATTTTTCATCGCTGGGGAGAGAATCTTGTTTTTGGGGGTGTAGGGGGGATTCCCCTATGGTTAAACTCATGCTAGAGGGCTGTTCATTCATGGAGGGAGTTTGGGTGGATAAGCCACTGCTGTCAGCAGAAATGGTGACTGGTGGAGTTTACATGGCTCAGTGCTGTATTTTAGCTCTGGGCGACGCAGCGGCAGCAGCAACAGAGAGTCTTTAAGAGTAAGATTCTCCAGCCACAGGCCACTGATATAAGAGGTAAATGGGGATTCATGTAATAACCACTGGTGGAAACAACCAAGGATGTCCACAATATTCCTTGTTAAAGAGGCTTGTTGATGCTGCTGGGTATCCTAATATGAAATAAAACAAATTTAGAATATTGTTTTCATTAAACATGAGGACCAGGTAAAAAAAAAAACACACAGTCAATGACTATTTGAATATGAGAGGAGATAAGAATGCTACATGATATGTGAGAATGGACTTCTGAGGTTTGGTCCTATAATATAACTAACTGTGTTCTTTGTGCTCTAATTTTATCTTGTTATGGGACTAGCTGAGTCTTGATGGCGCACTGAACCTTGCATCATAATTAGTAAGTGTAAAGTTTTTTTTATACAATAATTAATTTACCAAATAATTAATGAAGGAAAAACCTTAGTTGTCTGATTTAAAAACATGCATAAAACATTCTGTTTATGTGTGTGTGTGTGTGTTTGTGTGCGTGTGTCTGTGTGTGCGTGTTTGTGTTTGTGTGAGCAAATGTGTCCCTCCTCCAACTAAGCCCTAGTCCGGGGGGCAAAAGACTCTCATTACTTTTAATACCTTTTAGCAAATCAAGATGAAACGAAAAGAAATAGAGGAATATGAGGAACATCGGGGTAAACTTTATTAAACTTAATTAGTGTCAACGTCGCTTACTGGGGAGGTTCACGTCCATAATGGTCACTCTCTATAGAGGAGCTTTCACTGCTGCTACAGTGCAAATGATCTCAAAGGCTTTTTCCCCAGTAATCGCTAGCTAATTTATGCTTTGATGTCGTCTGAGTATAGCATCTTAAGTCTGAGGGTGCACTGCATGTGTTTATTCTGTTTATGGGGCCTAAATAATCCCTGCCTCTTTTTACCAACAGACCTTTAACAACAATTAACAAGCATGGACATGGAGTGCCGCAGACAGATGCATAATGAGGCAGATAAAATGATCCCACTGCGAATTTTCAAGCCCACCCTGCCCGTAGATGCTTGCCAGCCATTTACTATAACCAGAAGGAAATCTCAGTCAAAAATCATCTTTGGTGTCAGGTAGTTCATGTATTTGAGCCTTGAAAGCATTACAATGTGTATCTTTGACATAATTTAAAAATTATTAATTGTTGATTGATAGGTCTTCATACCAGATTATTTCAGTGCATAATCATGTGACTAGATACAGGAGAGGTTATTTAGTCCAGCGATTGTTTTCTGACTATGTAAAGAAAGCAGCAGCAAGGTTACATACTAAGTAGAAAACTATTCATGAGATGAATAGCATGGACACATTAAGTGTTTGAGATAATTTTAACTTGTGATTTCATTGCTATTTTTAGTTTCCATGAAGGCTGCTGGCAACAGCAATTCTTTTTCTGACCCTGCTTCTGAATTTTATGAAATCTTACTAAATTACAATTGCATGGCTCTGTCGTACCCTCCACAACCCTTATTCCGGTAACTCTTTACTCTGAAGATGAGTTACTGGAATAGTACAGTAGTTTGATCATTGGTAAAGGTAGGCAAGTAACCAACAAAGTGCAGACAGTATTTTTCCACAGATTTATTTAGAGCCATAACAGCTGCATTTCAAGTCTATGCTCACATCAAGCCAGGAAGAATGCTATATTTAAAGCTAATTTCCACAGTGGCCAAATTGTGTAGTTACAACATATTATTCCCATTGAAGTTAGTGTGACATTTCCCCAGAGGTTTCTGGCTTCATGCCCCCGCTTAGCAACTTTCATAGGAATAAACAGGACACTGCCTCAAATGATCTATATTGACATTTTTATGGGAAGACCAGTAATTGTATCACCATTAATGAGTAAATAAATAGCTAGCTAAAAGTAGCAGCCCACAGCTCGGTGTCATATAGATGTCTGGTGTCCACAAACTTTTGGCCAGATGCTGTCTTTTTTTTTTAAATTTTCTAATATTTTAACAATGTTCGAGAAGCATCAATCTGGGAAACATAACAAAAAGAAAACCATCCTGCTAATAGTTCTCTAAAATTTTCTTATAAAACGTTGTCAAAGAATTAGCAGTTTGTTGCTACCGACATCCTTATGCCATTAGGATGAGCCATGGGGAGCCAGTAAATCAGCTACAAGAGCAGATAAACCGACCTGTTTCACCTTCTTGCTCAACCTCTTACTCATGTTTACAGATTAAAGGGGGCCTGGGCTTCATTTACCTTCTCTTAACACTGTGGGGACCCACTGTGCAGGACTTATCCCAGCAATATCCATTCTGGGAAACGGTCATTTGGGCCTCAAGACAGTGTTTTACAAGCGCTGTATCTGGAGGAGGTGATAGGGAGCATCTGTGCACAATATCATGACAATAAGGAAGCGGGAATGAGAATGAGCTAATCAGAGACTCTCCTCTAAAACCACCAACTTGGCATTTAAAGCTTTGTAAGGGGGCTTTTTTTAGCCCTAAATTCGTCAGCATCCAGGAGTTAATTACCCATCAGTGGATCATTGCTAACACTTATTTAACATAACCTTCACAAGCACAATCATGATTATACGGTCAACAGAACAACAAGCTTCGACTGCTTTCCCATATAGTTTGCTGGGGGTTATGCTTCCACAAACTCTTGTTGCTGCACTGTGATGGACACACTACTGCATTTTCTGTTGCCGCCTAACAGAAATTTGCATTGCAGGGAAGCAAAGCTGTTTGGTTAAGCTGTCTTCGTCCATAGTCCCAACAACCTTATCTGTTCCTGTTCCCTCCAACAACAGGTATGGGAGAAAGTGAGGAGCTGAATAGAGATGGGCAGTTTGCTTTCGCTTAGTTTAACACACTGAGCTGTGCGTGTGTGCAGATGCATGCCCTGGAACGGAGAGTTTTTCTAAAGCACAAGTTTAAAGACCCCAGCCAAGTTTACTTTGCACCAGCCACCCGGGTAAGGAGGGGCCCTGGGGGCGGGAATAGAGGAGATGATGTGGAGCTGTTCAGGGGCACATGAAGGGGATCAACACTAACCCCGCAGGACAGGCAAGTTACACAGCTAGGAAAGAGGCCAGCCCGTCTCCATCCCTCGTGGTTTCCCTCGCAGGTCAGTTCCAAGGACCCTGCATGTTCACTGTAGTTTCACCCCCACTATGCACCCCACCCCCGGACCATCCAGCGCTCAACTCTGCTCAGCCCTAGTCGTGGCCGGGCAGGCAGGCAGGCGGATGGACATCCCTTAACAGGCAGCATCGGCGGCACTAGGGCTGCTAGCCTGTAATTAGCTCGGACAGCTCAGGCTTGGAGAGAGGCAGCCGGGCTATATCATAATGAGCTCAGCTGGGATTAGGAGGACAGGGCAGGGGGGTGAGCAGAGGGGAAAGCAGCGG
>JAOWBC010001255.1:10328967-10345122 GCA_028566105.1 Hypoplectrus providencianus | reverse complement strand
ACACACACACACACACACACACACACACACACACACACACACACACACACACACACACACACACACACACAGTCCCTTCTGCCCCCAAATGCATCCCTGCACACATGCATTCATCAATCAGTCTTAGCCCAGCACATTCAATTCCAATTAGCCTTTCAATTGCAAACTAAAATGGCTTTTGGTGAGAAATCCAGATTGCAAAAGTAGCAGATTAGAAGAAATACTATTTTTGTCACTCATGCACTCGCACCCACACACACACAGTACAGTTACTCATTTTCACTCAATCAATGAGGTAGAGGTTTGCAAATGGATTGTGAGGGTCACTGCTGAAGCAGAGGGCTCCTTTTCCCGTGGTCATTATTGGCTATGTAGACATAGCCACACTACGCTAATACTACTTAAACCCGGGTGCCTGGGAGTTGGAGGCAACTGAGAAACGGCAAATGTTTTCATTTAATACAGCTAATGCCCCTGTGAGCAATTTGGAGCCCTTGAACTTATTCTTAGCACATGTGTGTGTGAGTGTATATGTACGCTATCTGTGGACTTGAGTTCGTTTCCCAGAGTGCAAAGCTACTTAAAGGATAATCTCACTGTATAGTCACAGAGATTGATATACTTTTGCTCATTCTACAGCAAGCACACAGTAAATTCAACCTGAGCTATCTTAACACTGCCTGGAGCTGTAAAAGAACATTATATTTCACCCTCAGCTCTGTTTTAATTTTCTCAGTGTGATTTTTAGGTATGTAGTGTATCAACTGCATTCCTTATGAAAGGTGTATGAAGCTTTATTAAGTCACGGTAAAGCTTTATACATTTTAATTTGTTTACAGTGGGCCTAAACGCTGTTGAACATGGAGCCATGAGAGAGCTATCTTCTTCAGGCCTCAGTGCTTCCTCCCCTATGGTATCCTAGTTTCCATTATTAAGCAGGAGGAAATAGAGAGAACTTTTCCACGCTGCTGCGGCTAATTGCTCTGATTCAGGGGGAATCTGTTTATGGGCGCAACTTTGATCAGAGTACGGATGCTTTAATAACCTTTAATTTTATTTGCTCACCCCCATCATCCCCAGTCTGATTAAAAAACTTTTTCCCTTCTCTAATATAAATAAGAAGTTGGCTTTTTTCCCCCTCTCCTTCATGCCATTTTGGGAAAATATGGTGGTAATGGTGAATGGCAGGGTAGTTTCACTGGGACTGGCCAACAGAGCACCACATGCATGCTGATGAGCCAGTGGACCCTGGGTGTGCTCTGTGATAGGCTGGTAGTTCTATCCTGGGTGGGGCTGGTTATCACACACACTGGTGACGTCACTCAGCAGCTGGCCCGACTGCAACCAATTGTCTATTTCAGTACTTTATTCTGCTGATGAGAGGGGAAGATTAGTATGAAAAAAACTAAAATCTGGAAAAATTATTTCAGTGTTCTGACACTGATTTATCTAAGTTGGTGTGTGCTGTGTATATATTAACAGAAGGATGTTTAAGTGTAGACATATGTGTGTGGCAGGTAAAGGGGAAAACACATCGCAGTCTTATCTTTTGGTCCTGCAGACAAAAGGGGAACAAAAACGACCCCCCGCATCTTTCCAAAAAGGCAACAACACAGCATGGAAGCTACAGGGAAATCCCTAACAAGCTCCAAATGCAATGAGACTCGACGCCTATCCCCACTGACTTGTTAGGGCCCTGATTTCCCAGCACTAATGGGAGTATTTAAGTCATTTTCTATTGTCTCTCATTCAGGCTGGCATTACCCCAGTGGGTTTAACAGCTATTTAAGGATGGGGCTTAATGCCAAATGAATGCCAGGATCATAACATTGAGTGACTGGCTGGTGCCATGGAGGGCTCTGACTGAAAAGGGCAAAGCTGCCTATTGCATCAATTTTGTGTCAAATCAGTCATGAAATACAGATAAACTGACACTGACACTAAAAACATATTATTATGGATTAGTCTACATAGCTCTCTACTCTTAACCACAGCTGTTTGTATTATCATTGACATATCATGACAGTCTTTGATAAAAGTATATCATTTCACCACACAGGCCATTTCTTAGACATCCTGCTAAAATGTAGAACAGCAGCACAACTGGCGTTGACTCTGAGAGTTTTCTTTCTCTACATCTCTCCGTCTTTGTTCCCACTGTCTCAGACACATGCTGTTGAGCCGCGCTGAGCTGACATGAGCCGAGTCGAGCCTGGCGCTGAACACGCTCTCTCACTCACTCCACTTTCACACGGGCTCACATTGCACTGCTGTTTTCTTTAATTAACCCAGAGAGAAAACAGCTGACGGGGTCAACACTTTGCTCCCGTGCGGCCACCAAACATATGCACCTTTAGTTACACTTAAAATGGACCCAAAGATGCTGTTGGAAAGAAGAAGCAGAGAGAAGGAAAGTGGGAAAAGACAATGAAGTGAAAAGGGCCCTCATATTAATGACGTTTTCCAGCACATTTTATATGTGGTGTAAAGATCCTGTGGTTTCTGATGAAGATAGCTGGTGGAGGCAGGAAACAGACCTCTCCCCTCCTCTACTTCCCTCCTCCCTCAGCAGGCCTTCTCAAACACCTTGCACCCCCCAGGACCAGACACCTCCAGCCTCTGGCTCTCACATCCTAATGAACGCTGAGGGAGAAGAGACGCAGAAGCACGCACACACTTGGCACAAAACGGCCCAAATTGACTGGGCTTAAAACCTCAGAGCTTTTCAAAGGCAAAGGAAGGAATTTCTCTCACTTTCCCAAATCCTGCACTCAGGTCTTGTCAGACAACATGTGGAGAGCAATGAGTCCCTAAGACTATTTGTGAGTGGTTTCAGAGGGTTGTAGCATTTCACAGGGGCTTTTAACATAAGGCTAGGTGAGTTATGTGCTTTGAAACGTCTCTTACTGCCTGCTGCTGGGTGGAGCTGGAAGTTATCCAAGTTACTTTGTGTATGCAGAGGTCCTCTGTGTTTTATAAATCTAATGTGTGTACACAAACAGACTCCGTGTATTGTGTAAGTATACAGTTTATTTTTGTTACATCTATCTGCTGCATCGTGTGACAAGAAGTTGTTACTAATAGGAAAAGAAAAAAATAATGTCACAATTATCCTAGCCTGAATTACATTCCAATATATTTATCAAAATAAAAAAAATGAACTAAAATATGCTGGAATCCATTTACCTTACATTTCCTTAGGAAACAATATATCTGTAATACATATATCTATGTTTGGCTCTAGAAGCCAGGAGACTCAAGTACCAAACTAAATTGAATAAAAAAAACTTTTGTATAAACTCTGCTGGAAAGATCTGGGACTAAAATAAATCAGGAAATCAATTCATGACAGTACATTTCAGACTAGAAAGCTTTTTCAAGCCCCTCAAGTGAATATCATATTCATTCAATATTCAGTTATCCCAATGACAAATTGAAAATTACCACGATCAACTGAAAGTATGTTTGAATTGCAATACACAGTTGCAACTTAAATCCTAAATCATCCCACCTTTACTTGCTAACCATTAAACTGCATACTTACAAGCCACTTGACTTCTCCATCTCTTTCATTTGGTCTCTGATTGTCTTGTAGTTGGTCTGAAACACACAAAGGCGTTCACGTCGCCTATCATGAGCCCTCCTCAGCTCTTCATTCTCCTCCATCTGTAAGGCACAGTGAAAAGACTTTTTTCACCAAATCTTTTACATGTCAAATGAAAAATGAGAGAAATAGGGAGTCCGTTTCATTCACAGTGACACAGCAGTGTGGCAGGGAACCCTAAATGTCTACATATTTAAACCAGTCTATAGCTGAAACGCCTTCGCCTGACAGGAACCAGCAGGTTCAGAGTCGTGTCTCTCTTAGCCCTCTTCCCTGACAAGTGCTTCCACTCTCTGAGACATCATTAAGGGACGACGTTTAGACGAAGAGTCAATGGGGCCATAGCAAATCAAGCACATACATGCACAAACAAACACACACACACACACTTCACCAGCAAAACTCAGACACTGGAGTTACCAACTGATGACCAGCACATGTTGTGTTGGTGGGGGTTGTAGCGCTGGGTTTGTTGCTGACACTGTTGTTGACAGCTATTAAAACACTGCAAGATTGGGCTCCAGCTTTAAAGAAGGAGTAAGAGAAGACAACATATAGATTTTTCTTGTCAGGGGCACCCCTCCTCCCCATCACATTGACCTTAACAGCGAGGGCGATGGAGAAAACACTTTCAAAAGGCAGGACAAACAGAGGTGGAGAGAGAGAGCAAAGGGAGAGAGAAAGGCTGCTGATGAAAATAGAGGAAAGAGAAAGAGAGAGAACACAGAAATTAGAAAGGGAAGAAAGAGAGAGAGCAAAGCAAAAGAGAAAGTGAAAGGAAGAGTGCAGGACAGGTTTCTGCTTGAGTGGCCAGGGCTAGGGAGAGTTGTCGAGTGCTTTCTGAAGGGAAGGAGCTTGTTTACTGCTGATATGACACGGCTGCCCTGCAGAGAGGGAAATGCGAGCCCTCAGCCCTGTTATTATTAACAAGGACAAAGAGAACAGAGAGAGCACACAAACATGCACCGGACACACAACAGGTGCACACAAACACACACACAATGCACGCTCACACTGCCTGTGTGACAAGTATGGATTTTCCCTGGTGCGGATTATTCACAGAGGACATCTGCAAGACATCCTCAGCCCCTTCAAACTGCCCCCAACCTCTCAAAAACAAGGCTCTAATGAAAGGGGCCAGACCAGGGCAGTGTTAACTGGTGGAACTAGGAGCTGGGGGAGGACACAGAAGAGTTGAGGCTGACTGATGGAGAGAAGGGGGGGGGGGGCGGCATGGAGCAAGTGGCAGGGCATTAGCCACATCATGGCTTCCCAGGCTCCTCACAGAGCTTCCCCTGGGCAGCCCAGTTCTGGTCATCAGGCCACAGACCCTTGCCCACAGATCAATACACCCCCTTACTCAGCCAGCATACACATCTGTGGACGTTCTCAAGCTGAAAAATAATTACACAGCAACAGCTACTGTTTACTTGAAAGTGTGCAGAAGAAAAAAAAAAAAGAGGCCATTATTATGAGAATTGTTTGTTTGTCTGCTGCTGTTAGCTGCTAAGGTCAAAATGTCAATGGTACAGGCTGGCGTACCCAATTTGAAAGGCATTCTATTGGAAAGAATTGGATAGGATCAACTGGAGAACATCAGACTGGACAGGGTGAAGTACTGTACTGTAGGCTGCTAGAGGTGAGGTCTCAACTGTAGCTGACGGAGGGCATTTTGCTCAATGCCAGATCGGAGCAAAGGACACAGCCACTGCATCAGGCTCTGAATTAATGCTCTCATTAATATGGCCACAGATGTGAGTTGCCAATCATAGTTTTTCTGTGCATACCTTTGCTAAATGCCCCTCAACTGACAGACAAGTAAATGGCACCATTAACTTAGACATTCATGCGTGTCGTCTGACTCTACGTTGAGCATTAACGTCTGACTAGGTGTCTGCCTGTGATGTAATTCAGACACTTCAGATCTGACAAGAAAATGATGCCTAATGTGTTCCGGGGATTGTGTTCAGAGGAGATGACCTCTACATAATCACTTGCTCACTGGTCAGCCTGATAGAATAAATGATAAAGAAAGGCAACAAGGAGGAGAGGCTAAGGGAAAAGTAAAAAAAAAAAAAAAAAGAAAAAGAGAAAAAAAAATATATAGCGCTGCAAAATATCCTCTGCTGATATAAAATAAAAGAGAAAAAGTAAAATTTAAAACATTAAAAAGAAACATGGGGGAGAGGTGAATAATTAAGTGTATTTTGCTTGCAGTGAATTTGAAAAATAGAAAAAAAAAACAGGGGAATGAAGAATAGTAGGAGAAAGACGTCATAGAGCATGTGAAGGTTAAAAGACCAATAAAGCTGATTCGTTTAAGGGAAAAAACCCTGCTGCATCCACTTTCACCAGAGCAGCTCCTCTCCTGCTGCTTCACTGCCTACGCACACTCTGTTTGCGTTCGAACACATACGTGCTTGTATGTGTGTATATGTGTGAAAGACACTGTAAGAGAAGGTCATGAAGGAGGCAGTGGCAGCAGCAGTGCAATTGAACCCTTTAGAGACCCTGACTCTTACAGAGCTACAAACTGTCAAACAACCCAGCAGCTGATAGCAGCAATCACACCTACGATAAGCTGCATTTCAACCGAGAAGTTCCTGGTCATTTTAGACATGGGACTACTTTTCAGGGAACTAAAAGATTCTTTCAGGGTGTTATTGTCTGTGTTCCCATTGTGGTCAAATGGGGGGTATTCATTTTGCACCTCTGAACATAAACGCTGTGAAACAATCAGAAAATAGCTTTTTATCTGTCACATTCACTGGCTTTCACAGCTCCGCCAGACTGTCTTACAACTTCAAAAAAGTGGTCTATGGACTACCTGGCCAATCTTTTAACCATCAGCTGGCTTGCGTTACTTTTGAAAATAAGTTTGGAAGCTGACAAACTGAAAAACATTCTCAACTCCTCTAGTCTTTAAGTTTAAGTCCTAAATTAATAAACAAGTTGAAACTGCTGTGATGTGTGTGTGTTTGACAACTACTACCACCTAACCTGGGCATTTTTTTTTCGGGGGGGTTTAAATGTCCCAGAATGTTCCCAATACACCAAATAATAAGTAAAGTACTTTAAGTTGTCAGCAATCTATGGATGGCATGTGCAAAAACCATTTTGTCAGAAAATAGAGACAAGACAGGAAAAGCAAAGATGATGTTGCTGGCTGCAGGAAACAAAGGACATACAGTTACAGAATAAACCATAAAGAAGTGTTGGGGATAGACTGATCAATGTAAATGAGAAAAAAAATTAAAATGATGTGTTTTTATCCATGTTTGCCAGCTACCTTTAATTGCAGCAGCTCCTCAAGGTCTTGATTCCTCTTTTCTGCCTCTCTTCTCCTCCCGTTACCCAGCTCCACACTGCTGGCTGGGGACAGAGACCTGGATCGCTGCACTGGTTCACCCTGGGACAGGTAAGCAAAGAAGCACTGGGGTGAGAACTTGAGCACACTTCACTTACGGGCACAAACCCATGCAACAATTAACATCTGTAGAAACACTGAGTGAATGCCAATAATGGAATCATCCATGTTCATTCCATTCCCCTCTCACCTTGAGTAAAAACACATCACATTGTCTTCTTCGGTACACACATATGCACACACAAACAAACATGCTACCAGAGGAATAAAGCAAGCTGGCTGGAGCAGCAGTCCGCAGAAGCTGAAGGGAGGAGGTTCAGTTTAGTGTGTGTGTGTGTGTGTGTGTGTGTGTGTGTGTGTTTGGAAGTGGGAGTTGCAAGCTGAGAGCGGCAAAGGTTTCTCCCTGCGACTGGCTAATGAGTATGTTCATTTCCATTTACATTGTTTCTTTGACAATAATGATGTCCCATTAGGGGAGACTAAAGGGGCTATAGATTCCAGAATGTGCTGGGCTTCATTACAAGAGGTGGGCAGGGAGGCCGCTCTAATTGCTCTACTAGGGGCCTCCAGGTTACACTTGATAGGACAACTGGAAGAGCCGCCGATTAGGGGGGGTGCAGTTTGCTATCCAGCCTCTTCTGTAGAAATAAATAAAGAAGTGGAGAAGTGCTGGGGCCGCGCTGTAGAAAAGCAGTGGGAACAATATGCTAGTGGAATATGAATATGGGAGGATAGGAGGCCCCCTGTGGTGCCAGGCAGGGCTGACCAGATGGCAGGCTAAAATATGCAATGCGACTAAACGTACAACAGTCCTTGGGCTGGAGTGGTTGAGGGGTGCAGGAGGAGGAGGAGATGGTGGAGGGAGGAGCTGCATGATAGAATGGTCGATCAATAAACTCCCTCCCTTGAAAAATGTGTTATGATGGCTGTTACAAGCTTTGTTGTCTATTAATGTTAAAAAATGACTGATTGGTAGCGTTTTATTAAAACAGGTAGCACTGTTCCCTTCCAATGTTAAATGTATCAACCAAAGGGGACATCAAGCATGTCTTACAGGGTTTTTTTGTCAGTAAAGGAAGAGCAAATCATATGCTTGCTTACAGTGCAGCCAGACAAACTGTGGGGACTTTTTGCATTAGTCTTTAAGAGGGAAAAACCAACAAGTCGGCTATAAACCAAGATGGCAGCCAAAAATGCTGATTTAGAAGCCTTGATACTGTAGTCCACAAACCAGTGGGTACAGTCTGTGGTATGCAATAGCTTGTATCTGCTGCACCACATCTACAATTGTAATTCACTGTGAATAATGACAATTTTAATTCTGCTTAAGAAAGTTATTCACCAAAAATAAAAATTCTAAAGGCAGTCATTGCCTGAATAGCAATAAAAACCAAAACTATTTAGCATGTGACACATTTATTTCACTTGTCTCATGACATGTTTATTCTCATTTCATCTCTGTAAAAGCATTTGTCTGTGACTAAATGTGTCTCAGTATGCAAGTGTGTTTGGGAATGCGGCCTTAGGCTACAGTTGACTCTGGTGACCTGGTGTGCCTGGTTCTATCATACCTGCATGTGTGCCAACCATGTGTTCTAACTCAGCCTTAATGACTCTATGCAACTAATTAGCAGATTGATCTGCATATTCCTGATGAGTGGCAGGCCAACTGGTGCAGCCTGCATGTGCAGAGGGGAACTTGAGAGGGAAGAAGGGGAATCCAAATCAAATGAAAGCCCTAAAAAGAAGAGATGACTAACTAAAAAATGTGATATATCAAGGATGAATTTTAAATAGGTTTTGGGTAGAAGTTCATTTTGGGGAGGATTTATTTAACAATAAGCTGTGTGCTACATTATTCTTTTCCCTTTGTATGTGAGATCCAAAGGAGATAAACTGTAGTGTGCTTTGTCTGAAGGAGGACAGTGGAAGATGACACAGCAACACTGACAAATGACTGAGATTGGCTGCAGATGTTCTCTCTGGTCCAGTTGGACACCCGTCTGCTGCAGGTGTACAAGACACATGAATGCCTTCTGTTTGTGTGGGAAGCTCTATGTTGTGACAATGTTGTTAATGTTCAAGATAAAAAGCAGAGAACACGAGGCAAAGAAAGATGTGCCCGCTGTCTACCTCAGCTCGGCAGCTGGTTGGCGGCCATGACCTGACCTGTTCATCGCTCCCTGTAATGGCTCTGCAAACACGAGTGCAGTGCAGATGGAGGGGAGGAGATCATACAGTAAGAGGGAAATGAGGAGAGAGGCCCGAATCTAAACAGAGTCTGTATGCAAGCAAGAGCAAAACTCTTAGTTACTGAGGGGTCAGTGTCACTGGCTGTGGAGCAAAGAAGAAACATTTCATCGACCGCCTCCCTCCTCCGCCCTCTCTCTCTCCATCTCCCAAAGAGAGGGGTCAGTGTCATCAATGGGCTTCTTTATGATTGCAGCAGCGTGTCATGTGTGTGTCTGGAGCTCTCAAGGCTGAACTTGTTCAGGTTCCCGGGCAAATAGGAATGTTGTACACTTGCGCACAAGCCCAGGACAAAACACATACATAGCACATATATCAAAGTCTAAACACATAAGTGCACACATAAACATAAAGTACTCACAAAGTATTCCATTTCACAAAAAAAAACTGTTAAACTGAGCACAAATAGAAAAGAAGAAACACTACTGAACACCCTACTAATGTAAAAGCTGGTCAACAAAGAAGATGCCATCACATCAAAGCGGTAAAACCAAGTAACTGTGAGTGTTTATCCAGGGTGGAAGGTAACTAAGTACCTATGCTAAGAACTGAACTTAATTAATGCAATTTTGAACTTCTTGTACTTTACTTGAGTATTTCTAGTTTGTGTAACTTTATACCTCTACTTGTCTACACATTGAAGCAAATATTGTACTTCATACTTCACTACATTCAGCTGACAGCATTACTTACATTTAATTACTAAGAACTAATCAAATCATATTTTTAGAATTTATATAACATTTTGCATAAGAAGTTTTACTTTTGTAAGTGTATTTTAATGCTATACTTTTGTACTTTAACTTAAGAAAGATGAACGCAGGACGTCTAGTTGTAGTGGAATACTTTCACATTGTGATATTAGTACTTTGTCCATCATTAGTACTCGCTTGCAGTGGCACAAATATTGCTCATAGAAACGACTCTGAACAGGGCCCATGTGATGGCCATACCCCAAGTGAAATAAGCCAAAAGGGTCCCCAGAAGTTGCATTCATTACTTTCTTGAGAAAAAAATGTCTACTTCCTGGTGAGGCAGCAGCTAAATAGACAGAGGCTGTCCTCCATGAGATAAGCTGGTTACCTTTCATATGTACCTTAGCCCAGTCCAGATAGTAGAATAACTTGTACATAACTTGTAGAGGAAAGTTTGATTATAACCACATACCTCATGAAACAGGTATAGGCTGCAACAATGTGACAGCCACAACCAGGAAAAAGAGAAAGCAAATAATGTACTTGGATACATCTGCTGACACCAAATAATCTACATTTGGAGACAATCTTGACAGCTGCGTTGGGGAACCGTTGTGTAGAAAAGCACAGAAGTAAGAAGAGCTGAGGAACTCAGTTAATATTTACAGGAAATAGAATACATAGGGTTCATTCCAGTTGAACTACATCAGGCCAACAGTGGAGCACTGAAAAAGCTTAATAAATTGTTGAATTAATTTCAACGGCACAATTCCAGATGGTTTGGAACGAACTAAATATGAATAAATGTGAATTTTATAAATCACTGATAAGATAACATGGACTTTCCCAAAGGAATTATTTTTGGACATACACATACTGTGAGAGTTCATTCTATCTTTTTTTTCTTCCTATCTTTAAAATCAGGCTTTCTCAGTTCAAAGTAAACTTTTCTTCACTCAAACCCTGAAAACATCACTTTAACACTTACTGTACGCAGCAAATTATGTAGCGAGTCACGTACCACTGTGAACTGCTCATCGCCTCATCCAATAATCACATTTCACTTTAGGCACTTACTGAAAGAGCTGCAAATTGTGTCCTAGGTGGTAGCAGTGGGCTGCACAGAAGGCTCATTTCATCAGCTTTTGACCTTGCAGTCTGGTATTATTGTTTAAATAGAGTGTAATGAAGCATAGCAGGTTTATGGTTTCCTTGGAGCATCATCATATTTGGATATTAAGCGGCTAACAGTGACAACTGCTCAAAAATATTCACATTTTTATTAAGGGGAAGATTTAAGATGATTTATGAGGTTGGTATAATGTTTACATAACTAAAGCAACAACTCTTTGTCTTCATGGGGAGAAAGAAAGAGGGTTAAGTATTGGCAAATAAGGTGAACATAGGTTGAAGAACATTATGCAAATGCCAATAAACTATACCTTAGGGAGCTTCAGTGTGCAGACCTTTATTTTTGTTTTAACTGCGGAGGTGAACATGTCATTCTGCCACAATGCTGGAGACTGGTTAAGTAAAGAATGTCCATCTATTACAAATATAGCAGCCATATAAGAGCAGTTGCCTGACATCCAAACTGTCAACTTGTTACACTCCATTTCCATCATTAATGTTATGATGACTCTGCTCTATCTTCCTTCCATGCAGGAGGGGAATGAGATCTTCCCAAACCAATCACTAGATCCCAATGTAACCACCTGAATCTTATGTCATCAGTAAACACAGATGCCATGCAAACTTGCTGTTTTGCAGTGGTTTTGCGAGTGGAGCGAAGTAAAGACTGTGATGTTTGGCACTACTTCTGTAAACTCACATGGCGATGGTCCTGCATGTGTGGCGGATAAAATCAATTGTTTTTTAACTGAGAAACCATGATGAGAATTGTCCTGATGCCAAAAAAAAAAAAAATAATTTGACTCACTGGAGTGGAAGGACTGAGGCAAAATGAACAATGAATCTAATATGATATGTTAAAGATTTATTCAATTAAATCATAACCTCATTAAATTTAAGTCTTATCCATTGTCAGTCTTACTCCATTTTTCATATGAAATTTTATTGTACAAATTGAATTACTGAATAAAATACAAAAATATTGATTGCAACAGATATATTTTTTAGTCAAATGGTTCCATGGGAGCAGGATAAAGCTATACCTGCAATTTTGATTCGGTCTCTTTGGACTCTAATCTTTTTCCATAAATGCACCAAAATTACAATTTTATTTGTGAATATATGTATAGAATAGTGTGTGTGTAGGGTCAGTGGCAAAAAAAACAGCAGTATCACATCAAGTAAAGCTCGGGCCTATCAAGGTGGGACAGTCACACTAATTTATAGACGTTTGTGTCATCTGTGCCTGATGCAGACTTCATGAGCCCAAACAGTTAAACAGAGAGTCTTGTCAAAACCAATTCTTGCCATCCATATTGCCAATTTACACTTTTATAAATCGGATTATGATTCACATTCTTATTCAGCTTAATAAGGTATCAAAGATGTATTGTTTGAAAAATATATTATAGTCCCATTTTAATTTAAAGTATCAGCAGCATACTATTTGAAATAATAAGTAGTAGGTGTGTGTGTGTGTGTGTGTGTGTGTGTGTGTGTGTGTGTGTGTGTGTGTGTGTGTCCTAGGGCAAACATCATAGAGCCTCCAGAAAAGGGAAGCACATCAAATGATGTCAATACTATTTATTTATTTTGAACAAAATAATTAAATTACATATATAAACTGCCTGAGCAGAAGCACCTCCATTGAAGCAATAATGAGGACAGCAGTATAAATCAAACAATGTGTCTTCAGGCCAGCTTTAGAGTGAGTGAGTCCATCTAGAAACATGTCCTGCCCAAACTTATGAGTGGAATACTGAGATGATCAAAGCTTCTTTCTTGTTCATAATGTACTGTTGAAGCGGTAAATTAGCCAGTGCCTGAGCCCAAGGCATGCGTGAAACCAGCAGCACACGCCGGCCTGGTCACAGTAGGAGGGGCATCTGTGTTCGTGTGTGTGTGTGTGTATGCACTCGGGAGTTCAGGACAAAGGTTGGCAGAAGCAGGGTCTGGTAAATCACATGATTCTCAACAGACCATTTCCTTCATATCCCTTCTCTATGGCTTTGATCTAATCTGAGCAAAGTGGTAATGGGTAAGTGTGGGCATGTTAGCTGCTCACCCTTGTGCTGTCTTTGACATAATTGGAGTGTGTGCTAGCCTACCTGCTGTCCTCTGAAAGAAGTGGTGGATCTCTGTTGAAGGGTCTTATCCTCTGGCCTGGGAACTGAGCCTCGGGTGGGGACCTGGTCAAAATCAGGGCTAGACCTCTGAGCTGCAGCATCAGCCTGCTCTGACACCACTGCCTGAAAGAAAATAGACACAGTGCATGTGTGTTTGTGCTTGTGATGAGAGGTACAGGCCTATAAGAGAGCAAAGAGTGAATAAACAAATTATGAATCGACGGCTCAATCCAATGATAACATTCAAGAATTATCAATATCACTTTCAATATCAATATACATGAAAAAAGTCAGAGGAAAGTTGTTTTTTAAGTAAGAAAAAATAAGTCGAAATTAAGGAGCATATAAGCTTCTTGTTATACTTATTTTTTGTTTATAGTGACCAGTGAGACATCTTTAAGATAGATGTAGATGTACATTTTTACATGGCCAGTCATTTCAATGTACCTTATTGCAATGTCTTCATAAGCACATCATGAGTAAGAGACAATCCCAGATCACAGGAACTAGTGGGAGATCAAGCAGCCCATATTTCCAACTTTGATTGAATAAACAGCAGTCGTCAAATTAATTCAGGAAGACATAGAAAACCACAATCTGACAAGAGTTTCAAGTATTTCAGTAGAGGAGGACTTGCATGCGGTATCTCCATAAGACATTTTTATATGCTGAAGTCAATAACCAGATGTGTCCTGTGGCAGTGGGACAGCTATCTCTCACCTCCAGCACTGTGGTGTGTGTGCTCATGGCCCATACATTTATCAGTGTCTATTAGGCGGTGTCTAACAGCATCTGCACACCTAAGCACACAGCGGGGACCACCAAAACAAACTGAAGGGGACAAGGATAAAGTAGAGGGCCCACACACAGAGAAGTAAGTTGTGGTGAACACACATGCACGGATGCAAACACCCACACATGAACATTCCTGTGATGCAAGTGTTGGTTTTATAATGTCACTTGAATGTGACTTTTTTCTACATATCTATTTCTATATACAACTTTATAGTGGTGTGTATAGAAAGGCCATGGGGTCAAATCTCTCTAACTCAATGAGTACCATGAATGGGTTTTTGGTTGGATGCCTGAAATAACGTCTGCGGTTAACACAAGAGGAAGATGTAGATGTACAACATAAAAATAAAAAACAAAACTAGTAGATAATCCCACTTGTAAATTCTTGAGTTTGTACATATAAAAGGCAGTTGCTAACAAGAGGCTAAATGAGACTACAGTGGTTGTCAGGGTCATTGAACATCATCATGCCAGACATATGATGGCAAATCTGTCATTAGTCAACCTCACAGCCCCTGGTTGCATTTTTGGTACTCTTGCAAACACTTGTAGATTGCAAATTATGTATTAAGTATCAAGTAATTAGGCTACCTATTTGCTGGCCTGTCAAAACAGAAAGTTAGCTTGTTGAAAAGCATCTGAAGCCTAACTGTAGTGATGGTTGTGTGACTGCCCTTTAATTCATTGCGGCATAAAATAAATATAAAAAATTTATTGGTGGCTGGCCATCATTTTTTTTATTCTTGTCTGCTGAATTAGCACTTCAAACTTAATAAAAGAGGCGCTAATTTGTGAAGATAAGCCTTCTGAACAAAATGCATAAGCATCACAAACATGTGTTTACCATGCTTATTTTAAGCTTATTATGCATTGCAAAAATCCCATAGACGAATTCTCATAAAACGCCATAGGAATGGTATTCCAGGTTGGCCTATGAAAATACGTCATTTAATTTGCTCTCCTTAGTCAAAGGACATGTTGAATATACACTTTGTATGAGTTGATGTGTGAGTCCTGTGGCTGGAAGTTAACACTTGCCTCTACCCATTGACTCCATCACCTTACTGCATAAATTTCCACCTTTCTTTTCTTAAGTCTTGAATAAAAAAGTGTGAAACACTAATAAACATCCTCACCTGCTGCTTTCAACAACATGTCTACTGAACACATCTAATCAAAGCCTTTTGACAAATGAAGGCATTCACAACTATGTTTTACTGGGAGGCCAGGTAGAAAAGAGAAACGCACAGGATGTCATCACCTTTTTTCCAACGAGTCCTGATCGCATTATCAGAAACCTGGCATCTGGGCGTGACCTTGTTAACTGCCAGGGTAATCAACTTTAACCAAAGGGGAGGAGAGGGGATGATAAATTATTAGTGAGGAAGATTTTGTTCATGTTTTATTAAATTGGCCTGTCAAAGGGGGTTGGTCAAATTATCTGGGGCCTCGTTTATTGGAGGCCGGCCATATTGGCGCATCTGTTACAATTATTTATAATTTCCAGGCAGTCAAGAGGACTGACTGGGTTTTTCGGCATCAGCCACATAAAGCAATTTAGAAATTAACTGATACGGGAGTGTCTGAGGTTTTTTCCTCTCACCATCTCTCTCATCCCCATCCTGGTTTTCATCCAGCAACTAAACAGAAAATCAGTAAGGAGCAAAGATGCAAAAAGGAAAAAAATAAACATATTACAAGCAGCTTAGTGAAAGCAATGGACAGGGAGAGAGCATGAGATTGAAAAAGAAGAAGAGAGCATGCAGGTGCAGTGAAAAAAAGAGCGAGAGATTGTGGGGAGGCTGAGGGAGGGAGGGGGAGAAAAAAAGAGAAAAGCCGGTCTTGGTAATTACTGAACACGATTAGGTTCTTGGGGGAACTTGTCTGGCACTGGCGGCCCTCGCTGCTGAGGATGCGGCAGGCAGGACCATATGGAGAGAGGCTTGTGATTGTGCTCCCTGAAGCTCGTGACCCGTCTGCTGCCGAGCCCTTGAGCTGAATGTGAAATGAGACTTGCCAGGCCTAATGTTCTACACATGCACCATTTATGCCACAAAACAAATCTGATCACTGTTAATTATGGAGCAGCTATAATCAGGAGGGGCCCCTGCCACATACACACACACACACACACACACACACACACACACACACACACACACACACACACACACACACACACACACA
>JAOWBC010001255.1:10306942-10320708 GCA_028566105.1 Hypoplectrus providencianus | reverse complement strand
AATTCAATTCAATTCAATTCAATTCAATAAAATAAAATAAAATTTGATTGGTACTTGCTGTCCACCCGGCACATGTTTAGACATGTTTTTCTGTTGAACTCACATTCATCTTATGGATGCTCATCAATTTTAATTCAGCAGCTAACATTTTCTGTCATACTTTAAGTTTAAAAAAAGCAACTCTGGGCTGCAAATCTATTTACTTCAGATGTACACGTCACATGTAACTCACTGATGTAAAGATCCTGAACAGATCCAGTGGAGACACAGACGACATGCAGCTGCTGCTTCGCTGTGCAGCAGGTGTAGAAAAGGTTTTAGTGACAGCTTTTTCTCAATAAGAAGAAACCATTAGTACATGGCCGTGTGCATGGAATGACAAACTCACAAAGGTCCCCAAACCTTGACAAACTGAATGTAATTCATATAATTTCACATGGGCCACAGTTAACCAAGTTATTCGTTTTCAGCAATTAGACCCAAAAAGATGCCATAGAACTTGTAAGAATTTGTGTGTAAATTTTACAAAAAATCTATCCTCCATCCTTTCTTGACGGTGATAGGTGATAGATACCTTATAGTGGGCAATGATTACACTGCAGGATAAGAATATTTAGATTTTGATTACCTTTGCAGTAACAATAGGGTACTTTCTTAAGTGTATAGACAAGTGAACTTATAGGGAGGATCACCAAAGCATATAAGCCTTAGGGCCATCGATTGCATTTCTTTTATTTTAGCCACCCTTGTAGGTATAATTTATCTATGCATGCACTGGATTAAATTATAAATTCTTGGACAAATCTTTGCTATGTAAAACAAATTGGCATGATGTATCCACCACACACCCCATGTTCTCCATCTCCATCTCTCAAATCAATGTGTGATACAAAAAATGAGGAACAGGTGGGGTGTCTTATGCAGTGATGGATGTGCATAGATGAGTTGCTGGGGTCCATCCTGTCCAAGTGTAATTACTCTGCAGCCCTGACTTATTCAAGACTTTCTGTCTGACTCCATTTGACTAGCGTAGCAATATGTTTCATAACGATTGGTCTTTAAGGAAGAAGAGGAGGCATGTGCGGCTCTGCTGCTGCTCTCATGTCCTGAGTCTCTAATATTGACGGACAGACGAGGGGATGGTAAAAGGCGGCAGGTTCAAATCAAAACGCCTCAGGACTCTGACTATGATTTGATTGGCTGAATGTTTAAAAAGCAACACTGCTGGTACTGTCTAATCAATGTATATCTCATGTCAACAGAAAAGGGAAAGATTGATTGATATCAATAACTACAGAAATGGACAGATTCTGAATGACTCACAACAACTAGAATCTCTTGCACCCACACAAGCAAATGACTTCAAAAAGTTCCTTTCAGCTGGGGTCAGCTCAAGTCATTTTTTTACCTCAACCATCTGTCTTGCCCATGTTGAATCATAATTTTCCCTTCCTTTGAATATAGTCCCTGCATATTTAAATCGTGTGCTTTGCTACAGAGATATTTTTATATTCACATGCTGAGGAGGAAAGGGTATGAGGGATCAGAGAGTTCAAGGTGTGCAGAGGAAAGGGAAAGCTAGAGGATGGGGGCCTCTACAACTTTGTGAGTGTGTGTGTCTGAATAGACTTGTCCCCTTGTTCATACCTTGACTCTGGCCTGTGTTGCATCCCTCTGGTCTCGTTGGCTGCTGGCCTGCCTCTCTTTCTCCTCCAGGTCAGCTCGCAGGGCGGCCCAGCGGGAAGTTAATCCCTCTTTCTCCTCCTCTAGAGCCTGCACCACCTGCCGCTTCTCCTCCTCTTTCTTCCTACACTCTGTCTTCATTTCCTGGATAAGAGAGGTGTGTGTGTGTGTAAGGAGGAGAGTGGGGGGTCATGAGGGCCAAATAAACAACGGCGACGGAAGGAGAGAAATAGAAAAAGAAGCGATTCAAACTGAGAAAATGAGAAAAAAAAGAAGAAGAAGAAAGCTGTAGAAGTACAAAAAGAGGAGCAACCCATGGGGTTGAGGCTGAAATGAATATGTAAACAGTGGACCCGCTTTGCTGCTGGAGCCCCCTACATGGGCAGCTGATTGGCCAAGGTCACCTGTGCTGTATGACTGGGCCCATGCGGCCAGATGTTGGTTCGTGTGGGCCGAGTCGTGCCGCAAGAGCCAGGCTCATGCAGGTACAGGGGCCAGTGTGTCGGCTTTAATGACAGGCTCCTAATGAGAATGGTGCTTGCTGCAAGACCCATTAGACTCAACCTAGGTCTCCTTTGATGCTGTCCCCCACAATTTCTCGCCATGAGACCTCACCAAGACTGTGTAAGGACCATTCCTTTATCAATTAATCATGGCCAGGTCCCAACTAAGCATAATTAGAGAGAAGCCACACCATCACATGCACACTCTTCACTTTCCCCCACTGAAGCACTCATTAAGTATTTATCTGCAAGTTAACAACCTGCTTTCCTTTCTCCCCCTCTTTCTCTCTCACACACACTTTCCAGCTGTTAAGTATTCTCTGTTGTCAGTGGCAAGAAAGAAAGCTTAGAGCAAGAAAGGGTGAGACAGAGTAAGGGTGAAAAGCGAGAGAAGACACAAAGACATTGAGTGTGTTCAGGAAGGCAGAGCAATCCTCTTTCTTTTCTCAATGATTCAAATGCCTGTGGCAATATCCAAGGGGGACTTGTCGTGTTCAGTGCCACACAGAAGAGACTTTTCTCCTCCGAGGCCCTGGACTGCCACAGAAAATTTGTTCCACCAACCTTAAGTTCCTGACTGTTATTGACCAGTTGTTCACGCAGAGCTGTCAGCTCCTTCTTCATTAGGGCACTTTCCTCGTCCACTGTCGTCCTCCTCTGTACCAAGCTGTTAATCTCCTTCTGCTGCCCTGTCACTTTCTGTGGCAGACATCGAGGCCGAAAAAAAAAAGACAGTGAGCAACACAGATTGAGAGAAGACAGAGTCTCAAGTTACATTATGGATTTAATTCTTGGAAAACTCTTAAAAAGAGGTTTTGGACTCAGTTATCATAAAGCTAACAAGTTTACTGGGCATTACAACCTGATTGCTCAAAATTACATTTAAAAAATAGTTACATCTGTAAAGGAAATTTTAACTGTTTAATTGTATCATTGATTATTCAACCAATTATTTTCTTGATTAATTAGATTCATATTTATATCTACTAAGCATCAGAAAACAATGAAAAGTACCCATGACAATTACCTAGGACACAAGATGACGTCAGTGAATGTCTTGTTTCATCCAACCAACAAAACCAAACCCCAGAATATGTTAACATAAGTAAATATGTAAACATTTGCCAGAATAAACCGCAGAGATTTCCCAAATATAATAAGAATTGAGAGCCTTTGTATTTCTTTTCCAAAGCAAGCAAGTGGAACGAGCAGAAAACAACTATGTCGAGACATTTTGCTGTTATTTATACATGTTCAGCTCCTGGCCTCCCCTTTGCTGTCTGAGTCTGTTTTCAACCATAGGTGGGACTTAGGCATGACCTGTTCAATGGAACAAGGCGCCTGTGGCAGCACCCGCCTGTCCCTCAAACCCAACCCTGTTTTTTGTATGAGGCTGTAAACTAACCATTTTTACTCAAAAGTTGGCCATTTTAACACTGGGGATAATGGCGACTGACTCCATTTTTGAACCAGAATCAAGTGGACATTCAAGGAACTGCAGTTTTTTGCACTTTCATTTTGGCTCATTTTTTCATTAACAGAGGTTATATCATTGTCTAAACAGAAAGCGACCATTTACTACTATTCATTCAATCATAAAGCTCCATGATGATCAATTTATTTACGTGCTAACTTCATCAAACCAGAGGCCAGTAGAATTGTTCAGTGATTTTAATGACCACCCATTTTGATGCTAGTATATGTACCTCGTGTTTTTGGCAGCCTTTGTGGCGTTAATAGGAGGAGGCTGGCCTCTTAACACTGCATCAGCTGGGGTTTGGCATTGGCTGGTAATCCACAGCCTTCTGTGGGTACACCCTCCTCTCAAATAACACGGTGCTCTGGGATGCAATTAATTGCCATGTTGAGGGAAATCGCTCAGATATATCCAGATAGTGGATTTAGCGTTCCTTGCTACTCCTAGCTCGCCGTGCTAAGAACAGAGGGGCTTTAATAGAGATTTATACTGGAGAGCAGAAAATAAATTCAAACGTTGATAATGAGGTAGGAAAGAACAATTTGAACCCCAGTAGTGCTCAATTGATAGAGGGGGAAAAAAGGGGGGTTCCGCCAAGTTAAGAGGTCTAGGACAGAAAGATTAGCATTTGAAAATTCCCAGTGCAGTTCAAAAATGAAAGCTAATTATGTTACAAAAATGGAAAGGAGTAGCGAGGGAAAGTATATAGAGGAATCGGTGGAAGAAGAAAGAAGACTAGAGAAGAAAAAAACATCATCAAAGTTGGAGAGTGGAGATATTAAGAGGAGTGTAAGATCCTGTGTGGACTCAGTGGACCATCACATCTCAAAAAAGAGGAAAAACCAATTAATCACTATTTGGATGTGTATGGCTCAAGACTGTGGACGAGATGATGGCTGTCAGAAGGCCGAATGACACAACACAGAGCTCAGTGCTCTTAATGAGATTCTCAAATAGCCTGTAATTTCATTGCAAATGCAAAGAAAACAGAAGCATGCTCGTATGAAAAATGTCTGCTTTCTGTGAAAGTCAATCACAAATTCATCAGGTCAGTGGATAAGATGTAGAAAGTTTACACTTTTATACACGCTTTTCAACTTAATTGGATAATGAGTAATGAGTGAAAGAATGAATCACTCCATCATAACTCTTTATGAAGAAATGTAAAATTGTCAGAAAAAGATAAAGAATGTGTGGCTTTTTATGTAATTAGCTGTGGTAGATGATCTGGCTGCCAGCCCTTACTTTAAGTTATGAATGAACAGTTACATTCTTGCAGATCAAGACCATTTTCAGTTCACTCTATTTTTATCCTTTCTAATATTATGCAGACTACCCTGATATGTAAGCATTTTTTGAGTGGACCCTACCAGAATGTTAAACAGAAACGATTTCATTTGTCATGGGAAATTAATTGTGCAAAATAAATGTTATCATGTATAGCATTTCAAATAGAAACAGACCAAACAGAACTCTATTTTTATTTTTTTTAAAGTGGTATATTAAAGCTATAGTGACTATAAACTTGGTGGATAATAAATAAAAAGGTCCTATAAGAAACTCAGAAACTGCCCCTTCAAACGAGCTCTCAGGGATTTTTTGAAATTGTGTTGTTATTTGAACAGTGACACAAGTTTTGTTATCTTAGCTCTTTAATATGTAGCCGCCTCTTTTCCTAGGGACCAAAAGTAATTGGACAATTGACTCAGAAGGCTCAAAAAAATAACAAGGCTGCATGGGCTCTTCCCTCATTAACCTGTCATCATTGAGGGAGTTTAAAGGTCTGAAGTTGATTTAAGGTGTGGCATTTGCATTTGGAAGATGTTGCTGTGAACACACAACATGCAGTCAAATTAGCTCTCATTGGAGGTGAAACAGACCATCTGGAGGGTTGAAATAACATCAGAGAGATAGCATAAATGTTAGGAGTGGCCAAATCAATAATTTGGTACATTCTGATAAAAAAAAAGATTTCACTGGTGAAAATGGGAACTCAAAAAGGCAAGCCAACAGTGGTTGATGATCGCAGAATCCTTTCCATGGTGAAAGAAACCCTTCCACAGCCTCCACTCAAGTGAAGAACATTCTCCAGGAAGTAGGTCTGTCAGTTTCTAAGTCTACCATAAAGAGAAGACTTCATGAGAGTAAATAAAGGATTCACCACAAGTTGCAAACCATTAATCAGCCTCAAAAACAGAAAGGCCAGAATTGACTTTGCCAAAAAAACACCTGAAGAAGCCAGGCCAGGTCTGAAACAGCATTCTTTGGACAGATGAGACTAAGATCGACCTGTACCAGAAAGATGGGAAGAAGGAAGTTTGGAGAAGAATTGGAGGAGCTCATGATCCAAAGCCCCCCACATATTCTGTAAAACATGGTGGAGTCAGGGTGATGGCATGGACATGCACAGCTTCCAATGGCACTGGGTCACTTGTGTTTATTGATGCTGTGACAAAAGACAGCAGCAGCCCAGGAGTTTTTTAAATCCAAGAAGTGGAATATTCTACAATGGCCGAGTCAAACACCAGATCTCAACCCAATCGAACATGCATTTCACTTAAGACAAAACTTAAGGCAGAAAGACCCACAAACAAGCAACAACTCAAGACAGCTGCAGTAAAGGCCTGGCAAAGCATCACAAAGGAGACCACCTAGCGTTTGGTCATGTCCATAGGTTCCAGGCAGTCATTGCATGCAAAGGATTCTCAACAAAATATTGAAAAGTAAAATTTTACGAAGGGTTATGTGTATTTGTCCAATTACTTTTGAGCCCCTGAAATGAGGAGCATTTGTATAAAAATAGCTAGAATTCCTACATGTTTAATCATATATTTTTGTTCAACCCCTTGAATTAAACCTTAAAGCCTGCACTTCAATTCCATGGGAGTTGTTTTATTTCAAATACAATGTGGTAGCATGTAGAGCCCAAATCATGAAGACTGTGTCACTGTCCAAATAATTCTAGGCCTAACTGTATAAACTGTAATATATACTGTAGGTAGCAAGTGTTGTTGTAGTCTTTCCCCAATGCAATGACAGCACAGAGACACCAAAAAAGACCAACAACCAATCAGAACAGACTGGGCTATTTCAGACGTGGAGCTTTAAGAGACAGGCTTTAAAACTGGGCATTTAAGGAAGAGGGTGAATACAGGTATATTAATACAAACAGTAAGAGAATTATAATGTTTTTAAAACAGTAATGCACACAAACATAATAAAACAAGCCTACTACACCTAAAAAAAGCTTAATATTTCCCCTTTAACCACGAATTCAAAGCAATAATAACATAAATGTTAGAGTAGAAATATTTCAGTCTAATTAAGTTTGATCTTCTGTTTTTATTCTATAAATAATCAAGTTCAACAGTGAGTTTATCCTCTCATATAATAAAGTGGCCTGTATTTTCTTAGCATTGCCTATGTCATCCTATCTTCACACTGTTAAACAAAAAAGAGTGAGAAATTGTCCTCGCATTGCTTGGCAAATAGGGTGCTATTGCATCAGTCATTATTAGAATTTGCATTGTTATCCATTTTACCTTTTTTTAACTAGGCACATCTTTACATTCATAATGGCATTCATGAATGTTAGTCATTTTTTAACTTTTTTTTAATCAGTGACACGTGTGATTACAGTGCATTATGTTGGCTGATTGTATTGCCCTTAAAGTAAAGGCCAAGACAATACATACAAAAAGTTTGATGTCATGACATATCTTGAGTTCCTCTGAGTGAATACTATAGCTGCTGTATCGACTGGATCAGAGTTACGATGGCTGAGGAGGGTAATATATAAAAAAAAAAAAAGATAAAAAAACACAGGCAAGTTGATGACTCCATTACAGGCAGTCTCATTAGGAATGAACACGACTGTGGATGAGGGACGCTAATGAAGGAGACTGACAGATGCTTCAGTGAAGGGATGATGATTCGAAGTAAATTACATTAGTGATGTCATTATCATTAGCCATCATAACATCAAGAAATACTACTCAATGGTTGGTTCAGAAGAAACCAGGTAAAAGAGAGAGAGGCAGTTGAACATTTTGTGTTAAGGGCAACATGTTACTGAAACAAATTACCTTTAGTGAAAGGTGGATGAGTTTAGGAATATAATCTGATTTATAATCTGATTCTTGTTTTCCTGCATCATTCTGCTGCATAAAGCTAGTAGAAGCATTTGTCAAATATTTTTTTTTAAATCTACTGGAATCACCCCCCACTGTTAATGTGTCTCAGAGAAAACAGGCTTACAGACTTTACTATACCTGTTCCAGCTCCTGTATCTTGTAGTCTTTGGACTGAAGGATCTCCAACACTTTCCTGTCCTTGATCTCAGCTTTGTGCTTTTCACTAGAAGAAAGACAAAAAAGAAACAAACAGGCATGAGCCCAATAATTGGACAATACAAAGCATTTTTAGCGGCAGACTAATAACTGGCAGCGCAATGTTGAGGGCAGTGGTCAATAACTGTCAGCCATCATCTTAACCCTCATGCAAAGTTATCATGTCAAACAAGGGACTTGTAAAATATCAGTTTCCTATTCTAGGTTTCGAATTGTTTGGGTACCTGCTGTACCAAGCAAATAAAGATTCATGTACATGAGCACTTTTTATTATTTCCATGCAATGTTAACGCAAACAAAAGTCCTTAAAGGAATATTTCACAAAAGTTTCACAAAGAAAAAAACATTTTTTTCTCTTACCTATAGTCTGCTATGAGTTGCTGGGTGTTGACGATAATGGTCGTAGAGATTTTTGCATTCTCTTAAATATAATGGAATTAGATGGCACTCTGCTTATGGTACTGAAAATGCCAAAATTACATTTAAAATTTTGTCAACAGTTTCAAATAGAAAGTATACTTGGATGAAAATGTGGATTATGTTAGGTAAAGTGGTTACTGGTCATGATATCTGGTAAGAGACATTGTTGTTAAGTGGTGCATCAAAAGCCAAGTCTCATCTACCATGTCTTCAAAACTCAGCAAACTGCTACACAACAATCTAGATTGATAAATAGCACTACTATATATGAAAAGAAATAAATTGAATATTCTGGGATGAATTGTCCCTTTGAGAAAGTATTATCAATGTGAATAAAGAAGAAAATCAGTGATGAAATGTGCTGCTACACCAACTCTGAACTTTTCTCTTTAGCCCACTAGCACCTCTTTTATCATAATGAACTTTTAGGGAGACAAAGACAAGGCATCATATGGGGACCTGTTTGTTTCAACTGCTTTAGGCCACCAGGGGCCACCCATTCCCTCCACTCATCACTTGCTCCTTCTACACCTCCCATCTGCGAGGCCTTTTCTCTCGTCTCTTTGCTTCTTCTGATCAGCCTTCTCCCCTGGTAGACACTGAAATAAGTATCCAGTGTCCCAGGGGGAGCTGGAACGTAGGCTGGGCTAGCTACATCTCCTTGTATATTGGGCTGTGTTCACCATGTCCTGAGCAACCAACCAATCACTCTACAAGATCCACACAGGAATGGGAGGGGAGGTTGAATGGAGGTTCCCAGTGGGCACCAGTGCTTGACTGGAGTCGACACAATTACCATGTCAATATCCTCCTGCGCATCAGGTGATACAATACACATACACTCTGGGTGCATGTTACCCCTGAGTCTCAGTGGACCAAAATACTTTGAAGGGTTTCCTATGGGGCTATAAAGGAACTGAAGAGGGTGTAGAGATGGAATGAGAGGCACATGTGCTAAGGAACTCTCTGCATGTTGGTGCTCTGTGCTTTACCCTATTAACAACTGACAGACTTTAAAATGTATGAGATGAGGTACCAATGATAGAGAAAATATCATTCTAGGTATCCTTAGAGCTAAAAAGTCAGTAGAAACTAGTCCAGGTACTTTATAAAGCTATAAATTCCATGGCTCTAAGTATGGCCTGACCGATATGGGATTTTTGGGAACACTTTTAGAGTGGAAAAGTTCAGTGATAACTTGTATGGCAGCTAATATAGAGAATTTTTGAGCTCAGTAAAACCTCTTTTAAGAGGATTGAGCACATATTTTCAATTGATATGACTCTGCAAATGTACTCAGAAGACTGCTTTCATTTACAAATAACTTGATCAATACATTTAAAGAATCTTTAATGTTAATTAACGTATGCTACATTATACATTACCTTTCTTTAAATGAATATTGCAAACACCAATGTAGAACCTTTTCAATGTGTTTTATCCAATATTTATCAAGCTATTTGGCAGCACTAAATTGTAAAGCTGTCAGTTGACTGACTGAACAATGTTATAAAAACCTGTCTGAAATTTGAAATGCACCTGATAAACTGAGCTGTATTACACTATATATTGTAAAAAAAAAAAAAAAAAAAAAAAAAATTAATATAATTCTAATCTAATATCAAAATATCTCATTTATATCTGTAATATTAATAATTTATATCATAAACAGCAAGATTTGACATCTGTTTATCAAACATAATTGACCAACAAAATATTGGGAAACTAAGCTTCATCAATTCCCCCCCAACTTAGTATCACTTGGTTTCTGCATTATATGCTTGTGAAATAGTTTTCATACTGGTGCATATTGAAAGTCTGGCTCCATATGTAACTTGAAAAAACATGTAGGGTTCAAACTGCAGTGATACAAAGAAAGGTGATTTAAAGTCAGATATAAAAAAAATCCAAATAAAGAGGAATATATTTAATTTACTCATGTGTACATCAAGTGTGAAACGGCCTGATCCTCAGTTCTTTACTGAAAGTTCCCATGCCACTGTGTTTGGTGTAGCTTAGCCACCCTGCAAAAAAGGTCATATTCAATCTCACAATTTATCCGATAAAGACAAGTATTTGGCAGGAGTGTTTCAACTGTCCAGAATGGGTGCGGTGGAGGAGGAGTGTTTTCATTAAAAGGGTTTCCATGGTTGAACTGCTAGACCGGGGATAAGAAGGCTTAAATCAGCATCTGCACCAGATTCCGTCGTAACCCCAGCAGAATGGCCAAGGTGCCTTAAACACCCCTTGAACGACTTTCACACATATTTCTCTTCACTTGTGAGATAAAGGAATTTTCAGCTACTGAGCCTCTCAGGTAGCAATTTGAAAGATGAATCTACTCACCGCTCAACCACCAAACTGACAGCCTGGGTCAAGTCTGGATTTGCCACTTGCAGGCGTTTCCATAGGGACCACACAAACTCCTTGTCTGCCTGTGAAAATAAAGGATTCAGCGAGTAAACAGCTGTTATTCTTAATTGAGATAAACAGCTTTTGATAGATTTGTCTCAGTATGCAATGAGGCCTAAAGCCACTGCACATCTTCGCTTTCCTCACTAAAAACAAAAAATTAAATAAGATGCTCTGTGACATTAGCATACGACAGAAGGGTAGTCAAATCAATAATTTAAATATCTTGTACAAAATAGTTTTTGATCTGGCCTGCCCTCTCTAATCATGAGCCTCTCTTAACAGGGATTTTCATTGCTGAGATGTGACCTTCGACTCAAGGGGAGCCGGCATTGACACTTGTCATTATGCACTATTTATGACTTGGGAGAGCTGGGATCCAAATCAAAACACAGCAGTCGAGCTTGCATTTGCTTTATTAATCAATTGCGCTTGGATATGTTTTCCACTACAGCTCCAAAGTAACTAGCCCCAAAGAAACTCAAAACTGATGACAGAGAGAGTCATCTTGAAGTAGAAAAACCCAGCCAGCCCCTGACACATTTCCAATTCAAATTGTCTCGCTGTTTTTTTCTAACATTTTTAAGCTACATTACATTTAATGAGGGACATCTAAAAACTACATTTTCTGACATTAAAAGACAGAATTATACCAAATCGACTTAATATAAAATTATCTGATAAATTATGTTCACATCATCATAAGATAAAAGTCCTCCCTCCCACTGGAATCTACTGGTCTCCAATTAGTACATGAATTTTAACCCCCTTTTCAAAAGTGTCTAATCAATTATTTACTCAAATGGCAGAAGCAGACCTTGATAAGACCATGAGCTGAACACATAAGTGGAAGGACTGTAGATCTCTGTCTCTGTATTCATCTGTGTGTAAGTTTATGCATGTGTGTGTGTGTGTGTGTGTGTGTGTGTGTGTGTGTGTGTGTGTGTGTGTGTGTGTGTGTACAGAGTGGGAGCAGGGTGAATGAGGATAGAGATCTCACCAAATCAGCCCTGCAATGCAGCTAACGATGAAATTAAGCAGTGTGGTTGATTTAAAATAGGTGGTCTCCGTCTGCCTGGCCTTTGGCTGCCATTAGCTGTTCTACAGTGTTCAGTCAGGACCCTCATCAAGATCTCTCTTCTGCCATATGTGTGCTTAAAGATGCATTGAATGTGTTTTTGATGATGGCTGAATTATTCATTTTTAATCTAGACACTGAAATACCATGGGCTAAACATAGCAACCAAAGCCACTGGAATTCAGCCACATATTAATAAAATTAGCATGCTCTAGTAGGAACATTTGCTGGCCGACAGATGAGACTCTTTGTAGTTAATGGCTGTCCTGAAGTACATCTTGCCAGAGACTTAAGACATCAGTGGTATTCAAATGCCACTATTTAAATGGTACACTGCACAACTAAAGGTTCCTATTAGACAGACAGAATCACTGATGTCCTACTCGAGACGAGACCACCAAGGATGGCTTCAATGTTCAGTGTAGGGCAGTAGGGTGGTCTGAGGGGATCACTGGTGAACCAGCAGTACAATAATGTTGAGCTTTACAACTGAAAGAAAGATGTTATCGTGTTAAGTGGCTTGTATCTGCTTGGCTATATCTTTGTTAGACAAAGGCCTCCAAATGAAATATAACAGTTGTATTTTTGTAGGTTTTCATGTGAGCATACCCCTCTAATTATACAAATTCCTTTATTTGCCCATCATAGGTTGTTACCACACAAGATTTTATGAACAAACATGTTCTTTCAATACTTAACAAGAGGAAAGATAGCCACAGGTAATAGGTTTATTTTTGTTTTCTTTTTATGAACAACCTCCACAGCAAGGTCAATGAACACCTACCAACACATTCTTGATAACAGCAACTAAAATTGACAATAATATTATTAAATGGTTTGTGGCCTACACATTCCTAATGTCACTGATTAAGCTTTAAGTAATATTTAAGTAGTATTATTTTTTATTCCAATGTTTCTTCACATTAGACACATTAAAGTGTTTACAGTAAAAAAAAAAAACCAAAAAAAAAAAAACAACATAATTATAAATAAAACGTACACACTAGAAACATGTGACAAAAATATTAAACACCATACACATGGCTTCCAACAAATTGTTTCAGAAATTCTAACTTTAACATTTAACACTGTTCATGCATGTGAAAGTTAAAGGTGGGGTTTATAGAGTATTTAGTGTTGATTATTGATGCACAGTCACAGTGTAGAGATTTTGAAGTAAACAAAGTAACGCCTTCAGGTTTATTGAATTGCATGGGCATGCATGGATTTGCATGGATCATGTCAACCTTTGTTTCTGAGTCAAAGTTCAAGTTAAAGTCAAACTTAATACATGATAGGATACACAGGATAAATAAGGAAACAGGCACGCAGATGCTCATACACAAACAGCAACACAACAAATGTTCCTGCCCCATGTGACAGGTGGTATCTAAAGTCTAATAAAAACTCAGATTTAACACATCGTCTGTTGAACCCCACAGCTGTCAACCTACCTGTATAGCAGGTACTGTGAATATGCAAAGTGAGAAATGCTGGGTTATTAGGCACCACCTGGTGGTGAGTATGCAAGGACACCCTCCCTTAATCACTCACTCACAAAGTGAGGATGAAAGGTTCTCAAACCTGCTCATAAGCACTTACAGACACTATGTGTTTGTATTTGAATAAATAAAAAAAGGGATGTTAAGATCACATTTTACTCTCAAAGCAGACACTTGCTGCGCATTATTTACTGTCATTGTTTAACTTGGTCAGGTCATTTGCAGAGATTTTTATCTTAACAGCAGTGATAAGTAGTTGAAATATGCTTTATGCAAATAAGCAAAAATGAACTAATTTTTAAGTAGCAACTAGCTTCCTGTTAATAGAAATGCTGATGATTA
>JAOWBC010001255.1:10273085-10284227 GCA_028566105.1 Hypoplectrus providencianus | reverse complement strand
ACCAGCACGCACGCGCGCACACACACACACACACACACACACACACACACACACACACACACACACACACACACACAGGCGAATACTCACACTCTTTCTCTGCCCTGAAGATAGGGGGGCAGAAACAGAGCAACAGTCTGAACCCTGACCATCAGGCAGCAGTCTTGATGAAGTCCATCTCTCACTTCTGTCACCCCTCCTCTCCAAACCCCTCCCTTTCTCCCCCTCCGAGGCCACCACTCGCTCTGTGTGACTGACTCTTTATTATCCTCATCCCGTCACTTAGTGAGAGCGGTGACCAGCAGTCTGTCTCTCCGCTGTCCTCTCTGTCATCCCCTTTTCCACCCTCTCCTTCTGCCTGGAGGCTGTCGATCCACCTGTCTGCCCCACATCTCTCTAATTCTCTGATTGGACTCTCCCTTTCCTCTCTCAGGGCTGTAATTGATGGTGGTGTTATTGTGTCCAGTTCTCTGGCCCTAAAGCCGTTCCTTCAGGTCAGCACTACTTTACCATTTAAGACATGGTGGGAATGGGTTAGACAAGGAAAAAACTGTTTTTTTTCAGTGTATGCATGCTCCTGTATATGAACCAATTTGTGAAAGCATTAAAATCAGGGTTATCCATTTGCTTTGTCTGTTTAAGCAATCAAAGCATACCTGATTTCTGAACAATCTTCACAACAATCTTGACATTCAAGCTTGAACTATTTTGTCATTTTGAATAAGGGACACTATTTCCTCAGAACTCCATGTTCCTTCTCAAGTGTAGTGTTTGCCCTTGGATGCCATAGAATTGCACACAGTGGCTTTGATTATGTTCTTTGTCTGGTGGTCCTTTCTTGCAGCATATTTCAACTAAATTTTAAACTATTTTGCAAAGTAATTACAAAGTGCTGTGTGAAGTAGTTTTCAAAGTATCTGGGAGAAAAGGGAAAAACTCTACCTGTTAAGAAGTTTTAATCCTGATTCTTTATTATTTTCTTACTTGTCACCTGGAAATAATCAAGGTCCTCTTGCTCAATACGCACGCATATTTTGATTTCTTCTTACTTTCATTTATTTCTCAATGGAAGCTAGCATTCACATTGTACTTCTTGTAGTATTTACAAGGTCAAGTAGGTCCTCAGCCTGAATAATTCGGTCCCTGCCAATGTATTCATAGGCACCCACCTGAGTTTTTTTCTATAACTTGCTTTTGCTATCTATTAAGATGCTGCTGCAACATAAGTCAGATACACTACTTGGTAAAAAGAACAGATGTGTAGTTTGGTTGATCCACTGAGCATTTTCTTTCGTTTTTTCTGTCTCTCTTTGTCCCGGTCTCTTCTTTTTCTCTCTCTCCCTCGCTTGCTCGCTCTCTCGCCCCCAGTCCCTCCCCAGCATGGACCTTGTATTTATTACCCTCTAAGTAATCACTTTGCTTTCTCTTTTGATAGACTGTTATTGCTCTAACTAGCTGAGGTCCCTATAGGTATTTGGAGGCTTTCCAGTTTTATTAGACAAAGGCCTCATTATTCAAGGCCAGCATTAAGACTACCATTAGATCCATTTGCCCCCTAGTCACATGTATCCAGTTGCAGCCAATTCATATTATAGCCCCTGCACACTTAGTATTTACAACACAAACATGCTCATTCCCTCTTGTCAAAGTTAAATATAGACGATATTGAGAAAGCATCGCCACTTTGTGAGAGGTAGCTGTGAAGTTGTATCTACTTTACAATAACAGTCTCTGCACACATTACGTAGAAAATGTAGTCAGCATCAATGTCTAGTTACTTGATTTTTGTATTTCAAACTTAGCCTATATATTGGATGTAATGATCCTGCAGCTGTTGTCTGTGTTTTTTTAGGGTAAAACTTGAGGAAGCGTCTTAAACCTGCATTACTTCTAATAGCCAGCAGGGGGCTACTAACGTTTTTACAAAAAAGAAGTACACATGACTATTACCCTACTTTTCACTTGATTTATTACTTCAGTAAACATTTTTCTAACGTGTTAATGCTTTTAATTACTAGTTTAATTACTTATTTAATACAGCATGATACTGTTTGTAAATATTGCCCCATTTAGAGTTAAAAAAAAGACTATAAAGCAGCGTATGCTTTATGATGTGACGAACTTGCCTTTGAAGAGTGACTCCCGTAGGCATGTCTTATGGTTTTCAGTCACACTCCTCCTAGAAGCCTCCAACCACGTGTCCAAATGTGGCCACTTCAGGCTCCGAAAATCCAATTGGCTGTGGCAAAGACCCAAACTTGAGGCTTTAAAACTGTAGTCAACAAACCAATGGATGCTGTCATGGTGGCTGAGACCAGCCATGTATAAAAGGGAATAAAAACATGAGACAAATTTGTGCTCGTCTCAGTAGGCATTTAGAGTTGCATTATTTTTATTTTTTGATGTTCATAGTTTTCAGTAAATTTACTGCATTAGTTTAAACTATGTGTAGACTATCCTATGAACTACTGACCGTGTGTACTGATTACATTTTTAATTTCTGTTTGACATTCAAATGTCCATTCTGTCTACACCATGGCATGATCTCAAATGGAAAATCCCATCTGTTAATTTGGATAAAAAAGTTAAAAGGACTCTGAAGCTCAGTCTAAGTATGAAATAATCGCCAGTTTCACTGAGCACTGTTGTGTTCAGTCTTTCACCGTCGACATAAGTTTATAATTGTGACTTTGTCTACAGGCAGCCAACACTCCCTCTACCCGGGGGATCCAAAACATAAACAAACGCTCAACTTGTGGCGAGGAGACAAAGAGATTTAAGGTGCCCCAGTTTTGATTTCTTCCACTTATTTGTTGCAGCTTTTTAATTTCTTTGTAGCCACCTGTGTGTCCAATATGGTGCTCAGCCCTCCTAATCGATGGCCCCTTATTGGGTTTCTGCGTTTGGTCAAATATCTCATCGCTTTCCTGCCCCTCAGGCAACAAGATCCAAACTAATAAGAAATCTCCTCAGTCTCTCGGGTTGGGTCTACAGATGAAAAAAATGATTAGTACAGATATAGTATGTATCTGTGACTGAAACCAGATTTTCAACAGGTTTGCCAAGTTAAAACTAGAAATTCTCCCACAAAGAAGTTGACATGCTGACTGATCTTGGAGGATGTTGGTCCATGTCAACGATGAACAGTATTCATTTGAGAGTTTCCACTGAGCACTAGAAACATCAAATACATTTAACACATCTAAAAATGTGTTGATGGTGAGAGACTAAGCCTTTCCAAAACATTGACATAATTTATGTATTTATAAGCTGCAATACAAACAATATTTTATGCTCACTTTGTTGTCTATAAATATGGAATTGTTTTTGTTGTACTTAAACACAAATTAAGACAAGTGAATCTTATTCAAAATCACAGATCAAAAATCTACCTTCAAACAAAGGGCAGTAGAGCTGCAACAGTTACAGAATTGACAGCTATTTTATAATCACATAATCCCTTGAGTGACGTGTATAAAGATAAAAAGCCAAACATTTGCTGGTTTAGTACTTCTAATTGTTCTAAACTGTTAGGATTTGCAAGAATACCACTTTCAATAATAAATTGAATAGGTTTGAATTTTTGGACTATTAGTTCAATAAAACATACACAGTGTTTGTTGATATTTTCTGAAAATAACTTGGGACATTGACTGATGAAAAAAAGGTATTTGGCCTGGCAAGTGTTCATGGCCTGTAACTCTGGCTTGCGAAAAATACTTTAGTTTCATTGTTGTTGTATGTCAATGAAAACATTCTGTAAAACTTTTAAAGGAGTTTTCAGAGTCTAGACTTCACACAGCAGTGTTTACTCCCTCTGTGGATGTCTCAAATGTGCTGTTTGTTACATGTGATGCTTCTGATTGAAGCTCATTGTACTCAAGATTTATTTTATAAAAATAACAGTGTAAAGTACATCAAGGACATGAATTAAGTGTGATCCAATGATCTTGCTGAAGATATTGGCAAAGAAACTGTGGCAAAGAAAGAAGCAAACTCTTTGTGAATTGAATTTTGTGGAAAAAAAAAAAGAAATCTCAAACCTTGACTTAACCTTGATCTTATCTTCTTTCTAAAACCTAAAATTAAAAAATGAAACTAAATCGAAAAGCCTACTCAGACTGTCTCTCACATAGACACTACAGATGCAAAAATACATATGCATACAAACAGACGAGCTCTCAAACACACATCAGGAAATAAAAGGTCTCTTTTAAAGTGGCTCAACATGCAAAGGAAGGACAGAGTAATAGAGAGAGAGAGAGAATAATGCATTAATGTACCACGGTAAGATAACATTTACAGTATCTGAATCTATCTATATCCTTATGATTGATATCTCTGCTGCAGGCAAACAGATAAACAGAGTGTGTGTAAGACAGAGAGAGTGGGAGGGGCGCGAGTGTGTGCACAGAGAGATAGGGGGGAAGAGAGAGAGTGCCACTTTGGAGTAAAGCTGTCATTACTCCGGCTGGCGCACTCCCTCATAAATACTGATAATGAGATGTTTTCAGCAGCCTAATCATTTGCCAATGTAGCAGTAGGTAATGTGAGAGGAAAACTCTTTCCTCTACTTCTGTCTGGAGATGACACTCCAGATTCTATTTAGTCATTACCACAGCTCGTCTTATAGAGTGGAACAATAGGAAGAACGCATTTCTTTCTGCTCTTCGTTGCAGGAAAAATAAAAACTGAACTGCTTGTAGCAAAGGCAAAAGTACAAGAAGAGAGGCTATGCTTAATATCTCCATCTTTATAGTTTTATGTGCACATTGCAGTGACAATAAAGACTTGATTAAATATACGAATAAACATATATTTCTTTTTCCTCGCCTAAAACATGCCAGCAATTGAGAGTTGATCAAACACTTTAAACAACCCAGTTAAGTTCCTCTTTATTGTCCATATTAAAAGATGTCTTGCTGAGAAACCAGCTGAGAATGATCTGAGGGTCAACAGAGTGACCAATGAATGAGCCTTTTAATTTATCTGCAAATATTAATCTGATATTTGCAGTTTACATGTAAGGGATAACCTTCTTTATCTTTTGACTTACTAATCTTTTCCTATCTCGTCTTTTAAACACCTGACTTGCACTGGCGCTCTGCGTGCATCGACAAAAATATGAAATTGTTTTTTTAATCTCAAAAAGTTTATACGCTTTGCACGTTAGAAAAGTTAACGTATAGACAAAAGCAAAAGGCAGCAAATGGTAGTGGAAACAATTTAGCAAGTACATATTTACCTACATGGAGAATGGACTTCAACAATGACCTGAACAACCACGTCAGCCCCACGGGACAAAAACCTGCAGCAGATTAAAAGTTCTCATCACTCCGCACAAATCTGAAGTAACCCTGTGTCTTTTATTACATTAAACAAACAGATATATCATATTTGTCTATAATTTTTTTCAACTATATGACATAAGTGTACTATACTATACTATACAAGTATGCTTGTGAATACCTGTGTCAAGACAATGTTTTTATGGAGCAAAAACAATATCACATGTGTAGTCTGTGTTTGTGTGTGAGCATTTGGAGCTCCTCTCTCTTCATCTGTACCAACAGGTTCACTGTGTGATATCCTTAAACAGTTTGGGAGTTTCCCTCTGCAGGGCGGGCCACATGAAGAGCCTCAGACACCCCCCACCCCCCAGCTCAGAATGAACCGAGATCTCCGGAGGCATTCCCAGGATAAAATAAACAAGAAAATGCCTTTGAAAGGCAGCCACTGACACTCAACTATATATATCTTTCCTATGGGCCATCACTCTAATGGGTGTTCCCTAAGAAGCTCTATGAAAGCACTGTACAGCATGTCATCTTCCGCTGCCTATCTTCCACTGGCCATTAACCAGCATCCTTGATCATTTTAATAGTCCCTCTATACTGCATCTCTCCGACTCCGCAGTGATTGGACAAACACTGGGTTCCCTGGTGATATGAGAGGAATACATTGAGGAGCTACTGTGGTTTTCCATGGCCTCGCTGTGTATTGTTTACTGGGTCTGCTTGATTGCCCTCTGTCCAAATCAGAGGGTACAGGCAGGCAGGGCAGGGGTCTACAGGGACGCACTGTGTTGTGGACTGTCCCAACGTGCTAAGAATATTCACTCACCCCATGGCTCTGAGGGGCAACCCATCCATAGCTCAGTAAACACACACAAACACACACATAGTGGGAGTCATACATTTGTGCACCAGGGACTATATAGCCGTGCATAAATGTTGGGGTGTGTATTTGAGAGTGTGTGTGTGGTAGAAAGCCATGTCTGTCTCCACGTCACAGATAATTACCCCCTGTGTGACTTTGCTTCTCACAGTGGGAAAACACAGCAGACCCTCCTCATTGACAGCAGCATACAGCCCAGACATAATACCAACTATATGCTTTTTTTTTTTTTTAAATGAAACACGAGCTGGATAAGGGATATATTTGAATATATATGTACAGCTTTTCCTCTGGTCTTGCCATTTCTTTGCTTTATTTTTTAATTAGCTCTTTTTTTTTCATCATCTCTGACCATAGCTCTGGGTCATATAGCTCATTGCAAGTGGCAGCCATTTCCATGAAGGTAGGAAAAAAGAGCTGCTTTTTTCTGTTGTAATCTTCACCCACCTCTGATTTTTATCTGTTAATCCCTCGCTTACAACTCATAATTAAGCTAATTAGACACTCTATTGAAGCACAATTGGACCTCATTGGGCGGAAAGTGGGAAAATTCAAAGAGCAAGGTTACATCTCTCAGTTAGACTTTGATAAATGCTAAAGGCCAACAGTCATTCGAGCTTTAAATACTTGTAGTAGATGGAATATTTTCCCCTTAATCTGCGGTGCAGATTTTTTCAGAGGCGGTTGTTTTTTCTTTTTTTGAAGCTTTGTGGAATTCGTGTTTCACGGTCGTGGTTTCAGAGCAGGTCTGGTCCTCAAGGCTGTCTTGGCTAACCTTGCTAACCAGGAGGGTAACATTAGCATGTCTTATCAGAGCAAAGCCAAGTAAGTAAGTAAAGTATGGCTTTTTTCATCTAAGAAAAAAATGAGAAACAGGTAGGATTAAAGAAAGCTTGAACAATTTTGTCTTGTACAACATTCTGTTATGTATGTAGTTATTTCTCATGATCAAATAAAGATAAAAAAAAAATGCTGCTATCTACCACACATAGCCAAGTTTCCATCCATATATATCACACATTACAAAGAAGTATATAAATAATTACAGTAAAAAAATACAACTTCCTTGAAAAATACAAGGCTTGCTGATAACCTAGCAGACTGGTATAATGTGAATCACTGCCATCATTGTCAAAAGGGCAGCTTAGCTTGTTAGCCTCCAATTTCTGAGTGGCATCCAAAATGTTATCAAATGATCATAAAGGGACAGAAGGCTTTAATTACTACCAGTCCCTTTCCACCACTATTTGGAGAAACATTTCAGTTACAGCTAGGCAGGGCATGGCATGCGCTCGTCACTAGCACATAAGTAAACAGCACACCTCCTAGCAACACTGGCCCTCAAATGTGACTTTAGCAGCTTTGTGGGATAACTCACTGAAGGTTATGCACCCTTTTTTGTGTGTTATCATAGGAATATAAAGTAACACCAGCGTCACTGTGTCTGAGCTGGCCCATGCAGTAAAGAACCTGTACAGGCAACAAAACTACTTGGTTAGACTTTGGAAAGAAATTGTGATTTGTGTATCTGGTCTCATGTTTGTCTCATTAGGGTTCTTCAAATGCTTCTGAACAAAGAAACTGGATAAGACAGTTAAATGGTCTAACTCCTAATCTCAGCTGTTATGTTGAAACTTTTATAATATGTTTTCATACAAATCTAGTCTAAATCTACAAATCCAGACTTTAAGCTACTTGATTAGGATAAAGGCACAAAACTAATTGGTTGTCGCTCTTTTTAATGTATTACCTGAAATTATTGTAAGCACAAGAATGAGCAGTGAATGACAACAGAGAGACTGCTGCACTGAGAAACACCACGCAGAGGCACAGATCAAAAACATTTTTTATCCTCTTTTGAAAAAGACTCTAAATGGTAGTACAGGAAAAAAAGGAGGAGAGTGACACTTTTTTTCTATTTTGAAAGCTGAAGTTGCCAAAAGGCCACAGTCTCATGATGCTGTCAAGTGGTCTCTTGAATTTGCAGAAGCTGAGTGAAATAAGATTTGATTACCACAGAAAGATGCGAGGGGAATTCAATCTTTATGTTTGTTTGTGCGTGTAAAAGTTTTGACCCTGTCTCTGAGGGTTGTGGTGACTTGATGTTGTTTAGACTCATCTCCCTGCTTTCTCCCCCCCGGAGACCTGTCTTTGTAGCAATCCCCGCATCCTGTTCACTGCTCCGCTGCATCCATATCGCACTAATGATCATGGGAGTGGACAGCTGCTTAATGCAGTTGTGTCATCAGCGCTGCTTTCTGATAGCAGCTCCATTGCACTTGACGGGACTCAAATGCATCTGGTACATGCGAGCCCCCCACATTTAGCAGTAGACTAATGTGGTTTTGGAACACCTCGGAAAAGGTGTATTAGATGTGTACCCTATCACAGTTGCAGTGTATGATTACAAGACAAATCACATTTGGAGCGTTTGATTCCTGACGTTTTTTAATGCTCATAATGCTGTCAAAGTGTCGCTCTTGATCACATTATGAACGTGACATAAATGATTATCAGGCTATAGCATTTGAGAGGACGGTTCTGTTTAACTCTACATCAAAAACAGGAATGCATGACAAACCCCCTATGCTGCAGTTTTTATCCCTTTCCCCCTCCCATGCTTGACATACTCATGGTTTGGTGGCTGCTTGGCGACCCATCATGCACCTGAGGGGCGCCCTCTCGGCCAGCAATGGTCACCTGACTGCGCTATATGCAGTTATCCAATCATGCGCTCTCTCTCTCACACTCTGCTGGAGCGCTCCTGTCCGGTGCAGCTAAAATAACAGCAGAGCAGTTGGAATAATACTACACAGTGCAAGTTTCATAAGAGTGTGAGGGGAAAGGTGCACCCACTCCAGGTGAACATGTGGCTGTTTTCACCACTCGCGTTTGTGTATGTGTGTTCTGGTACTTCCTACATTGTAAGGACAATAAGAAGGTTGTACATTTTTTGGGACAATTGTAATATATTTTGGTACAAACTGCTGCTAGAAAGTGACCTACAGTGAAGTTACAATCATTTCCCAGCTGCAGTGATAGTGGAAACCCAGAATACAAGCTTGAAACCAAATATGACAATAACCTTTCCCTTAAAAAAAATACAGATCATTGTAACACACTGTTGACTGTACCCCAATCATCTTACAGGCCACTTTGGTCACTTTTGGTTTGGTTTTAATATAACAGAATTAGGCAAGCAAACCAAACCAAACCATGAGACTATTAAGAAAAGATTAAATAAAAGATAAGAGCATTGTACACCTAAAAAGAATTCCTGTTTCTTAGAAAGAACAACTACTGCCTGGCCTTTTATTTTACAGAGAGCATCAGAGTTTGACTCAGAAGAAAGCTTTACATCAGCCACAGTGGTTTTATTTGCTCTGGTTTTATCTTCTGCCAACCAAATATACACAGAGCTGCTACACCTAGTCCCATTAATCTACTGATAGTGTGTTATCCAGCATATCAGAGACACTGACATGACACTGTCTGGAAAGAGTCTACTGTTGATTTTTTTTCATTGTACTTTTTTCTGTGGTTAGAGAGCCAAAAAAACAAAACAAAAAACCCATTCAGCTACTTTGAATTTGGATGGTGGTAGAAATCTCAAATGTTAAAACCTGGGTAAATAAAACCACAACTATCAACAAAGCTGCATATCCCAAGAGATAAGCAAGACAGAATATATATGTTGTTTGCAATTTATGTGAACCCACCCTTTAAATCTGTCAGAGACAAAATGGGAGAGATTATGTGTACTGATGTGTGGAGATCAGGGGATGGACCACCACAAGTCCTTACTCATCTCAGATCCCCGTCAATCCCTCGTTTTTGGTGCCTCTGTCTTTCCTTTCCTTTCCTTTCTCTCCGTCTCTCCTCCTCCCATCCTCCCTTCTTTGCAGTTCATATTTCAGTTTGCTCCCAGGAGCTCGCAGGTCTGTGCCAGACGGAAATTCGCTGAGGCTGCAGGAGCCCCCTTGGAGGCCACATGGAGGAGGGACAGGAGGGGAACAATCAGGCCCAGTCCTCCCTTGCTATCCCTCCCTCTCGTTCTCTCACTCTCCCATGTACTTTTTTCTCCCTTTCCCCCCTTCTTTTTTTTTTCTCTTTCTCCCTCGTTTCCTCTCTCTCCTGTCTCTCTCTGTCTCCTCTGTATCCAGCCTGCCAGGCTACACAGGTCCTCAGGGTGACTTGCTCTTGGCTCGGGTCCCTCAGCACAGAGCCCTCTCCTCTCCTCCTTCACCCACTGCTTCCCCCCAACTCTTCCTCCTCCTCCTCTTGCTCCTGTCCCCCCTCCTCTCTCCTCCTTCCTTCTCCAGCACTCTCCCCGGGGGGAAGACGGTGAGGCCATCCAGTCCCGAGCTGTCCATCAGCGAGGGTGTTTACTTGCAGCGTGACAGGCCGACACATCTGGAGCGCATATTCACTAGTGTTCACACTCTTTCTCCCTCTCACTCTTTGCTGGCCCTCTATATATCCTAACGCTGCCACCAGACACATTCCTCCCGCTCATTTCAGGGCCCTTTGTCGTCGTTATGGCGAGCCCACCTCTAACTTTCATACACTCACTCGAAGCAGACAAACACACACAGAGACATGCACGCGCAGAGATTTGTTTTCATCCATTTTTCCCCCTCTTTCTTTCACCCCTCCAGTGGTTTTTCTGTTGCATGACAGAAATTGGAGTTAACCACCAGCAGGGGTGGGCTGAGGGGGCGGGCAGAGCAGTGATGAGGATGGGGGGCAAAAGTCAGGCTTCTCTCATCCCCTTCTCTCTCTCTCCCTCTTCCTCTATCTCGCCCCGTATCTCCCTGCCTGTTCGCGTTTTTCTCCTTTTTTCAGTGAGTGCAAACTAATTACAGCAGCTCCTCCGCTCCTTTTTGGAAACCCATGACTACTGGTCTAATGAAGTGACACTCTTTCTTCATCCTGTGTCGCTCTCACCCCCCCTCACACACACAC
>JAOWBC010001255.1:10228708-10239480 GCA_028566105.1 Hypoplectrus providencianus | reverse complement strand
TTACAATTAACTTACAGTCAGGTAGGAAATTATATATCCGAATAAATTTCTTTTCATTTTTGTTTATATCCACAATTTGTTGATTATCAATCAATCAGTTTCTTATTGTTCCTCCTCTCTAAGTTTTTTTTATTCAAATTTATTTTGAAAGCATTCTTAGCAAGATAAGAAAAAAACACCCAATCTTGTATTCAGTAACTACATATTTTGGGATTTAGGTTTTCGTGTAACACGAGTACTAATGCTACATATTGTAAATTAAATATAATTATTAGATATTGTTATATAATTTTAATCAACAGTATGGGAAGATTCTCTACTTTTTGTGGCCCTTTTTTGTGACATTTTCCCAATTCTTTGCCATGTGCCAGAGTATTTAAACAGGCCAGCTTACCCTATCGTGTTTAGGGACATTACGCCTGCTAAAAACCAGTTCATGACCAAGTTGCTGTCAACATTCAGCACAAGACAGATTTAGAAGAATGTTTGGTTCATCTGGAGTTGACTTCCCTTATTTTTCATCTAATTTATGTATGAACAACTATTAAAATCCGAGAGGGAATGTTTTACAGCCGGGCAGAGATCCTCCGTTGCGTAATTCTGTTGCAACCGCACAAACAAAGAGCTGAGTGGCTCCGTTCCTCAACCCAGTGGACCTAAACATAGAGCCTGGGTCCATGGTGGCCAAATGGCCCATCATCCTGTCTCCCTCTGTACCAAATTAGGCCTGAGCTGTCCCAGTGTGCTTCAGCCTCGTCTGCAGGAAATCAAGGCCAGGTGGAACTTAAGTGAATGAAGCCCCACTTTGGCACATTCTAGCTGGGGAGATGGTGGCAAGAGCAAAGCCCCCTGGAGCTGTTCAGAGGCGGGGAAGGACACACATGCATGCACAGGTGCAAATACCTCCTCAGTGATGTTCCACAGGGGCACAAACTCACTGTGGATAGGTGCTGTCAACTCTGTGGCAACGCTGCTTAGCCACTCCACTCCCATATTTACTTATTTATTGGCAGCGATGGCTGCGATGACAGGGCCACTCACTCTCAGAGAGCCTCCCAGGCTCAACGACGTCCCTTCAAGCGGTAGCGTAAAAATTTTAAGAGCCCCGGGCCTGGTTTGGTGATTTTGACGTGAATTAGCGTGTAGTCGAGTTGTCGGGTGCATTCAGGGGGCTAACTGTTCTAATGCGTTTACCCGCTCGCCTTCCGAGTGTGTCTGTGTGTCTCAAAGCGAAGCGAAGTGTCACTTAATAATTTAGTCGTTGGTTTCGTCCCCCTCGCCATCCATCCATCCATTCACGGCCCTTTATGTCTCGCCTCTGGGAATGCGGCGGCCATCCCTCTGCCTCTCAGGGAGTGATAGAACGAGCAGAGACAGGTGACAGAATCCGGCGTGGTGGTGTGTGAGGACAAAGTGAGAGAGATTGACTGCGAGAGAAAGAGGGGGAGACAGCGGAGTGAACATAAATGCTCAGAAACAGACAAGAATTAAAGGGGCATGAGGAGATTCATGAGTGATGGGAAGATAATGAACAGCAGCCACTTTTTTGAATCGAACATTTTCACAATGCAGGTTCATTACATTGAACCTCATGTCGGTTCTGTCATTAAATCTGTCTTACGTGTCTTACGCATTAAAGCAATGCAACGCAGACACGCAAGATGGAATAAACGCCCATGTCTTACACACACACAAACACACAGCTGGATTTCTGGCCTCTGTGCATGCCAGATGTAGACATTTCTTTTTCCCTCTCTCTCTCTCTCATCACTGTTTTCAGACTAATAGGTTCTTGTTCTCCGTGGAAGTGGTTCTAAGGCGAGAGCGGGAACTCAAAGCCTGCACGCCAAACCTGTGGCCACGGCTGTAATAATCAAATAATGTAACTTGGCCACGTGTAAGAATGTGTGTTAATACACGAGAGCTTTCAACAAAGTCTCTCAATGCCAGTGGCCTCCTATATACTTTAATATGACTTGATGTTCACTTAACCCCCCTTTTTCCTTGTAATTGAAACCTGATGGTGGAATAATAATCGTTTCTTCATATTTTTTCTGCTTTCTGCATTCACTAAGCTTGGGCTGTTGGACAGTATTCAATTACAAGAGGTTTAGCAGAGGGCATTGCAACGGGCTTTGCACTTACAGCCCTCTCCATGGGTTCACTGGAAGACAAGCTAAAATGACTTTTTAATGCACCGATTGCTTGGTGCATGCAGAAGTTAAAAAATAAAAAATATATCCTTTTGAAGCTGAACTTCCTACTTCTCTTCTCTTCGCACACTCAGCTGAAACAGGGAAAGAAAGATGTGCTGCGAAAGAGAATAGAAAGTTTTTTTGATTACAGTTCTCCTTCCTTCGAGTGAAGTCCCAAACCCAAACTTTGTTGCTTGCTTGCTAAGTGGTTTCACTACCACAGGATGATTTGTGTGACATTTATTTGGGAGTTTTGTTTGGCGAGGGAGAATCACAAGTGTTTGTGTGTTTGTCGTGTTGTTAGCGGTTATGCTCCTTGTCATGTGTGTGCCATAAATAAAAGACTCCCCTGGCTAATGTAACCCACATGTTTGTTTTTTTCGTTCCCACCTCCCTCTCAGCTCAGCATTTGTTTTCGGGGAGGATTCAGATGGTACACACGCCTCCCTACTTTTGTGAGGTCATTGAAATTTTATTTTTTATATCAAAAGCAGTCATGGACTTCCCTGTTACTCACAAAGGCTAACGTGTGATTCCCATTACTTCACTACCTCACCACTTAGCAGATGCACAGCTGCTTACCGATGACCTCTCTCGGAACATTTGGACACACACTCATACCCAGACGTACGCATTAGTCTGATAAATCCCTGTTTGGTTGGATTTTTGTCTCAATTCGACATAAATTAGTAATTACACATGCCGTACTGGACCAAATATAAGATGACCCTGACCATAAGACGACTCCCCCATTTTCCAACATCTGGTTTTAGAAAAAGACTCATCCTGTTAGAAGTCTTCTCCCAAGATACTATTAGAAATAGAGATCTTTGAAGGCATTCTCATAAAAGTGAAGCATGAAATACTTCCCAAATCCCAAACTGAGCAAGTTTGTTTATCGGTCTCATACTCACACTCTTGGAAGATTTTGCATTCTCTGATTGTTTGCATTTTTTAGACTTTCAGGCTTTTTGATCTCATTGTTAAATTCTTGGACAACACCAATTCTTGGTAGATTGACGGATAATTTGGACTCGGTGCTGTCGACAGGATTTTTTTTCTGAGTGTGGATGCAGGACAAAGACATGTTAACAGCTAAATTTACACAGTACACTGCAACAATGGCAAGGTATCCCCACTCACTAAAAAACATTCCCAGCTTTATTGACTGTGTTTCTCAACATGGGATCATAATTTACAAAATTAAAATCATTTTTTTGGTAATTTTTAAATTGCTTGAAAATAATGATTAAAACCATAAACTCATATGGAAAAGGTTTACTGACCATTGAAAACAAGAAAGAATTAGAGTTAATTTCTCATAGAATTCTATACACTATGAATCTTATGCAGTCGGTGGAGTTGCATACTGCTGGCCATAAAAAAAGCTGCAGGTTTAAGTAATTTCGTTATTTGCTTCACTTTTCAAACCTTGAAATCTACTTTTGTGCCTGACACAATTTACCACGATGTATAAATCTGATTTTGAAGTAAGGCCATCAGAAACTACCGTTGGCTATACTGCACTTCAATAACTAACTCTTAAAGACACATTAAAGACATGAAGAGAAGAAACAGTGACACTGGCATTGTCTTTCGCTCAAAAAAATACCCGATGTTGGGTGTACGTGATTGTCAGGTCCTCAACTATATCACACCCTTCTTATTTCATACTTAATATTTTTTCTGGTTGTTTTTTTCTGTTGATGCTATCAGTATTTCGTCCCATCACAACAAACAGCATCCCTCAAACAGTTATCAAGGTCACTGTAACAACCACTGACGATACACTCTCTTTTATCTGAGCCTGAGCAAGAGGAGAAAGTGTTTCAGCGAGTGTCAAAGGGAGCAGAAAGCTAAAAGAGGTAAAGACGTATTAGTGAGGTCAGAAGGGAAAAGAATCTGAGGGCTGTGAGAAAGCAAGAGCAAAAACAGAATAATGAGAGACAGAGAGATGGGAAGTTAGCAAAGAGAAGAGAAGGACTTTGTCAAACTCTTCGGTGGAGATTGGGCTGGTGGAGGTGGTGGTGGGGGGGCTGTACAATGGGGGGCGCTGGCAGGGTTGCCACAGCAGCGTTCCGGATGGGCAGGCGGTCTCCTCTCAGGGGGTGAGGGGGGACGTGGGGCTGTCAGGGAGCCTGGCAGGTAGAGACACAACGCCCTGTGACTGGGGGGGAGCACGGGTCAGTGAGAGAGGACAGGAGCGAGGGGATGGAGGCAGCGGAGGGGCGAGGTGGAGGCCTGTCTGATGAGGTGAGAAGAGAGAGAGGAGAAGGGGAGGGAGACATGAGGGAAGTAAATGAGGGCGGAGGAGGAGAGGAGCTAGAGATGATTAGAAGAGAATTATCCAAGTGTGAGTGTGGATGACTGTGGAGGAAGAGGAAGAAATAAGACGGAGAAAGCACGGGGATGGGCTCCGGGTGCCCCGAATTACACGTCTGCCAGCCAGGTCAATAGGCTGGTGATGGACCTCTTCCTTTCCTTCTTCTACATCTACATCTCCCTCCCACACATCTGGGCTTATGTGTCCCTTAATGCAACACACCGTTTTGTGCCTTCACACATTAACTTATAAAATAATTCTACAAAGTAGCTAACAGGGTTCCTATAGACTTTATAAGACTGTGAAAATCCCAATATTAGTTTTCTTCTTTGATATTTCCTGCCAGGTTTGAGATCCTCTGCTGAAGTCCAGCCTCTGAAAAGTGAATATTTGCTGGCCTGATGGGGATAGCAGGGATTTATTTAATGTGGTGTTATATGAGGTTCTTATCCATAGTCAGTGTACTGCCTTCAGTGGACTGCAGTCGGCACGCCCACAGGTTGGAGAAGCAGGCTCGAGGTGTTTAAAAGGATCATTCGGATTCACCAACACCTCAAATAAAGTAAATTCATGTTTTTTCAAAAGAGTCTGGTGGCTTTGAAAAGAACATTTTCTGTTTGATCTGCCAAAACTTAAACACAGCTGTTTCATGGCAAGATAAAAAAAAAAGAAAAAGAAAAATTGTAAGTATTACCTACATGTTAACAAATAAACACATATTTTTTGGTGGTTAAAGTAAATTGTTTTCTGCTTCCCTCTATGATCCTGTATAGATTATTCTTGTGTCCTGCAGAGATTGATGTGTTATTGTGATAACCTATTAAAATAGGTGTGTCAGTGTGTGTGTGTGTGTGTGTGCGTGTGTGTGTGTGTGTGTGCATGCGTGCGTGTGTGTGGCAGGGTTAGAGTGAAGTGCAGAAAAGTTAAAGGAAAGGAGGCCGACAGGTTGCTGTAGGACTTGCAGTAATTTGGTGAGAAGAACAATGGTCGGGTCAGCTCAGTGCCTGCAGGGTCAGAGGTGCTGACGTGAACTAGATATGAGCGTGTGTGTGTGTCTGACTTCACCTGCGTCAGTGTTGTTGGTGCTGAAAAAACTGTAGTTTTGCCTTCTGACCTCATGAGTGGAGTCTTTCATTCCTGGAAAACAACAAAAGTCGCAGATGGAGTACTTTATACATAACATGTGTCATTAGGTCATGAAATGCCAAATAGGCATTAGCAGATTTTGCCTTTAGCTATTAACCTTGTTACCACAAATGTTAAAAATCGTAAATAACCCATAAGACTCAAACAAGACGCCCCGCTGCTGTTTTTTTCCCCCTCTTGATCTTTCACAAAGGTGCACTTATTAGCGGAGGCCAGATTGCAGCGATCAGTGACACAGACAATCATGTGGCTCTCTATCGTTTCTCTCAGACCTTTCAGTGCCCTCGACTGTGTCTCTCTCTATGTCTTTCTCCCTGTCTCTCTCTCTGCTGCTATCACAAGTGGAGGGCTGTTCCTGTCCGTGTCATATGATGTCTTGTGGCCCTTCAGTGCTAGCAGAACAGTGACAGTTCTATCCCTGTGCCATCTGATCGACACGCCATTCCCTGTCACATGCACTGTGTGGGAGTGTGTGTGAGCAAACTTGTATGAACATAAATCAGGTCATCAGCAGTACAAGCCCTCAGCCCTGTGCTTATGTCTCTGGTATTACTGTACAAAGGCTGCTCTCACTCTCTTGGAAATGCTACTTCCTCTCACCAGTGTTCGACCATGATTATTATTTTTTTGGTCTGTTTATTTAAAATAATTTCACCTCAAATGGAAAAAAAACCTCTTGACATAAAAGTTTGGATTAGAAAACAGCTGACTGGCTGAACTCTGTTTCTTTCACGTTGGAACCTGAAGTGAACCAGTGTGCTCTTTTAGAAAAGCATCCATCTCAGCCAAGAAGAAGGACACTCGTCGACCTTTTTTCTCAGGCCTTAATCATTTGTTTCTGCAGCACATAATCACCATCACTGCACAAATTATGTTGTTCACTTTCCCCTCTCTGTGCCCTCTGATGCTGTCCTCCCATTTGCCCCTGCTCTAGCGTGTAAAAGGCCAATTTAAGTTGGGTTTTGCTCACTTGTGATTTCTTTCCATGAAAAATCATCCCCCTTGAAAAATAAAAGCAACATCAAGCACCGCCCAGGAAAGATAAACATCTTAATTATGACATTTGTCATCTTCATATGTTGCATACTCACTTTGCATAGAAAAGGGAAAACAAGGTACTTTACCTCTTGAGACTTAAGAGAGTAGAAAGGGGAATTGTCTTGAAACAAACAACACATTGCTGTCACATCCAATTTCTGTGCTATTAGACCCATTAGATGTCAATGTTTGGGAAACAAACAGGCAGTGCTAAGAGGGCTGATGGGTATAATCATGTCGGCTCAGTGATGGAGGGTGCATTCTGAAACACACTTGTAGCTTACGGTCAAGAGAAAAAACATGTTTTAAGTGTAATTTTAAGTCTGTAAAAAAAATGTATGTACTTCTTTGCTCTCTATTGCCTGAATGCTCCGAAGGATGCTTTAGTTTATTAATATTTTAAATAGATACATTTACAGAAATTCATCTTTTTCATCTAATTATCTTAACAAATTACAACTTGTATACTAACCTTGGAGCTTATTATGTCTGTTCACACCAATGACAGAATATATTATAATAAATCATCATAAAGGTTTTATCCATAGTTCAAAGTTCAAAGTTTTCAATTAATAGGCCTCCAGAAGTGTCTGGAGTCTCACGACATGGACTTGAGTCAGAAGTAAGTCAGAAATTTGATAACCTTATAATTCACTCAAAAAAAAAAAGAAAAGAAAATTTACAATTTGACTATAACACGTCTTACTTGTGACTTTTTGTCATATTTTTCTAAACATATCTAATTTTGGCATGGATATAAAGCATTGAGGACTGGACACCTAAGAGCTGGATTATTATTATTATTATTATTATTATTATTATTATTATTATTATTATTATGAGTCTTTTAGACCTTTTGACATATTTTTGGCCCTCATTTAAAACTGGTGATCTTGTGAACAATTGGGGAAATGTGATGCCTGTATGTGTAACAGAATCAACTCAATTAGAACTAAAAAAAATGTTTAATAAAATGTCTCTTAGAAAAAAGAACCAATCGTTCATTAGCATTTCAGGGATTGGGGGTAACTTTACATTTTGGCAGCACAGTCCTACAATTTAGTCATTTCACTGTTACTCCTCAATCTGGACAATCCCCCTCTGACTGCTTGGATTGTAGGTTTGTACCCCAGACTGAGCGTGCGAGTCTCTGGGGCTTAAGGATGCTATGGCAGAGCTTTAACCTCATGCACACACTTGTATTGATCCGTACAAGCCTCAGTGGCTGTTGCTACAGAGCGGGCTGCACTCTGTCATACAGGGCTCCCCCTGTCACTGGTCAGTGGCAGCTCAGGAGCACAGCAGCACGTCACACACCAGTATCCAGCACACACACACACCAGCCTCTGGGGCTATAACACTGCCACCAACTCTGACCTCCCCTCCCGCATCACCCGGCCACCCTCCCCCCCCCCTTTTCCTTCCCCTCTTTCTCTACCTCACTTTTCCTCTAATGAGTTGCAACACTGATAACGAGCCTGATGATCTTCCATTGATTCGGCTATCACTTGCTTGTCTGGTAATTGATCCGTAGCTGAGCCTCTAGTTAATTATATGGGCTTCGACATGGACCCCTGCCCCGGGGGGAATTCTCAAGTCCTGCACAATAATAGTTTTAATAAAGGAGCCTGCGAATCTCCTGCATCCCTTTTTTCCCTAGCCCTCTTCCTGCTTCCCAGCATTTCTCATCTCTCCATTTCCTTCTTCCTCCCTATTTCCCTCTTAAATTTCTCCATCGCCGTATTCTGTGTCTCTTTTTTCTCGTTTCCTCTGTCATCACAGCCATTACCATCAGCAGAGGCAAAGGAGCAGGAAAGGAAAAAAAAAAAAAAAAAAGGAAACGAAAAGTGGGAGAGTGAGCAATATTGGCAGAGTCCACCCCCCACCCCCCTCCCACAAATAACAGCCATTAACCAGCCGGGTCAGAAGCTGAGCCACCAGCTTGACTTGAAACACTGAGTGCCACTCGAAAAAACCCACAGACTCGCACATTTATAGACGAGAGGCAGGAAGAGAGAGAGCGGCGCGAGCTGGGAAGCAAAAAGGAACCTCAGCCGCTAAATTGTCACTTAATATAATTAGAGTAAGCCTCGTGCATTACCTTTTCAATAAGTTGTTAAGAGCGGAGCGTGCGGTACATGGACAGGAGGTGACACATTACGCCTTTTACGACAAGGCAGCTTGTGGCTCCTGACAAGGCGCAGGCCACTATGCAAAAGATAAATTAAGACAGGAAGAGAAAAGAAGGAGGGGGGGATGGAGAATCAGAGCGAGGTAAAGAAGTGGAGAAAAACATCACAGAAGACAAAAGCAGAAGAAATAAGATGTAGGCAGAGAGGGAAGGAGTGCAGATGTAAATTGAGCTTGAGACAAAAGACACAATTGCACATTTTCAAAGTGGTGAGACACACACTGTATACTTTTCTCTCCTCTGGCAGAAATCCCCTGTACGTAACTGTAACGACCGGTGTGATAATGTCAGCAAAGGTTAACACCATACTGCCATTAGTACATCGTACAAAAGGCTTTTAACACACACCCAAGCACCTGTCTGAAGCAATTTAACACAAAATTTGAAATGACTTTATACATCAGAAGCCATTTAATGCGGCCGGGGAGGAAGTTCTGTCTCTGTCCCTCTGTCTTTTGTTCCTCGGCGGCGGAAAGATCACAGTGACATCTCCCTCTCGCTGTGGACCGAGGCACCTGGTCTGTCATTTCTCTAATGATGGTGGGGTGAAAAGACTGGGGTGGAGAAGAGGAGATGGGAGATTTAAAGGGAAGAGAGAAGGGAAGGAGGAGGTGGAGGTGGGGGGGAATGTCTTCATTGTTTGAGACGTGTCCTATGCTGTGTCAAAGGAAGAATAGATCTCCTCAACACCCCCCCTCTTTTTTTTGGTTTTATCCTCCTGTGTGTCTTTTTCTCTGTGTCTGCCTCCCTTTACTCCTCCATCCCTCATTTTATTCCCTTACCTTTGCTGCTGTGGGGACCAATTTGGCTAAAATGGAACCTCTTCCTCATTTTTTTCTTAATTAAAATCTGAGAGCCTCCGCGGGGGGGTTTCCTCTCTCTCTGAGTGTGTGTGTGTGCCTGCCAGTGTGTGTGTGTGTGTGTGTGTTCATATGCATGCTGGTGGCAGATTGCCTGCGTTCCATTAGTCTTTCATTAGAGTGGGAAAAAATCAAACAAAGGCACCAGATTTTTTTTTGTTTTGTTTTGAGATATAACAAGTCTATTGATATTTTTTTTTGTTTATTTTTGCTTGCTTATTTATTTATTTGTTTATTTTTTACTGCTGCCTTACAAATACAGCAGCTGTGATGACAGAATCCAAATTACTGGATTTAAAAAAACAAAAACAAAAAAATAATATAACATTTAAGCAAAGAAAGAAATACTTGATAACCATCTGCAGCAGAGATGCTTTTCTTCAAGATGTTTTCCAAGGTAAAAAGCTCTTTTGCTAAGCACCGTGCGTGTGTGTTTTTATGTGTGTGTTTGTGTGTGTGTGTGTGTGTGTGTGGCGGGATAGTCCCTCAGGGGAACTAAGTTGCTCTGAGACGTGCCGGCCGCTCGCAGCGCAAATGGTAATAAGACAGGGGGACAAACGCTCCCCCCACCTTCTCCTGCTCTGCCATGGCGCTTGCCCCCACCTTCCTCCCCCGAGCAGAGGAGGGGTGTGTGTGTGTATGTGTGTGTGTGTGTGAGGAAGCGTGCAGCGCGATGTCATTGAGCATCTCAGAGTGGAGCGGCACAGTTGACTCAGTTGAGCCTGCACCGGCCCGACACACACACACACACACACACACACATGCTCTCTCGCTCGCTCGCTCTCACATGCTCTCGCTCTATCTCACTCACACACACACACGCATACACAGAGGCTCGCGCTCAGTTCAGTTCCTCAGCGGCTGCAGCGGAGTACAGAGGAGTCAGAGAGAGAGAGAGAGAGAGAGAGAAGCAGGGAGAGAGGAAAAGAGAGAGGACAGGCGGCACGGCACGGACGTCGAGAGAGGGACACAATCTCAGAGAGAGAGAGAGAGAGAGAGAGAGAGAGAGAGAGAGAGAG
>JAOWBC010001255.1:10192945-10205168 GCA_028566105.1 Hypoplectrus providencianus | reverse complement strand
CACACACACACACACACACTGAGCGAGGTGTAGATTTGTGAGGAGATCGCTGTAATTCATACTCTCTCATAACACATGCTCAAATTTGTACACACACACACACTCAATGGACCCATTCATAGACAAGTCCTCATACACATCAAGGCTTGAGCAAACAGACACCTTCTACTTCCTCACACACACATAAACACACACACATATATACACCCATCTTTTCCACAAGGAAAAAAAAACAGGAGTCCGTAAAATGCTATCTTTCCCAGACACCCTATTGTGATGTTATCTCCATAACTATCCATATATTGATCCACCTCCCTCCTTTCTCCTCTTTAATTCTCTCTCCATCTGCCCCACCTCACTCCCACCCTTCACCCACCCAGCCCTTATCTAATCTGGCTATGCCACTAATGGCAGCCATTCCCAGCCATGAACAAGTGCCATAATGTGCTCTGGTAAGCCGTTATGATGTGAAATGACCCTATTGATTGGCTTGCATCCCCACTGACAAAAAAGAAGTGGCGGCAGTCACTTATTACTGTTAATGAGCTGTGGGATGGGCCCTAAGTGGCACGGAGCACACACACGCAAACACATGCATGTGCGTACATATGCAGACTCGTGCACTTTGCATAATTGTGCAGGCATTACTCCTACCTGTCTGTGTCCCGCCACATTTCAGCTCGTTAGCGATGGGAGGTCCCACCGTGTGGGCGAGTGACGAGCTTTTAATGGCCGCCACTTGGCATTGTCATGTCGCGTTTTCGATGACTGTTGCATCTGTTTCTATTTTTGCGTCTGTTGTACACACCTGGTGTGTCCGTAATGAACAAAGCAAAAGACTGCCACTTAGTCTGACAAATGATACAAGCTTTTGCTTTTTGGGTAAAAACGTGTTTTAGCACAGGAGCCCAGATGTGAGTTGATGTAGGCAGCGTAATGGGAGCTGAAGCAGCGGTGAGCGTAATGATGGCCAAAACAAAACTGGGAGGTTTGGTTAGACACCAGTGTGTCGAGGCCACAGGCAGAGATCTGACTCCGACGCTGTGCCGTGCAGACAGTGGAGGGGTGTGTATGCCAAGCTGCTTTATGACTGAGGGGGAATCTTCTTCTTGCTTATGCGGCTGCCGTGTGTTTTCCAAGCTGGCAGCACCTCCCGGGGATAATCCATGGGACACATCCAATCAGCCGCAGAGCATGTGCGACACATGTTTTTTTATTCAATCTTCTTGTCTTTTCATCTTCCGCCACCACCAGAACGCTTCCTGCTATTTTCTTCCCAGCTCGGGACAAACGAATAACAGATGTGAGAGTTTGGAACGTACCCTCCTCTCCACCTCTCCTCTTCCCCTCCTCCTGTGCTGTGACTAGTCTGTGACAACCTTTGCACTCTCACGCTCTCCTCTCTCCCTCTTTCCCACTCTTTGTTCCCCCTGAAGCCCGTCCATCCCTGGTCTGCTATGTGGGGACACGAAGCTGCACCCATCTCCCACCCGCTCCCACTGGATGAGTCTGTGCCTCATTCTGAGACTGTTTGGTTCTTTTGTGTCTGTGTCTGTGTGTGTGTGTGTGTGACTCGGATAATTTAAGTGTATACACGTGTAGACATATTGTTCCTCAGGGTCTCCCCTGTCTACACAGTGAATCAGAGATTTATTTAATTTACTGGAATGACAAGTCAGCATGGATTCATAGAATAACTGTGTCATCGGTGGCTTTCAGATTTCATTGAGACACATTGTTCATTTCAGTGGAACTCAGAAGGGGAACAGTGACAGGAAGTGTGGAAAGTAATTTTAGTTTTTTTTTAAACAGATCTTGCAGCTCACAGTGGGACATTCTGCTATATGGCACATACAGCTCTCACATTTTCCCATACAAATCAATCAAGAACTTTAGTAATTAAACTATAATTCAATACATTTGCTTATTTATTAACCCCTCAAACGAATAAATCAATGGCGTATCAATGTTGCATACTTGAAAAGATTTATTTATGCAAGGCTGCTGCTGGAACAGAGGATATAGTGGGGTGTCTGGGAAGAGTCAATATTTTCATATGTAAGCCTGTGAAATTAATGACCTAATATCTGCAATGAGAAAGCTCGTTTTAAAGGCATAATCCTCTCCCTGTTTCTTGGGAAGACAAGAGCAACTGAATCAATGAAGGTTTAGTCTCTGGGAAATTAATACCTCATACACACGCACATGTATGGACTCGCACACGCAAACACGTGGTTAAAGCCAAGACAACACACACCGTTTTATTCTATCTGGTGCGCCAGCCTTTGTGTGTGCCTTTTTTCAGTCAAACTCGGTGACAAACACAACCAGTAGATTGGTTTTAATCTTCTTTTGTTGAAGGCGAAAGAAGCTGATTAAATAACATGTTACCTACAGCCTATGTCTGTGTGGAACATAAAACAGTGCATGACATTTGGCAGTTCTTAAAAGTAGCAATCAGTTACTGTATTAAATCCAAAGGCCAGAACTGAGGGGAAACTGTACCTGCACTTTGCATAGTGAAAACACATGTGGAAGGAGTGATTTCTAATTTTACTTTAATATGCTCCAGCTCACAAACTGTACACTTTGAGAATTCAGATTGTGCAGCAGACCTTTTTTTATTCTAAGGGCTGATTTATTTTACATTCTGCTTATTGTGGGTATGTAACCCTTACCGAGCTGATTTGCTACAATGCCAGGAAAGACAGAGGCTCTTTTGCATTCACCAAAGAGCAGTAGTTTCCTGCGCACACACATGCATACACACACTCATACATTTAGAATTTAAATGTCATTACTTGGCTTGAACAGAGGAGCTCAACAAGACGGAGCAAACAGGGAAAGGGAGAAAAAAAAAGACCAAAATGGTACTTAATTCTTTCATTATCCAAATGAATGAAAATCACATCAATGCAGCGAGTCAAGGCCTTGCATCTGTCTCAAAATTAACTCACCAATTATGTGAGGAAGCTAATGAAGGCAGGGGCTCAGTGTGGCGATAGCTCTCAGCCGTCAAAAGGCTTTTGATTCTATTTGGAGGAAAGACCTCTGAGGGCAGTCTGGTCCGGTGCCAGCTGACCTTCTTTATCTGACCTCTGACCTCCGTAGTGGCTCGGGAACTAGGCTGATAGCTGATTTGTTGGCTCGCCTGATAGCCCCGAGAAAAAGACAGAGACAGAGAGTGTGTTCCTATGTGTTGTTTTCACTGAACTTCTGATATTCATGACAATTACTTGCCGGTTGGAAGACTTGTGAGTAGCATTGCAGCCTTGCAGCACACTGACCCTGCACTGAAGCGATGCGAGTGCCAACTCTGTGTCTCCATGCCATGTTTCAGTATCTATAGGAGGCCACAGCGGCCGAAGGAAAATAGGAAGAATAGGGATGGTAGGGGGCATGTAGAGGACAATCATTAGACTGCACAGAAGGAGGGATGAGGAGAGGCGGCTGGGTGTGAGAGGATGAGAGAGGGAAGCTCAGCGGTCCCCGAGCATCTGGCAACGCGTCGCGGGGAGCCACGGTCCCTGTCATTAATAGTGATGAAATCATTTAAGCCATCAGGACTAAACGAGCCAGTTAAGAGACGCTCAACGCTACACTTCTGCCCTGAGACGGAGAGGCATCGGCTGCGTGCGCCGCTGGCATAGACACACAGAGAGGGGAAATAGATGTGTGCGTGTGTGGAAGCTGACAGGGTGGAGAAAGTACGTTATCTATGTACACGGACGTGCATTTTTCTTTTTTTACTTAGCATAGCCCTCAGATGAACACAACTGGATTCAGAGCTTTTTATGCCATACAAGTTGTGACACAGTTTAAAGTATTTTATATTTTTGTTGTATGTAGTAAGTTCTGTACAGTACATCTGAGTATCTAATTTATGTTTTAAAAAACCTGAATAATGAAGTTTGAAAGCATAAACAATAAAATAAATGTACTATCTCTTCTATCCCAGTACCTCACTATGGATTTATATCACAATACTGTAATATACTGTAAAAATGAAATAACCACATTGAAAAGTCTTGATTATATACTCCATCCCCTTCAGTTGGTGTTTTTTTGTAATTGCAAATTAATGATATACAAGAACCTTTTTTTTAATATAATTTGGTGATATTTATTAACATATCAGCCAAGCCAACGTCACATACTTCAAAGTCAAGAACTACAATTTTAAGTTCATCTGTTGCAGAAGCGTCTGCTCATCATGGCAGTCCACAGTAGCCAAAAGACACTTAATGCAAAGCAGAACACCGATAAAGAAAAACGAACATGATAAGTATAGATAATAACTTACACATGTCAAACTCAACAATCCCTAAAGTCCAAATTTAGAACACACACATCTTTAAAATTCATTTGTTTTCTCCCAAAACCCTTAAACCTTGTGGTGTTTTTTGCTAAGAACTGTGTATGTTGGTTAAATGGAGAGCCATTGTGTTGACACAAGGACCACAGGGCTGAAAAACATTATGAGCTCACCGCTAAATGAGTAGAACATTAAATGTGGTCCTTTTTATATCAAGTTCCAGCCTCAGCAGCAGCAGTTTGAACAACAAACACGTCAATTATCTCGTCCCAGCACTACCTGTACATGCACTCCATGTTCTCCGCTCTGTGTGCATTATATCAATGAACACTTCCTTTGTCACTACAGTGAGAGAGAGGAGTGCAAACTTCAACTTAGTCTGTATGATAAAAGTTGATGCAATCAAGCAACTAACTGTATTACTGGTGTGCCACAGTTTACAAGAGATGTGCCATCATTAGAGCCATAGTGAGTGGAGAACCAAACCACTGGCTAAATCTGCCATGAAATACTAGACTGCTGCAATAAAACCTGAGCATCTGCACCAAACTGGAAACAGATGAACCCTGTCAAGGATACATTGTGCTTTTTCCCCTCCTTGTTTCCTACGGGGCTGCGGGTCTTCTCTGGATGAGTGGTGAGAATAGCGATTTTGTGCATAATTACATGTGTTCGTGTGTGTGCACACCAGCACAGCATGTGCCGCTTGAGTGTGTGTGTGTGTACAGAAATTGTGTGCACACTGGTGTACTCTTGTCGGCCTTTGTGTGTATCATGTTATGGCCTACACAAGTAGTGAGGCCACAAAGGAAATCCATTGCCAACAACAGCACAGCTACTGGCAAGGAGCCATACCACCCCAGAGGCTTATGGGATAGGGTTTACAACCAGAGACGAAGTGTAGGAGGGTGAAATCTGGAAGGGTCACCCTGTGTTGTACTCTATATAGTGTCCAGTTATTCCTCAGAAAGCTGTCAGATGCCTTCCTAGAATTCCATTTTCTCACATTTCTCAAGAATGATGGTGTACATGTGGAGATGAAAAGCAACGGCCGGCCTATAGGCTGCACTCAATGTACAAATCAAGCTATTAATATCAAGTATTACCCTGATGTAGAGCAGAGTAGCAGAGATTTATAGACTACATTAGGAGTCAGACGAGAACATTACGGCGCTTATTGTGAATTAGGGCATGGGCTCTCTGCCTTGTTTGCTCCTGGGGAGAGGTCGTGATATCCCGTTACTTCCTCACTCAGAGGGGACAAGTGTGCTTTTTCCATCTCAGTCCCAGACAACTTCTCTTTTTTCCAGCGTGTTGGCTTTTCGTTATATAACGACATTTGATCGCTGGAAGGCCATGTTAGATGGCTGGTTACACTGTACAGATGTACTATGGTGATCGGTTTATTAGCCGTATAAACATAATGATGTGTTGTGTTACTGAAGTAACTGCCCCATTGCTTTTTTTTTTTAGCGTCTTTCTTATTCTCCTGGTGGCTCAGTGAGATGATGTGTTATGTTTGTGGTAATTCGTCTGAGTCAGTGTTAACAGCGAACATACATTTTTTAATGGCATAATGTAGAATTTGAGCCCACAGCCAGAAACCACCAGGCTCACCACTAAGCTAGCCTCTCTCCCTCTCTCCTTTGTCTTGTCATCCTTTTCTTCCCCTTCTCTCCAGTGAGCATCAGCGCTGCCTTTCGTCAGTGGCCGTGCCGTCTATTGACAGAGCAGTACATTCTAGACATATCTGGGGGATTAAGTTGCAAATTTAAGCAATGGGAAAATCAATGGGTTCCTCTTTTAATTCATGAGAAAGGCTGTCACTGTGTAGAAAAAAAACAGTGGGGGAGATGTGGCTGTTTAGATCACATTCATCCAGGGAGAAGCAGAGATGGAGGAGGAGAGAGTGCGGACAGCTTCCTTTAAATCTTTCCATCAAACGGGGGGAAAGGCTGATGGTGGCTTGCCAGAGATAAAAACCACTGGAGAAAAAATAGATCCTTTGTTTCCACCTTTATCAGCGGTCTCTGCTTGCCATTTGTATCACTGGACTTTCATGCACTAACCACTGAATATTTGAATGTAATTCATTTTTCTTTATCAGAAAGCAGTGCACTCTGGTTCTGGAGCAGGAGTGTGTTTCTCGTCTTTTAAGTCCATGTAGAAACATTAGTAGTCAGCAGTGCTGGGAGAGGCTGCTGCAAAGGACTAACTGGCCTCTCGGCCAATAAAAACAGGTATCTGCCTGCACAGATGTATACTTCCAGTCTTGCCAGGGTTTTTTCTTTTCTTACATGAAGTAGGAAGAAGTTACCCAGGCCCTTTGTTTTCATCCACGACTTGAGATTCCAATCAAATATCTTTACGTTTTTCATACAGCAAACTTCATTTGTTTAAACTCTTTTCCAAGTACAGCAAGCTATTTCTGTGGGAGGTGATAGAAAAGAGCGATGTGATGAAGAAGAAAATCTGCCCTGCCATGATTGCAGAGAAAACATTGTTTTTCCTCAAGCACAAGTCACCTAATTCCTGAATATTAGACGTTTCTGGCGAGCGTTCAGTAAAGTCATCAGATCCCTGTGTTTTATGACTGAGAAACAAGTCGCGTTCCTCCCCAGGTTACACTCTGGTACTGTGTATCCCCTGCTGACTTCAGGGAATTTGATTTTTTTTAATGAACAGCTCAATATCTAATTCATTAAAGTGGCTGTTTTATTTGATGCATTTTCCTTACTCTAGCTGAATCAAGCCAGGGGATGAGAGGAGATGGCCCTGTTGATGGACGCCCAGTCACACACACACACACACACACGCAAAGTGCACCGAGTGTGTGCCTGCATGTGTCCCTTGGAGAGACTCGGGGGGCTCCGGTCGATGGTGGCTCCTCTCCACGGGGGCTCGGAGCAGGAGTTTTACTCTGTTTGACTGCTGAAGGACGGGAGCTGTAATTGGTCTTGCACTCTCTCTCTCCCTCTCTCTCTCTCTCTGTCTCGTCATTAGAGGCAGGCCAAGAGAGAGGCTTAACAATCGGTGTGGGGCGCACTGCCAGTGCTTACTCTTTTTCTCTGAGCATCTATCTGGCAGTGAAAAAAAACCTTAAGGAGACAAGCTAGGCCTTAGTGGTGCTGGATTAAAAATGTCGCCCATGGCTCCTCTTTGCGTGTGTTGTGGCTGAGCGACATGCACGCTTCCCCTTAACACCAGTAAGGGGTTGAGATCTCACAGTTTATAGGCCCCTGCTCACACCTACTTCAGATGCTTTTATTCATTGGCTGGAGTGGATGAGGGCAGTTGAGTGACTGTGTGAGTATCAGCTGAGCTGAACACACCTGTTGATCTGAGGAAAAGAAAGATGGTTTGAGGGTCGACTGGTGGACTAATGCAACGTTACTGATCTTTCTCACTTTTCATAATCTTTTTTTTTGACATGGAAACAGTTAGAAGCCCGGGTGGTCTGCAGGTATTGACACCATATTTGCAGTATATTTTTCTGAACAGGTTCTTGTGTTGTTTTACAAAAACTTCTCTTATGATGTGAAATAACAAACAGTTATGTGACCAAACCACTTGTTTTAGGTAAGGGAAAAATAACAGGGTTTGGCTTAAAATTCCTACATTACAGGACTGAGTTAAATCAGTAATTAAACAAGAGTCCAACAAGGACATGGACATGACACATCGGTGGTGTCCTGCGTTAAAAAACCTTGAGCTTGTGCCAACCACCTATCCCCTCATCCACCATGAATGTGTCCTGCATCCAACAGAAATAGTCAAAATTCTGTGGGATACTTAAATTGGTCTGTTTATCAGCTGGGAAATAAGACCTGTTGCTATCAATAAACAGAATTCAAATACCATTTTTTCATAAACTACGTACATATTTTACTCACTGTGGTGGGACAGGGCTTGTGTGTGTATGGTCCAGTTAAATACCTGCACACTACTTACCACCAGCATCTGATAGGTCCAGTCTGAGCACGTCACTGTCTGCATCCTCTGCTGCTCTGTAATCAGCATGTCTCTTACTTAGTAACTCCTTTGTGGTCCTCTCTGATCAACTGTCTGATCTCTCACACTCCCCTCAGCAGACTCACTCATCCCCCTCGAAGACACACGCACAGTAGCAACAGATACAAGAGTTGCAGCTCTTCCAGAGGCATAATAGAAACATGGATTGCATAATATAAAAAACAAGGAATCTGATATATAGCAGGTTGGAGGCCCTGAAGAGAAACAAGTATAGAAAGAAAAGGTGTATTAAAGCGAAAGAGAGGGCCTTGGTTGGAAATATGAAGGGGTCAGAATGAGAGTGGAAGGGGCTCCCTGGCGAGGGCCTGGGGGGGCGGCTGGGGATGTGTCAGGTGCCTGAGCCGCGTTCTGCGCTGGGCAGTGTTGTTGTTACACCGAGGGCAGCGCCACAAGTCCGAAAGTATTGATTTCCCGCCTTGTCGAGAGGCAGAGAACTGTCATGTGGAGAGCACTGACCTTGGTACACACACTAAGACAACTATTCCCCCCGGCCCCCCACGGCACAGAGAGGAGAGAAGAGAGGAGCAGATGCAAGACACAGCAGCGGCAAGCAACAAACAACAATGAGCTACCGAGCCTCCTGTGGGGGGGGGGGAGAGGAGGGAGAAGAGAGAGGAGGTGAGGAAGAGAGGGAGAGGGAAAGAGAGAGCTTTGTGAGGAAAAAAAGGCAGGAGGAGGAAGCAAGAAAGAGAGAGAGACAGAGAGAGAGAGAGGAGCTAACAGTCAAAGCCAGGGCCAGTTCCCCTGAGTTGTCAGTGGGCAGCCCAGTGTCTGGTTATCACGCTGTTTGAAATGACAATGGCTTGACTTGTATTTTCCTCCTGAGACCCAACTCAGATCTATAAGCCAGAGGGAGGGGAGGGAATGAGAGAAGGAGGGGTGGGTTAGAAGAGCAGAGAAAAAGAAAAGGCTGGTCAGAAAAGGAGACGATAGAAGAGACGAGAGGGAGGTAGGAAACAGCATGAGAAAAAGGCTGACAAAAAGAAAAGCGAGGGGGGGTGGTGGGGGGGGGTAAGAGATTGACTCCTTCTGCCTCTGTATCACTGCTGTAGTTGTAGCCTTTGACGTCTACAGAGAGAGACAGAGAGGAAGGAAGAGAAAGAAGGCAGCAGCAGCTCAAGTGATTTTTTTTTTTTTCATGTGGAAGCTCCATCAGGATTTGACAACAAAAAGGGCTCCCTGTCACCTGCAGCAACACGGCGGGGCTCATCCCCGGTCGCTGCGCTGCGCAGCACAGCGCACGGAGACAGGCAGAGAGAACGCAGCCTACAAAGCGCTCTCCTCGGGTTAGATCAGGGTGACAGACACTTAAGAGACCCAGCTTTAGTCACACATCTCCCGCCTCAGATCAGGGTGTTTTGCTAACAAGCTCTGCAGCGAGTTCCCTCTCTTGTACACTGGAGCTTATGAATAAAGGCCACTTTTTCATGATGAAGAGTTCTGTGCCGAGTTGCGAGCGGGGCTATTCAGAAAGTCTCTTTTTTCGGCAATCTCAAAGAAGTGGAGTCCTAATTGAATTAGCTGGCTTATTAGTGTTTGACATTGTAAGCTCAGCTATAAGTAAGGAAGTGGGGACTTGGGAAGTGGATTTAAAGAGCAGTGTTGGTTTTGGTTCTAATTTTACACTCTCCTGACACACATTATTCCCCTCAGCTGCAGTTAGGCCCAGATATGGTAATGCTAATAATATGTGTGCAAGGGGGTTTAAGTGGCTCTCTCACCTCAATTGCCAAGCCTGGGAAACACAGGCGTGTGTAAACCTAGTGGCTACCGCCTTGTCAATGGTGCAGACATGCTGTTTATGTGTGAAGCAGAAATAGGAAAATGAGTGTGATTAAAAAAATATTCATCAGCACTCGAAAAGGTATCATTTACAGAAGAGTATTAGGGCCAGGCGGAAGGGGGAACATGAGAAGAGGAAGATTTTCTTTTTAATTTCCCATTTTGAGAAAACATATTTAGAAAGAACTCGAAATTTGAAGAAGAGTTAACATGTTGAGAATCAGAGGAAAACAATAAATGAGATATAATGAGGTTGAGTTCTACATTTCTGCTGTTTTTGACATCTCAACTTTTATCTTTGAAATGAAATATGCAAAACCAAAAGAAAAAAAAAACAATCTTCCTCTGATAAAATGGAAAGTTTGACCTTATTCTCAAAATTTATATATTTTTTAATAATTTTAAAATTTTAATAATAAAAAAAAAAAAACTTCCTATACTTTTTCGCCATTATGCATCGCCCTAATACTCTTGTTTAGTCATGAGACAAAGAATAGAGAGTCACTGTTCCTTTCATAGAAGAGACCAGCAACCTTCCTCTTCCTCAGCCAATCTCCGTTGGCTCACAATCCTCTTATTTCCACGTCTTCAAGGAGAAAGAACCACACTAAGCACACCTTTGGCCATAAGACTGTTTAGTAGCCTTGATGCTGATTTTTGCCTCCTCTGTTAGTCTGCCTTAATTTGGTCAGATCTAATTGCTAATTACACATGCTTTCATTATCTCAGTGTGTTAAATCCAAGGGCTTTACCAGTATTATCTTTACTCACTGAAAGACAGAAAGAACCTTTGATCAAGATTAACAGCATATACTCTCCTTTGGTCTCTGCAAACACACACACACACACACACACACACACACACACACACACACACACACACAAGCACTCACATCCATTCAAATGCATGCACATACTGCACAAACTTAATGAATCTGTTTCATCTGTCCTCTTGACTTTCTCTCCGTGTGTTGTCGATATTCACCTCCCCATGCCCTGAGAACACATTTTCTAAAAAGTACAACTTCATGCTTTTGGAGAAGTCTTTTAAATAATTGCACGCACCCATACTCTATTTTTTATTTCAGTTAAAGGTAGTCTAATTCATGCCTTTACCGTCCTCCCTGGGCAGTGAAGGGTTAAAATGACTGGGGCAGTGGTTAACATCGTAATCTTTTGCCTCATGCTGATAGCCAGCTTCCTTTGGGAGCACAAAAGGAACCTTGTGGCTTTTACCACATCGCCACGAGTGGTCTTGACCGTTTAAAAACACGGAAACACAAACATTTGGCATTTATTGCACCTCCCAAAAATATAGCGGGACAACTGGCAGCAAACATGAATAAATGTAAGCCTCCACAATTAGCCCTTGCTCTCAGTGGATGCATAATGGATCTCGCTACACAAAACGATTACGTGCCACTTGAGATAATGACAGATTGTGCTAAAAGGAGCTACTTTACCCACTTAGTCAGCTCTCTTTGGGGGTATCACGCCGATTGTGTGAGCGGTGAAAAGGGACGTGCCACTGAGGCTGGAGGGCCCCTCGGCCTCCCTCGGTGCCAGAGGGCGAAACGCCAAGCGAATGCCCTGCCTGACACATGATAAAGTTGGGGACAGGTGACCAAAGTGAAGCAGGCCATTCCTTACATTCCAGACAAGGCTGCGAGTAATGACATGCCAGGAATGAGCCAACATGTCACTTTCAGCTCATAAATCCAGCAGGGAAAAAAATCAGGTCAACACTCTCACTGGTGTCAACAGGTATGATGAAACGAGGGAGCATCAAGGTTAGACATATTGATGATATAATGGCTACTGTTTGTCTGTGTGCTTAGCTCTGAGAGGGCTTTGTTGTACTCATTTCAACACCAAAATTGACTCCCACACTGCAGTTTGTAAATCGCATGGATTCAAATGCCGGCAAAATCTGAACACTAATAATTAATAATCCAGGATATTAAAAAAAAAAAAAAAAAAACATTATATAGGATCAAAACTTGGATTCCGTCAGCTATCACTTTGATGAAATTTTGAGGTGTTTGTTTTCAGTAATCTCGATATCTAAGACTTTTACAGTTTACAGTCCAAATA